>JBBBDQ010000562.1:950000-1457500 GCA_037127315.1 Ascarosepion bandense
GGGCGGAGGAAAGTTTTGTTTTTTAATTTTTGTTTATTTATTTATATATACATAGATACACATACATACACACACATAAATACACACTTTCTATGTTGTGTATGTCTTCATGTGAGTGCCACGATGTTTGTTTTTGCTAGTATGTGGACATAGTTGTGTGTGTGTGTGTGTGTGTGTGTGTGTGTGTGTGTGTGTGTGTGTGTGTGTGTGTGTGTGTGTGTGCGCACTGTCCGACTAGTTTATCTGGTCATTCTCTGAGCATGCTGTGTGTCCATGTGTGCGTGGTGTTTTATGATCTATTGAGTGCTCGTTTATTTTTTTAAAGTGTCTGTCTGAGAAATTGGCATAATTCTAAATTGACCTTGATTAAATTAGAAGATGTGTTCTGATATAAACAGTTTTTTGTTGCATGATAGTTTGACGTTGCTTTTGTGAATGGAAACTCTGTTGTTTAGTCCTTGGCTGATCCTTATATAAGATTTGCTATATTTTGTGCACCTGAGTGCATATAGAGTTACATTTAAATTTTTTCTTATTGTTAATGTCTTTGTGGAGGTTTACAAAAGTGTACGTATTTCCTTCTATAATGGCATCAAAAACCCCACATCTTTTTTTGCTAAAATCTGTATCAAATGTTGGTTAAATTTAGATAAGGTCAATATGTGTTTCAGGTTTTTTGGTGTGTGTTCTTAATTATTTTGGTTGTTTTTTGTTTTTCATTTTCTTGTTTTTGTTAAATAGGTCTAAAGTTTTTGCAATTTCTGTAAATGGTTCTGGATTGTTCCTGTTTTATGTTGAGACATATGCTAGAGTCGGTTCGACGTTGCTTTTTTTCGGGTTTTGTAGTTTATCAAAAGATATTTTTCCTGCCAGTTCAAACCCTTTGTTTATAAGTGTTATCAAGTGGCCTAATTTCTTTGTCGATGTTCATGTAATTCTTTTAGGCTGGTTTTTCGGAGCTGTTTGTCGGCTACTCTAGTGGAAACTTTACGTGCTAAGGAACAAATGATACATTTTGGGCAGCTTTTTGGGTGATGGCTCTTGAAATGAAGATATTGTTGGGTATCTAAATTATTTTATTAACTATTAAAGCGGAGGTAGATTCCGTCACGAGTACAAGAAAGTCTTAACAACGATCACACACAAACAATACAGCAACTGAACCGAGAGACTATAACGTTAATTGATTCCTTTTAATATGTGAAAACAACCACTCTCAGTCTGAAGAAGGTCGAAAAATAGAAACACGTGTTTCGGAATTTAAAATGTAAAATACAATATATTTTATAAAAGAACATTTGCAGTTCTCTTTTTTATTATATATATATATATATATATATATATATATATATATATATAAATCTATCACTATACTCGTTTCGAAAAACCCTCCGAGTATATACGCGGAAGGAAAAAAATGAATGTAAATAAAGAAAGAGCTAAGCACGTGAACATCAGTCAAAGTACGTAGCCCAAAGAATAAAACAAGAGACGAGTAATCTATAACAAACAAGCGCTCAATACGTAAGCAGAGCAGACAAAATAGATAACCTAAAGATCCAACAAGTCTACCTAGGTAGCATCTAACCGGATCTTCAGGAAAAGTTGGCCAACTCCCTTATGATCGGGTTAGGTGAAACCTAGTTAGGTTTGTTGGCTCTTTAGGTTATATATATATATATATATATATATATATATATATATATATATATCATGCAGTAACGTGTCTGCATTAATTATTCTTATATTTGCTCTATATGTATTAATATACATATATATTTAGAGCTCTTTTAGTAGAGTTATCCTACCACTGTATGTACAGGATACTCCTTTGGATTCTTCTATACCCACACAGCGTGTTGATATATATATATATATATATATATATATATATATATAATCAATTTGTCTCAAACAAGGTGGGATTACCACTAGTGCGAGGGGGTTTACTGTGAGAGCAAAGAATGGGTGTTGGAGTGCTTTTTCAAATATTAGCCATTCTCGTGAAACAAGCTGGCTGAGTAAAACTTACTTCTTCCCAATTCAATACAAAGGGAATGAAGATCATTGGACCCTGTGTACGCCGTGAAGTGGAACGTTAAAGATCATTTGACTCTGTGTACGTAGTGTAGTGGGGCGTTGAAGATCATTCTTCGCTGCGTACGCAGTGTGGTGAGGCGTTGAAATCATTCGGCCCTTGTGTATGCAATGTTGTAGGGCAATGAAGATTATTCGACACTGTGTACGCAGTGGGGTGGAGCGCTGAAGACAATTCGACCCTGTGTACGTCGTATAGTGAAACGTTGAAAATCATTCGAACCTGTGTACGTAGTGTGGTTGGTGTTGACGATTATTCTACCCCGTGTACGCAGTGGGGTAGAGCGTTGAAGATCAATCGACTCTGTATACGCCTACAGGGGAACGTTGAAGAACATTCGACCCTGTGTACGCAGAGTAGTGGCGTGTTGACGATCATCCTACCCCGTGTACGCAGTGAGGTAGAGCGTTGAAGATCAATCGACTCTGTATACGCCTACAGGGGAACGTTGAAGAACATTCGACCCTGTGTACGCAGAGTAGTGGCGTGTTGACGATCATCCTACCCCGTGTACGCAGTGGGGTAGAGCGTTGAAGATCAATCGACTCTGTATACGCCTACAGGGGAACGTTGAAGAACATTCGACCCTGTGTACGCAGAGTAGTGGCGTGTTGACGATCATCCTACCCCGTGTACGCAGTGGGGTAGAGTGTTGAAGATCAATCGACTCTGTATACGCCTACAGAGGAACGTTGAAGAACATTCGACCCTGTGTACGCAGAGTAGTGGCGTGTTGACGATCATCCTACCCCGTGTACGCAATGTGGCGGAGCGTAGAGTTAAAGTTCTGAAATCGTGAAGCTAATGAATGTAGCTTATATGAATATTTGCACTGGAAATAGCGTCAGAGTAACAAATGGCTTGCAATATTTCTAGCAGTAAATTAAAAAACAATTTTTTCTTCACAAAACCGCGAAAACGCTACTTACAAGGCCTTTCCTATTTTAATACAACAACTGTATTATCGCTAAGCATTTTCATTTACCTTTTTCGTTTTACGTCTTTAGATGACTTTAAGGTCATTCAATTAAAAAAGAAACAAATCACAAACTCTATTAAAAATTAATAGATTGCGTAAACGTTTGTGGCGCAGGCAGTCGAATCGATATAATTGGCACAACAGAAATATCTTAATGAGAACAAATTCAATTTCTAGCAAGATTGCTAAATTCATAGAATACTGCTCTTTATCGAGAAGAATAAAATACGTTATTTAGTGATGGAATAAGTTGGTTGAAACACCAAGGCAGTAAATATGTTCTTTAATGGTGTTCATGTCGAGTATAGAAAGATAGAAAGAGGCGTAAGACAAGGATGTGTCTTTTCACCGGATTTGTTCAACTTGTACAGCGAGAATATTTTGATGACCCTAGATGACACGCCAGTATTTGTTATTGGAGGCCATACCTTGAACAACATAAGGTATGCAGATGATACAGTGCTGATTGCAGACACGGACAGGAAACTACAAGACCTCATACAGAAGATAGCAGTGTGAAAAAAAGGACTACAAATAAACTTCAAGAAAACTGAATGCATAGTCATCAGCAAAAGGTGCAAACCAAAATGCCAAATACAGATGGAGAACACCAGAATCAAGCAAGTACAAAAATTTAAATACCTAGGAAGTGTTCTAACAAGAGATGGAAAGTGCGACACGGAGATCCGAAGGCGATTTAGCATGGCAAAGGACGCGTTCCAGAAGATGAGCAAAATACTAACACACAGGAAAATCTCAATAGAAACAAAGAAAAGAGTGCTGGACTGCTCCGTGATGTCAGTTCTTCAATACGGCAGTGAATGCTGGACAATATCATCGAAAATGAGGACAAAACGGGAAGCGGCCGAAATGTGGTTCTACAGAAGGATGCTACGGATATCGTGGACTGAGCATGCAAGCAACGATGAGGTGTTGGAAAGAATGCCAGCAAAAAGGAAATTAATAGTGAGCACCAGGAAGAGACAACTGAAGTTACTGGGGCACACAATGAGGAAGGAGAGCTTGGAGAACCTGATACTGACAGGCCAGATAGAAAGAAAAAGAGACAGAGGAAGGCAGCGGATAACATAATTGCAGGGCCTGATCAGGTGGATGACGGAACGGGGGTTGCGAGTTGTTACAGGAGCAAATATACTAATAGCCACAAGGGATAGGGAGACGTGAAGAACCATGATCGCCTACGTCCTGAAGAGACAGTGCACATAGATTAAGAAAAAGAAGAATAGGTAGTTAGAATGTTAGTTTCCGGCGACAGCTCTTTAACAAATTAACATATAATCAATTTTTTAAGGATGTTCTTTTTCTTTATACTATCAGATTAGGGAGACGATCCTAGCGTGCGACACTGTTGGGAAATTACCGAAAACTGTACCACTGGTTGTTCCAAGCTTTGTGAATGAGTTGAAGGAGAGCAAACTGTTCGGAAGTCATCGACGGCTTTGCTAGTACGAAATTACAAGTCATCGTGACTGAGTGTCAGTCAGTCAGTTAAGTGCCATGCGCGATACACGCTTTGGGCGATCATGTCTCGAGAGAGACATGACTGACTGGGCAGAAGATTATCCCGCAGTAGGTTGCCATTGCTTTCTGCGGTAGACTGGTTGCCATAAAAGGCTATAGAACCCAATCCGTCCTGTTATTTAACCCATAACTGGAAGGAAGAGACGGATTAATACCTTTCCCAAGGGTATTTGCGCGTAAGTGAATGCAAGGAATTCAACTGGAATTCGAACTCGGTTCCCCGATGTCTCGTTCCGAGCCGATATCCACTGCGCCACAACGCACATCCTCTACTGGTTGTACTGGCTTTATTTAAACTATTGATCACGCCAGATTATGCGCTCAAAGTAAGGTATAGTTTCTGTATGAAGTACAAGTTGGCTGTGTGAGTGTTGAACTAACACAACTCTGCCCGAGCAGGCATTTGCAATATGGATGGGTCTGCCGATAGACATATTCGGAAATGAAATGTCAGATATACTGTATCAAAAGTTACACAAATTATTTTCTGTTATTTTTAGTTAATAATCTGCTTTACGTTTCATTTTATTGTCGGTGTCTGATGATTTGTTTGTAATTTTAAATAAAGATAACTTAATTTGCTTATGTTCAAGATGGAAATAGAGATTTTGAGTTTGAGTTTGAGTTTTCTTTTACGGCATATCAACACCTCTGTGGGTTATTTAATGCCAAAAAGGTGGGGTTTTGAGGTTTTTTTTAAATGTTCCGTTATAGTGAGAAGGTTGATTTAGTCAGATTCTGATGATTTTTTTTTGTAGAAAACTGAACATGTCTAGTAGTTTTGCATTCGAAAAATGTACTGCTAATAATTTTTTCCTTCAAAAATATATTATGGTAATAATGTTTTCCTTTAAAAATGTATTGTTGGTAATATTTTTTTTTTCAAAAATGTATATTTTTCCATACAAGTTCATTTTTATGTATATACTTCTATAAAAGTCTATTTTTTTTACTTTCATAGTGTTTTGAACCCATTTGTGGGGGTTAACTATTTGACCATAGCTAAGATCTTAACAGGTGCTTCCACTTTAGGTCAGAGTAAACATGAGGACAACAGCAATTCAGAGGTGATTCCATGAATCTCACAACCTCTCAATCAAAGGCATTGCTGCCGGATGCAGTTTACCGTTAGACTAAGGACCATGAAGATTCTGATTGATTGTTTGATTGTGATTAATTCATTTTCTACAGATTATTAACCCTTTGCAGGTTATTTAAAACCAAAAAGTATTTTTAAATTGTAAGAATATATTTTAGTGATAATAATGATTTAGTGATACACGTCTTATTAATTAACATATCGTTGTGGAAGGAAAGATGAATTCATATTCCATACGACTAAACCATCCACACGGTGCCTGGTCTTCCCAAGCGATCGGTTATGTAGCTACTGGGCGAGTTAGACGTTAACATCGGTGGTCGTACGTAGACTGGTGTTTCATAGTGATATGGCCGTAGGATGACAATTTTGAATGTAGTATTATATTTCCTAATATCATATCCTTACTTTGTTCATTAAATGTTAAAATTTAATATCGAAACTGAAAAACAGAAAAATTAAGGCAAACTAAAGACCATTGCAAACAACATAATCTTGGGAAAAGCTGAAGTATGGATCGAACTTTTTCTAGTTATGTAATATAGCAATCTGGCCCCACCCGAGGAAGCTTGATGCAAGCGATGGTGTTTCCCGTCGGTGAAGGGGTCGGCGAACGACAAGACAGGTGTTTGAGAAATACATCCTGTCGGGGCCTGGAGCGGATGTCGTTTGACCTTATTTCCGACAGCGGCGGAAATGACTACGGAGGCAAACAGAACAGGTGTCTCTTGGGATTACGTGGGCGTTGCGTGGGCGAGGCAAAACCGGAAGGAAAGTCCCGGTTCTAGAAGACTATAAAAAGACCTCGACACACGGATTCGCCAGCAGAGAACGGCCAGTGGAAGCAGAGAGACACCACAGGCAAGACTACACTCCCGTCGACCCATTCTATGTGCGCTCTCACTCTTCCATTCTCTATTCCACACGGGTCCATCGTCAGTAATAAAAATATAACCTTATATTTTTATATATGCGTGTTCTCGTTGTTTGTCGTCGTACGACGATATATAACAGTTACACTAGCAACGAACATAAAGAGAATTTGTGTCTCTATGTCTGAGAAAGAGAATTGTGGGAAAATAGGTGAAATAATGCAAATACTTAACGACACAGCTTAAAAAATACAGAAAACAGAAAAATATACCGAATTAAACATTGAATTATAGAAATAAATTGAACAGTTAGAAAGTACACGCAAACAGCAATTATACCTCAATTATATACAATTATAGATTCAGACAACCTTAAGAAGATCGAGAATTTATATCAGTAAAAATTTGGCGTTAAAATAACAAATCAAAAGATATTTGTCTGCAAGCATTTTCTTATCTGTTTCACACCAAGCAAAACAATAAAACTTCTATCACACTAGGAGCTTTACTGAATTTGAGTGAATATGGACAAAATGATTCATAAGTGAGAACAATAAAAGAACAAAAAATAAAAAAGACATAAGATAGCAAACGACATAACATTTAGAGATCAAAGATATCTGGGAATCAAGAAGCCGGTACAGGGTTTCAAGAGGTGCCAGAGAAAAAAATTATTAACATAGAACTTACAGTTACATCTAGACATTTAAACAAAAAAATAATGAAACCATGTCACCAATCTTATACTCCGCTTAGATTCATAAACTCTAGGTGCCATGAATTCATCAAAAAAATTCTATTTCTTCTTCTATGCGCCCTGTCCTTCAGGACGTAGGCGATCATGGCTTTCCAAGTTTCCCTAACCCTGGTGGCTCTGAGCACGCCTTCTCCTGTTACACCATGCAACCATCGTTCCGTCATCCACCTGATTAGTTCTATCAAATATGTTATCCGTTGCTTTCCCCTGTCTCTTTTCCCATCTATCTGGCCTGTTAGTATCAGATTCTCCAAGCCCTCCTTCCTCATTGCATGTCCCAGGAACTTTAGCTGTCTCTTTCTGATGCTCAGTATTAATTTCCTTTTTGTTTCCATCATTTGCAAGACCTCATCATTGCTCACATGCTCGATCCATGATATTCGCAGCATCCTTCTGTAGAACCACATTTCAGTTGCTTCACGTTTTTCCCTCATCTTTGATGGTATCGTCCAGCATTCACTGTCATATTAAATGACGGTCAACGCGTAGCAATCCAGTACTCTCTTCCTAGTTTCTAGTGAAATTGTTCTGTTTCTTAATACTTTACTCAACTTCTGAAATACCATTCAAATATTTAGAGAAATGGCATATAGCAGTTACAGCGGTGGGAAAGGAATTCTAATCGAGAAGCCAGTTCAGAACCAATGAGATTGCAGATCGTTCTTTGTATTTTATCAAGAATCTGTAAATGCCTAACAGAAGTACCATGCCAGGTGTGACAGCAATATTCAATGCGTACATATTAGACTTCTAAATATATAAAAGAGAGATTCGGTCGAGAAACATTATCAGGATCGAGACATTTAACCAACTTTCTGGCAGTAACAAGAATAGAATATTCAAAACACTTCATTTCAGAAATCTACACTGCACTACCGGCCAGAATTATTAGGCCACCCCAGTTTTTAAAAGAAATGATGTATTTCATACAATTTTTTAATAGTAATAAGAATAGAATTTCAACACACTTAATTTCAGAAATTTACACTACACTACCGGCCATAATTATTAGGCTACCCCAGTTTTTAAAAGAAATGATGTATTTCATACAATTTTTAATAGTAATAAGAATAGAATTTCAACACACTTAATTTCAGAAATTTACAATACACTACCGGCCATATTATTAGGCTACCCCAGTTTTTAAAAGAAATGATGTATTTCATACAATTTTTAATAGTAATAAGAATAGAATTTCAACACACTTAATTTCACAAATTTACACTACCCGACCGGCTATAATTATTAGGCTACCCCAGTTTTTAAAAGAAATGATGTATTTCATACAATTTTTATATTTATTTATTATTTATCAGAAAACATTTGGCATTCATTGACAAGTTAGACAATGGTATTGGAGTTATATTCTCTTCACTCTCTCGCCATCGTTGTGGGATTAAAGTGTAGTATCAGTCCAACTTATTTTAAATGATAATGATAACAGAACCCATTTCCCCATCAGAAAACAGTCAGCATTCATTGACAGATCAGTCAATGATGACGAAGTTACACTTCCGGCCATAATTATTTGGCAACCCTAATTTATAAAGAAATGACGTATTTCATACTATTTTTAATGTTTATTGCCAAGTGGATAATTCTAAATGAAAATAGAATGGTTCTTTAGTTTATAATGCACGATAACATGTGCATCGTATGAACTGTTCTGGTGTCCAGATTTTGTGCTCCCTTCCTCATGCTAGTCTCTTCTTTTTATTGGCTGGCCGAAGCAAATGCTTCATGGCTGCCTTGTAAAATTTTGCAAAGTAGTAATAACAAAAGAACTATTCTATTTTCATTTAGAATTATCCACTTGGAAATAAATACTAAAAATAGTATGAAAAACAACATTCTTTTAAAAAAATCTGGGGTAGCCAAATAAATATCAAACATGGTAGTATATATATAGCAAATCTACGGGGTGCGATAGACAAATTGTCGTTATTTGCCTTGTAAAGATTTGCAAAGTTATAATAACAAAAGAACCATTCTATTTGCATTTGAATTATCCACTTGGCATTAAATACTAAAAATGGTATCAAAAACATCATTCTTTTTAAAAAAAAAAACTGGGTTAGCCTAATAATTATGGCCGGTAGTATATATATATATATATAGCAAATCTACAGTGTGCGATAGCTAAATTGTCGCTATTTGCATTGTAAAACTTTTCAAAGTAATGATAACAAAAGAACCATTCTGTTTTTATTTAGAATTATCCACTTGGCAACAAATACTAAAAATATTATGAAAAACATCATTCTTTTTAAAAAAACTGGTGTAGCCTAATAACTATTTCCAGTAGTGTACATCAACAAGGCTGAGGATATTATTTACCTGAGCTTCTTGAGAAAATCCAACGAAGAAACTGCAATGTAATTTACCCTGACCAGGTAGCTCAACCCCAGTCACTTGTATACCGATTTAATGTGGCATCCTTCTGTCTCTTCTATAAATACTTTCACGGTTCCTGCAGGAATTTAAATGCAAGGTCAATTTCCATTCTCTTTCTCTTTGACTCTTTGACAACCCTTGTATAATGTTCTTATCCCTTTCCACTCTATTCTTATACAGCTCTCATCACACCAGTGCTCCCATTCTTCTCTTATCCATTATCTGACCCTCACTGTAACGCGTTCCTCTTTCTCACCGCTCATCTCTTATGTAACACCGTGCACACCTGGGGCAGTACTGCCTTGCTTGGGATAAAATGATTATAAACAAATATCAAACACAATTATATTAATCTCGCGATCAAAGACCACAACTAAACTTTACTGAAGACAGGCAAGGAGTCCTTCTTTTTTATACCACCGATGTTATTGAAAGTTAGGACAAGTGGACAAAAGGCTTGGAAACAAAACCACGACAGGGGTTGAGAGAACAAAGTTTCCAGTGGGAATCCATTATTGGATGTGCGCATGAAAACATTTCGTCGAACATATTGTGCTAATGGAAACAACGATTACGTCAATAACTGAAAATAAAACGTATTCAATAACAAAAGACTACAAGCTTAGATATTCTGGCTATATTTGAAGGGTCATGAATATATCTTCTGAACAGTCTCGTTGAAACTACGAAAGTTAAGAGAATGAATCAAAGAATAATGAAATATTTTTTCTCGGCGCTACTTAATATAGAAGAATGTCAAAGAAAATATTGAAAGAATAACAGTATGGTGAAACTGATATAAAATACTACCAATAGTTTACGATTGTATCCTTAAAAAACAGAAAGACCGAAAACATATCGACCGAACATTTGTGTGAAAAGTAATGGAAATAATTTATCACAGAATAACAGGAAAAGATCTTTTTTATTTTTTTCTCTTCTAAGACATTTAATTAGACAAGTGATTAGATTTTACTGAGGTCATTCAAAGTTGAATAAGGTCGTTAAATCTAAGATGCATCTACTGATGGCCTGGCTAAATCGTCTCCTTTAGGTTTGCTACTTTTGATCTTTAATACTTAAGTAACGATCTGTTTGTTACACAAGATTTTGAAATAGATTGGCAATTGGATTAATCGAAATTTCAACATTTTATCTTCCTCTTTTTTATTTTTTATTTTTTCCTGTTCGGCTATACTTAATTACGTTACGAATTGTTGCAGACGTTAAGTGGCCCACTAAAATCTTGAATGTCAATAACAAGTCTCACAGAATTTATTTATTCATTTAAAATATAAATGTTACGAAAAGTATACAACATTTAAACGTATTTTCTGTTATTTGTAAGAAGAAAACGTTCAGAATCTGAGAAAAAAAAACAAATGTAATTATTTTTAAGTGTAAACTGGGAACTAGGTTTAAGGATAAGTTATTTGTTTTTGGCCACACAAATACGTAAAGTAATTTACTAAGCAAAACCTACCAGTTATGGTAAAAGGCTGAAATTAAGGATCGTCTAGTCAGGATCTAACTCATTACTACTAAGAAGGAGAGAACAATAAATTAATAGAAATATAGGAGAAAACGATTTGCTTTAAACTTTGAAGATCAAAATTGTCCGAGAAGCAAGAAGTCAGAAGAGAGTTCTACAAGCTCGATGGAAGAAACTACTAGCAGAGAACTTACGGTTACATATAGCAATTTTAAGTGTAAAATGATGTGGTGTTGCCAACAATCTAGTATGACTATCAAATTAATAAAATATAGGTACCACAGAGAATGATTCATCAGAAAAGTTTCAATTATATTTGTTTAGTATTAGTTCGTAAATGTTTAAAATTGTCTTTGAAGCAAAAGTTTGCTTTTTCCTTGAAGTAATGTTTATTAATTTTCGGTTATTGGCTATTACTTTTTGTGAGTAGAGTGAGATTTACTGTCTGTACAACTACATTGTGCGTTTGTTGTTCTAATATCTCTTCAATGTGCATTGTGGTGCAGTGGATATCGACTCAGAACGACAAATCAGGGAGCCGAGTTCGAATACCAGTTGCATTCCTTGCATTCACTTAAGCACAAATACTCTTGGAAAAGGTATTAATCCGTCTCTTACCGACTGTTATGGGTTAAATAAGAGAACAGATTGTGTTCTATAGCCTTGACTGGCAACTAGTCTACCGCAGAAACCAATGGCAACCTACTGCAGTATAATCTTCTGCCCAGTCATTCATGTCTCTTTCGAGACATGATTGCCCAAAGCGTGTATCACGAATGGCACTTAATTGACTGATCTATATATTACAAATATTATGATGCTGTTTCAACATCAACATTTTATAATCATTAAACTGCAGCATGCCATTATAACAATAAAATAATAATTGCCATATATATATATATATATATATATATATATATGAAACTCCCAATTCGTTGCATTCACTTGCGCACAAATACGATTGGGAAAGGTATTAATCGGTTTCTTCTTCCTCTAGCTAGGAGTCAAATAATAGGCCACATTGGGTTCTATATCCTTGACTGGCAACCAGTCTACCGCAGAAAGTAGTGGCAACTGAGGGATAATCTTCTGCCCAGTCAGTCATGTCTCTTTCGAGACATGATAACCCAAGCGTGTATCACGTATGGGACTTAACTGACTGACTGACGACTACATCACGGCTCATCTGAATAAACAACTACGACTCCATAACGTAAACATGAAACGTTTTTTAAGCAAATACCATCCCATAATTTAGAACCGAAGTAAGTTTACACATTGACGTGAACGAACAATAAAATAAAATATAATAAATCAGCTTAAGATAAGAGATATAATGCATAAACAATCTCCCTGTAAAAATATCATCATTAAGTAACTAAGAAAAACGGTTTGTCTTTCTCCTTCCTTGTAAGTGCCTAGTGGCCTTTATATGGAGACCTATGACCTGATGTCACCATGCTGTTTTCATATCAGTGTTAACATTTTTAAGCATATAAAACGGTACATATATTTGTCTAGAGCAGGTCTGAACATTTCTTCCAACAATTTGAACATAAAGCAAATATTTGGGAAAAATATCTTCTTATTTGAACCGAGAATGTTTCAACAACACTTCACATTGCTTTGCCGGTAATGACTGCCTTCTATATCACACTCACACTATGAACACATGATTATAGTGGCTTCATTATCTCAATGGCGTATTCACAAAGAGGTAGCCAAACAACGACTGTTTGGCTACGTGAAAGATTATTGTTAAACAATAATAACGGGAGAAATATATTTCAAATGTCATTTTTGACGACAAGTGTAAAACATAATGTATAAACACGGACATTAGTATAGATTAACAGCTGGGAGCAAAAATCAATTTAAAACTTATATAAAGTTAATTCAGTTTTAACAAAATTCTCACAGTTAGAGAGAGAAAGCATCAGAAAATATTCCAGGTGATATTTATGGAAATGGTGATATTTGGCTGAAAACAATTAGAGGTTAAGTTATTTAAATATGCAAATTAATAGAATTATAATTTAAATACTGAATTCACTTGCTTTTTCTCCCCAATTGTCAGAAATGGAAGTAACAAAACGATAACGGAATCGATTAATTAAATTCATGAATTATTGGAAAACACAATTAGAGAAATTATTATTCTTATGATTGTACTTGATCATGAATAAAACTACGCTGTTTTAAAATAACTTTCCTTGAGGTATTAAACTCAGTTTAATTTATTACAAGAAAGGAACAAAAGTTTAATTTATGATATAAAATGAGAAATTTAATCACGTAAAATATAATAGTTTATTTGTTTTGTATATTTCAAACATTTTTGTACATCGGCATGTCCCTTCAGCTGTAATGACAGTTCTAAGATAATGCCGGTTCTTAATATTCGTAAAGTCTTTGAAAAATCTTTGAAAATAGATTTTTGCGGTTTTATTTGGAATTGCTCATGGTTTTATTTCAGAGTATTCTTTTTTTATGGATGGGTTACTACCTAAACCTAAACAACGCAACCTTCTCTGCGATTTAAACCCAGTTGATGAAGAGTAGGACTGAACTTGATTTCATTTTATATCCGCATATATGTGCCCAGCTACAGTGGGTGTCAGAGAAAGGGCAAGAGAAGGACGGAAACACAGGTGTGAACACAGTTGCTAAGGCAATGAGAAAGGAAAAGAAGATAGAACAAGATACACAGTGTGATGTAGAAAGAACTGGAGTCAAGTGAATAAGAGATGGGTATTGACCTTACATTTAAATAACTGGATGTTCAAGTTGTTAGGAAAGCAAGAATACGGAAAAGAGTTCTACAGGCTGGAAGTGAGGGAAAAGAAGAATGAGAAAGGAAGGCTTGGAGAATCTGATACTCACAGGGCGGATAGAAGTAAACAGAGATGGAGTAAACTTGATGGGCTTAAACAACTAGATGACAGACCAAGGTTTGAAAGAAATTACAGAGCAATATAGATTAAGTGCGACAAGGGACAGGGTAAGGTGGAGGGTCATGATCACCAACTTTCTGAAGAAACACGGCACCTAAAAGAAGATGTAAAAAGAGAAAAAGATATTTCTCGAATTATTTGTTAATATTTTCGAAATTGTTTTCAAAATTTTCGTTAGTTATTTTCATTTGTTTATTATTTTTTTTGAGTCCCTTAATGAAGTTCAATGTAATTTTGCTGTTGGCCCCCTCCATTTAGTTCGGTTGCTTTTGGATGTCCGTACTAATGTCCTCTTGAAATAGTATATGGCACACAATGATACAGCGATTATATTGGAAATGCTTGCACGGAGCAAAATTGACATGCGTTTCAGATTGCTTTTTCGTGAAGTAATTTTCCAAAGACTTCCTAAACAATACGTGCAGAGATATATATAAATAGAATACAACAATTGGTTGGTAAATGTCAATAGATTAATTTGAAGCAATTAATTGAAGAGCGGTACTTACCCAGTTAATACCAAAGTTCTTGCAACGTTTCGGAAATGTTATATTTCGCTTGGGAGATACGTGACCACATGATGGCGTTTTTATAATGTTATAATAAACTATTTGCCTGAGCGCTCATCTCAAAAGTCTTCCCATCCTTAAAAAGTTCGCATTGGTCAATAATAACATGAGAGTGTATTTCCCTCTCTTAACAATATGAACAAGAGATATGAAAATATGAAATTGCTTTTCGTATTTTTCTTATTTACTAATTTAGAACAACGAATTCACGTTCGAATATCTTCATGGAATTTATTTTTCATTTTCTGTTAATGTAAAGTTACAAGGCGATGTATTTGCAATATTCCAAGATCCTGTCGCAGGTACGTTGTGGAGAGTTTTCGAGAAACATAAAAGTCATTTTTAACCTGAATGTAACGTTTTCAGGAGACGTTTTGTCAACGCCATTCAGCAGATAAAGTTTCGCTTTCCACATTACCTCTACCTTTTGGAAATAAGTTCGATCCTAACAAAAGTTAGTTACGAGGGTCGGCTTAAAAGTTCAGAAGCTGACCAAGATATGGATGCCAGACTAACATGGTTTTTTGTCTACCAACTGCTGTATTTATTTACATTTCTATCTTGATCAACCTATGAACTTTTCAGCCAACACCTGTATAAGTCTAATTCCTATTCAGTGAATAATTAAGATTTCTCTCTTCCTAGATGAAGCATTCTACCGTTGATATTGACCAGACTTCCCACCAAATTACCAAAATATAAACAGCAAACACACACACACACATACATACACAGAGAGAGAGAGAGAGAGAGAGAGAGAGAGATAGTGTATTTGTGTGTGTGTGTGTTATGTTGAAACACACCTATTCCTTAGATAATGGACTCTTCCTCCTATATTAATAAGTGTTAACAGGAAGTTAGCTCGAGAAGTTCTTGGGAAGTACATAGGAGTTCTGGAGACTTCTGAGAGTTCTATTGGAGTTCATTCAAACTAAGCAGTTAGCCGAATACTAAGGAGTCAGCTTTCAGTGGAACATTACCAAGTTCCTAACATCTAGGGTGCGTTAAAAAAAAAACTGAAAAAATAATTTAGCTCCCAAAGACATTCATGCTGAAACTTTAAAAACTGAGTGCATGGTCATCAGCAAAAGATACAACCCAAAATGCCAAATACAGGTGGGGGATAACAGAATCAAACAAGTACAAGAATTTAAGTACCTAGGAAGTGTTCTAACAGAAGATGGAAAGTGCGACACGGAGATCCGAAGGTGAATTGGCATGGCAAAGGGCGCGTTCCAGAAGATGAGCAAAAGACTAACACACAGGAAAATCTCAATAGAAACGAAGAAAAGAGTTCTAAACTGCTACGTGATGTCAGTTCTTCAATACGGCTGTGAATGCTGGACAATATCATCGAAAATGAGGACAAAACTGGAAGCGGCCGAAATGTGGTTCTACAGAAGGATGCTACGGATATCGTGGACTGAGCATACAAGCAACGACGAGGTGTTAGAAAGAATGGCAACAAAAAGAAAATTGATGCTGAGCATCAGGAAGAGACAACTGAAGTTCCTGGGATATTCAATGAGGAAGGAGAGCCTGGAGAACCTGATACTGACTGGTCAGATAGAAGGAAGGAGAGACAGAGGAAGGCAACGGATAACATATTTGCAGGGACTGATCAGGTGGATGACGGAATGGAGGTTGCCATTAGCAACAGGAGCAAACATACTAAGAGCCACAAGGGACAGAGAGACGTGGAGAGCCATGATCGCCTACGTCCTGAAGGGACAGGGCACATAGCAGAAGAAGAGGAGGGCGAAGAAGTCCCTCAAACAATTCATAAAAAGAAAATAGTTCTACAAATAAAGGAAAATAAACTTTTGTTTATTTTCGCAAGAAACTAAAAGAATTATTTTTTTATACAAAAATGTATTCGTCCGTAAAGCTGTAAAAAGAAAGAAAGAAAGGAACTGGGAATGTGAGAGGGAAAGGAAGGACGATGTGTTGCGAGCGAGATGAGAGAAAGAGAAGGTGAAAGAATGATCACTGATACGTGATACTGCCTGTTGTGTGAACTGCTGGATTCTGTGTGTGTGTGTGTGTGTGTGTGTGTGCTCCAAGCTGTCCATGTGCCCCTCTGTGGTTTGAGTTGGCTGCTCTTCCCTCTGGCGTTGAAAGTTTCTACTTCCCTTTTATCTTGACAGTGAAAATCCGGGAGATCAGAAAGTGTGTTTCTTATGTTGAGCCCTGATTGGTCGAAAATTCATATTTTTGACCACGTGGTGTGCTTTCCACTACGTCCGAGCTTTTGGGTACACCGTCCTTGTTTTTGACCCCAAAAGGTATGGTAAGGGGTGAATGCTCGCGCAATTGTTTTTTTTTTTTAGATACACGTGGTATTAATTAATTTTATTGTGTGAGTGTGTGTTGAGTTTGGAAAATAAAAAAAAGAAACAGCGCAACAGTGAAAAAGCAGGCAGTTCAGTTTAAGAGGGGAAGGGAAAGTTTTGAAGATGAGCCAAAATCTGGACGTCTTTAGACTGACACCATCGAAGAAAACATTGTCTGCATTCACCACATGGTGGTATATGAAAGGTAACTGACTGTTAAGCAAATAACCAATGTTATTAGTATATGCGTTGAGAAATTTGCGAACATTCTAAAACAATGAACTTCGTATTACGAAGGTTTCTGCTCGATGAATACAACAATTTCTTCAAAAGCGCAATGGCCAATCAAATCGCAGGGAAAAATCTATACTTTAGGTCTTTCTTGATCTGGTATTAGTGCTGGATTCATAACCTTGAACCACAAACAAAGAGCCAATTCATGGAGTGGAAACACTTCTCTTTACTTGCGCCCAAAAAGATCACGATAATTCTATCTGAAGGGAAGTTGGCGACCACATTATTTTAAATCTATCTCTTTTGACTATATATATATGACTATGTATATATATATATATATATATATATATATATATATATATATATATATATATATATATATAGTCATCCGCAGACAGATCTGTTTCGTTGTATCACAGCTCATCAGTACGGTTAGACTCCGATTGCTTTTAACCCAGGATTGAAACCCGACCGAATTGGCGTCAGTGATATATATATCCAGATAAAGAAGACCCATTTACGATTTTGAGCTCTCTGGTATTAATTATTTTTTTATAAACAGTGTTCAATGCAATAAATATTGGAGAGCATAATATAATCATATAATTATAAAATAAAAGTCCATTGCGATATGGAAATGTATGTTTCGAGATTTTGGATGATGTTTGTGAAAATGATATATATTTAAATATAAAAAAACATCGGGTTGCTTCTAATGTATGTGGGAAGATATAAAATTTATGTGTGTGTTCCATTTAATTTATCTGAATAAAGATTCACTTTGAAATTTGGCCAGTAATTTCTAAGAAATACATAATTACTTTTTTCCTTTTTCTTTTTGTCTTTTTCATTTTTCTCGCTAACGGTCAAACCTACTTTTAACCTAATTTTCTTTTTCTTTTATTGCGTCTCACTACATCGTATTACCTTTGATGTATCTATTCTAGTACCAAAATGCTACTACTAGAATGACAATTCCCACAAGACCTGAAAGGAAAAAATAATTAGCAAAAGCATATTGGAAAGAGTAAACAAACAAATTATGGAAAACCTGGAATTAAAATTATGGAAGGATAGCACGGATGCAACAAACTGGTTTTACAATATAAAAAAAATAAAAATAAAAACAATTGCTCTTTTATCGAATTCGTTAGTGAGGAGTACTGTCCATCGATATCAAAAGAACTATTTGTTACAGCATTGAAATTCGCCACTGTTTATTCGGATATATTGGAGGAGGGGAGAAACATAATAATGAATGCAAAAACATATGTGCTCATTCATGAAAAAGAACAGTGGAGAAAAAATAATTCTAAGGGAGATAACTTTGATATTACTATGGGATCTTTGGACTCTACTGAATCTTCAAATCTGGTAGGCTTATTAATACTATACAATCTCACGGCCTATAAGGAGGTAGATACTGAAGACATTGAATTATATAGGGATGATGGGCTTATGTTAGTAAGAAATACCACAAATTTTAAAATAGATAAAATTAGAAAGATGACACATAAAGTATTTAAAAACCTTAATTTAATAGTAACTATTAAACAAATATAAAAAATAGATGTAACCTTAGATCTGAAAAAGAAGGATATACTCCAACCATATAAAAAAACAAACTCCAATTCTTTATATATCCACTCGAAATATAACCACCTTTCATCTGTTATTAGACATGTACCCTCATCAATAGGATACGGAATTAATAGAAATTCAGCAAATGAAGAAGTATTTAATAAGCATAGCAATTTTTATAATACTGCCTTAAATAAAATAGTGGATATAAAAACCCAACTATTAAATATGTAAAAGGCAATAGCAAGCCCGAAGAAAAAATAGGAATAGAAATATTATTTGGTACCCATCCAGTTTCAACCAAATGACTGGTAGTAAATATGGGAGGAAATTCCTCGTGTTAATTAAGAAACATTTTTCGGAAAAGAATCTATTAAGTAAGATTTTCAATAAAAATACTATCAAATTAAGTCACAGCTGCATGAACAATCTGGAAATTACAATAATAATATTTTTAAAAATTTCGACAAAATTAATAAAAACAACCTAATAACAGAAATTAACAAATTAGACCTGAAATTATAATTGTAGAAACCCTACAGATTGCCTGCTAGAAAACAGGTGCCTAACTGAATCAATCGTCTATCATTGTGAAATATCATACAGAGGAAAACCCTAGTAATTTAAAGATTTATCTACGTAGTACTAAGAACTCACTAACAAACGTATTTATCAACACATATCTTCATTTGATAATAATAAGTACGGAAATAGAACATCCTTATCGAATATCATTGGTATCTAAAGGAAACAA
This sequence comes from Ascarosepion bandense, assembly GCA_037127315.1. Classification (NCBI taxonomy): domain Eukaryota; kingdom Metazoa; phylum Mollusca; class Cephalopoda; order Sepiida; family Sepiidae; genus Ascarosepion; species Ascarosepion bandense. The sequence goes on from JBBBDQ010000562.1 coordinate 969,665, forward strand.
AATAACACCCACATTAAAGTGGAAAATTCAAAAAGAAGCTAAAACATGTAAGTCTTTAAACGACCCATGCTCGTTGTTTCTATGCGAAAGATTATATATTATTAAATTACTAAAAAATAAAATCTATTAAATAAACGTAATGAAATAAATGTCATATGTAGATATTGCAAAATGTTCACCTTAGAATATGGACAACCCCCAAAAAACCCCCCAAAAAACTTTATATTAATTAACATGCATATACCCAATAATTCGATTAATGAAAATAATAATTGTCGAGATATTAAAATAAAATAAGTAAATTGGCATATAAAATATTGTCGAATAAATAAATAGATAATAGAAAGATGGGATAATGATAGCAGGAAGTAAATTAGAATAACAAGTAAATATGTTATTTATAAATTAAAAGTTTTGAAAAAAATAGAATTAACTAAGTACTTATAAGAAGAGTAAATTTACTCAAAAGCCCCTTAAGTTTGAACAAAAATATAAAACTTCTCTTTTTTCATCTGTTTCCTGTTTTCTATGGGAATAGGTCAAGATATGGACATTTTTGGGACTAGAATAGATAGATTAAAGGTAATACGATAAAAAGTGAGAAGCAATAAAAATAAAAATAAAATTAGGTTAAAAGTAGGTTGACACTTTGACCGTTAGGAAAAGATAAAATAAAATAAGAAAAAAGAAAAAAAGAAAAAAGAAAAAAGTATGAATGTATTCCATAGAAACTACTGGCCAAATTTCAATGTGAATCTTTATTCAGATTAGTTAAAAGGAACACACAAGTAAATTTTCTATCTTCCCACATACATAAATGCCAAACCGATGTCTTTTTATATTTAAATGTAAATCTTTTTCACAACCAAAATCCAACATTTCCTGATGACGACATTCTATCTCGAAACATAGATAATTTCTGGCATCCTCAGAACTGCGTGTGTGTGTTTTCAGTTGGAACCACATCTATAAGGAAGTATTGTAAGCATGCTTGAAATTCAGTGTATATCATTTTGCCTAGGTGCAAACAACTTTGTTTTTCATAGCGTTAAACATGCCAGATTTCGTGCAGGGAAATATATTCCACTACTTTATCTAAAAAATGTCGGCAGCTAAAGAACACAGAATTCTTGTAGGGTTACGTCGTCCATATTCTGTCGAAAACGACATGCAGATTTAGGTTTAGATAATGATTTTTATGTTGAGGATAAAGTACTTTCTGGTGCACCGAAAAAGTTTGAAGACGAAGAATTGGAGACATTACTTCGTGAAAACTCATGTCAATTGTTGATTACACAACAGTTTCAAAACGTTTGAAAGCATTAGGAATGATTCAAAATCAAGGATATTGGGTGTCGTACGAGTTGAAACCGCGTGACGTCGAACGGCGTCTTCTCATGTGTAAACAGCTGCTTCAGCTATAGAAAACAAAAGTTTTTTGCATCGTATCGAGTCCAGCGATGAAAAGTGGTTCCAATATGTTAACTCTAAGCGTAGAAGATCGTGTGTAGTTTATTATGAGCTGCACAAAATGACCGAAAATTTTAGGGGTGGTCGCTATCGACTACAATTGATGCGTTTGAGCAGCGCATTGAAGAAAAAACAGCCGCTATACGAGCAGAGACACAACGAAGTGATTTTGCAACATGAAAACCCTAAGTCACATATTGTATTACGTGTGAAAGCCGACGTGAAAACGCTTAAATAGGAAGTCCTACATCATCCGACGTATTCACCATATTTTTCCCCGTCCGATTATCATTTGCTCCGATCGATGGCACATGGCCTGGCTAAGCAGCACTTTCATTCTTACGAAGATGCCAAAAGTGGTTAACCCCAAAAGACTTATCGTTTTTCTGACGTTGAATTCAAATACTGCCAGAAAGATGGGAAAAAGTGGTGGATAGCGATAAACAATACTTTCAGTGCATGCTTCTTGCTAATATTTATAAATAAAACATTATTTTTCATGAAAAATCAACTAGAAGTTATTTATGTTCCTAATATATATATACATAGGACTAGGGTTCTAGCCACCTGAAAATTACGACAGCGTGGAAATTCATTTACGACTGAAACAATCTTTCGTTGATAATCTAGATATAGAGCAATTTAATTTTGTTCGGAAATAGGTGTTTGCCATTTTCTCTGTCTTTATTCTTTCCTTGTTTGGGATTTGTTTTTTACAAGGTCGTCTGATCACGCAGAGTTCTTTGTAGCATATATATATATATATATATATATATATATATATATATATAAGACTAGGATAAATAAATAACAGGTAGGAAAAATATCGTCCATCTAATATGTGTCACTTTAACAAGCTCCTTCAGAAATTTTTAAATGATTTTTTTAAATTATTTCATTTATCGTTTCGGATTTCAATTCATATATATAACTCATACATATATCACCTCAAAAATTAAATTTCAAACGCTTACTTGAAAATACCAAACCGACTTATCAAAACATTATTGGAAACGGAAAGACAGAGGACTCACCCCACAAATTTATTGGAGGATCATCTGATATGCACAAACCCCCAGCAACTTCAGGGACAGATGCATTCTGTGCTTGGAGGAAAAAAATGTTATAATCAAATGTATAAATCCCAGTGAACTACTAAACAATAGGAAAGAACTTACTTTCAAATGCAGACGCAAGAAAAGATTTAAAATTCTATAATAAACTAAAAGTTACATGCTTTCCTTCGTTCCCTATCCCCCAAGATTCTTTTCGTCTGAGTAAATCTAACCGATTCATTTCTGTAAAAAGACTTGGTCTGTTTTTGTAAAATTTCCGCGAAATAAACTATTACCAATAGATTTATAAAGGGATCAAATTTATTTTCATCATATATATATATATATATATATATATATATATATATATATATATATAATGCTGACCATGCAAAAAGTGTTATATTCAATGACATAAATCTGAAGAAAGTTATGGAAATGCGTTGTGCAAATGAATTTCTGATCAGAGCTCCTTTACTCGCTTGCATTTATACCTAATAAAAAAGCATTTTCATGAAGAAAGAACATAGACAGTATTTCTTGCGCAAAATATTTCTTTGAAATGTTTCAAGTCTGTTATGTTGCAAGTCTCTTCTTTTACTATTGCGCAATTTATCCACTGACCCACAATTCGTAATACAGAGTCCTTTTTAGTTTCAATAAACAGAGATAAAAAAGGAAAACAACAAAAACACACACACACATTTCACAAGATGTTCCCAGATATTTTCTTTAGAATATTTGTGTTATATCCATTTTGATTTACTGGCATTTTAAAATGCATATTAAGAAGAGGATGTGCGTTGTGGTGCAGTAAATATCGGCTCGGAACTAGAAATCGTAGATGCGAGTTCTAATTTCAGTTGAATTTGTTGCATTCACTTCCGCTCAAACACCATTAAGAAAGGTACTCAGCCATCTCTTCCCTTCCTCTATGTGTTAAATAACAGGACAGATTGGGTTTTATAGCCTTGATTAACAACCAGTCTACCTCGGAAATTAATGACAACCTACTGCAGGAAAGTTTTCTGTCCAGTCAGTCATGTCTCGAAAGAGATATGATCGTCCAAGCGTGTATCACGTGTGGAACTTAACTGATTGACTCAGAAGAGGGAATAATTGCGATGATGCTGAGTGATTATCGTTTCCGTGTGATCATCTGAAATCAATTCCTGTTTCGGCTAGGACTCAGTTTCGTTTCCTCAGGATCATTTGAACCTCCTTTTCAGTTCTTTACGTTCACTTGACCTCGTTTTCATTTCTGTAGTTTCATGTGGGTCCCATTTCTATTTCTGTAATTTCATCTGGAACCCGTTTTTGCTGATTTCAGTTATTATTGAGCCTATTTTCCGAAATTGTAAATATTGAAGATGACTTGTAAACGATGTGGAAGATTTAAGTAATTGCTCAGATAGCTAAGATCTGAAAAAATATCAGTGTGACTGCTCAATTTTCCATAAGGGTATGAAAGTGTTTTTTATTTACCTAATCCCATCTACGCATTTATACGTAGGTGATGCTAGAAATACGTAATTACCTTCCCCCTATTTGGACACTTTGTGGTGATACCGACCGAACAAAAGCGGGAAACCGGATGTTGGCTCTCTCTCACAACAAAAAGACAAATGAATAAAACTCGTCGTGCCCATCCGAGTTTGCGCAGATGTCCCGGTTGAAAAATAAAAATTAATCAAATATCAAATTGCCATTTCGCGAGCCTACGTGAATTTTATTTACCAGCAAATGGGAAGCCCGGAATCAAATTCGAGTATGAAAATCCAAAACAAGCTATTTGATCCAAAAGGCAGATGTAAAAAGCCGAGACAAACAAAGCATCGTTAGACAGACCGGCGGAAACGAGCTGATTAGTTTCTCCCTTGACTTAAGTCGAGCGGCTACTATGCTGGCCTCTTTCCTTCACTCTGTCTTAAAAGCACTTATTGACATCAGGATTGACCTCTTCAAAGATATTCCTCAAAAGTACTTACTGACCTTAGAAGCGGCAACTTCAAAATGAATATTTCGCCACATTTCTAAGCCTTTTATCTTTTTCAGCATTATATTTTCCATGAACATTCTAACCTCCGTTGGACCTTTCTTTCAAATATTGCTTTAATTGTAAAACATTAATTGAAATCTGTATATATAAATGTTATTTATACTGAAATTGCCTTTCTTGATTTTATAATCATTTTATGAATTATAGTGGGCTATCTTCCACAAGGCCAAATTCTGTTAACCTGCAACGGTATACAATTACCCTTCACTATAACGGAATCCTACTACAACTAGAAAAAGAATAAATAAAATAAGATACCCCCATATAACTTCAAGCATCAGTGATCGATCCTGGACCACTTTCGTAAAGGAAATCGGAAATATGCAGCTTGCATCGATCTCGTTATTCAGTTGCAATGAGAAACAAGAATATCTCATTATCTATTACCAAACTCTATAGTGTGCAGTAGTGAATAAGTAATGGCGCCGTGATATAGTGCATTAAATACAGAATTTATCGAATTCAGTATATATGTTTCGTTGTTTTTCATCTTCAAAATCACAGATTTATTTTTGACGTACTAAACGTCTACAATTTCTCAGCAAAACATATTTTTTTCTTTTATTTTAAAAATATGGAACCGTTTAATCTTTCTAAATGATGTATTACTAGGCTATAATCCTAAATGAATAAATGTTCTTGAAAGCAAACGGTTTGGGTAGATATCATTTGGTGTTGTCAACATATTTATGTCTATCTCAAATGTTTATAAGAGTCTCTTTGAAAAATAGGTTTTTCGACGCTAAATTCAATTTTACAATATTTTGGATAAGCGCAAGAAAAAATCTAAAAAAAATCAGAGGAAATATTTACAGAAGAAAAAGTAATTATGTTTTGAAAGGCGCAGAAAATGGAGAGAATTTGTGAGGAAGAAAAGCAGACATTTGAGGTGCGAGGGAAGATAAAATATTTGTAAAATCGAATGTAACACGAAGAGAAAAAACATTAAAAGTATTTGCATATACACACATTTACACAGGCACACGTATGGATACACAAAGTCGAATAAACGAAAACACAAAAAAAAAAAATATGTGGTAAACACATATCCAAACAAATATGTTATATATATATATATATATATATATATATATATATATATATAAACAAACACACAAAGTGATATGATGAAAACAAATGCGCACACAATAGTGCAAGACACATAAACTATACAAAACGACCTTTTCATAAAAGTATTGTGTCAGTTAAAATGTTACTTCAGTTTATTAATAATAAATTTGTACTTAATAACTGAACCAAATCTGTGTCAACCTCATAAAAAGTTATTTATTCGGAAGTCAATGCGAAATTATTAATTCTGAGGAGGTCTATGTAAATTTACTATGACTTCTCTAACAAATTTCAGGAATTCAACATACACATCTTATCAAAATCCTAAAAAGCTGATAAAAAAGTGCGAAAATATGCAATACTGTTACTTTAATCAAAATACATTTGCGAAACATTTACATTTATTTAGAAAACGTAGTTTATCAACAAACAAGTAAAAATCTTAAGCTTTTAATTGATTAATTTAAACAAACATGGAAAAAGTATTTTTTCGGCTGGTCATAAATATAAGACCATGTAAATAAAAATAGAAAATAAAGAACAAATAAGTCACAACGAAAATTTAATATTTAGTATATCCTCCATTTTTATGAATTACTTCGAAAAATTTGCTTTGTCATACTCATCATTAACTTCCGCATGAAGCTGTTTGGGATGCTCACCCAGGATGGATAAACTGCTACAAGAAAAGCATCCACAGTTTCAAATTGCGGTCCATGTTTATAAACATCCTTTGTCATCCGTCCTTAAACATTCTCGATTGAATTTGGATCTGAAGAGGACAATGAATGGCTCAAAAGCTGAATGTTGATTTCAAAACAAAACTTCTTTCGACCTTCGAGCGTTGTGGATTGCAGTATTGTCCTGCTATAAAATCCTATTTTCTCCGCATAGACGTGGGCCTTTTAGTAATTAGCGATGCCTTTAACATGTCAGTGTAACTAGCAGCTGTTTGATGACCTTTTATCTCCTGTAACTCAAAAGTTCTATCGTACAAAAATGAATCCCACACCATAATTGATCGCCCTCCACTGCGTCGCATTGAGAAAATTTCTTTTGTTACATCTTTTACATTCAGGTAACATTAAAAATCGTCTGACCCAACACGATTGAATATTTTCTCGTCTGAAAACAACACTTTCTTCCATTTTTTCACACTCCAAGTTTGATAATCGGGGTCAAATTTTAAACAGGTGGGGTGGTTATGGCAAGAAAGAAAGCGAGACCTCTGCAGCCATTTCCCGTTCTTAAAGCAATTCTTGTTTAAATACCGTCGACTTGTCCAAGAGCTTCATTCAGCATTTGTATTCACTTTTATCTGATTTGATGCTAAGTTTTGAATCTGTCTTAACTTCTTGCCTAATGCGTCTGTCTAGAGATTTTAATAGGGTGACCACTTGATTCTTTAGAAGCATACGCGTTCGGATTTTCAATGAAGCTTTCCGGATAGAAAATCAATACTGCTTTCGGGATAAAAGTTTTAGGGCCACAGATTTAGCGCATAATAGAAAGCCACCAGAAACTACGAACATTAAAAAATGTCCCAACTCTATATATTTTCCATGACAGTTAATTTTTCACTATTTGTAGAATGCTATTTTAAAACCAAATAAATAAAAACTGTAAGCCTTTGTTTAAACAGTAGAACATTTTTTCTAATGCATTTACCTAGGTCTTTTTGTCACCCTATAAGATGGGGGTTGTATTTATGTTGCATTAGCAGTATAGCCCGGCGCTGCCCGGGTGTAATAAAAGCTTTAAAACTAATCCATGGTCCTGGAGCTCAGACTCAGCCTAAAGAATATTTGTGTGAAGTTTGGTGAGAATCGGATAAAAATTGTGGATTTGTATAAAGAACATAAGGACAGATAAACAGACACACACACAAACATCTTGCTTTTATATATATATATATATATATATATATTATCTGTTTTCTGCGCTATTGTAAGAACTGCAACCTTGAAACCTCTGAATATCGGTTCTTATGTCTTTGTCTAGGAGTGTATCAAATTTGATTAAAATCGGACCACTCCTATAACCCGATTTTTTCGATCATCGATTTTCGATATTTATCGGGGGTACCTCGACACAAAACCTATCTAAGAACACTCACAGACGCTTATTGTACAACTGTGTAAATTTTCAAGAAAATAGGTTCAGACGTTTTGGAGTCTATAGGTAATGGACACACACACACACACACACACACACACACACACACACACACACACACACATACACACACAGACAAAGTTCCCTTTATAAACAAGTTTAGATATTGGCTATTTATATTCAAAACTAGGTGTAATATTACTCAGAAAAGGAGAGAAATATACATTATTTCATTAACTTCTTATTTTCTATGTGTGGTGTCCGTTCAGGATGTAGGCGATCACGGACGTCCACGTTTCCCTGTCTTTTGCTGCTCTTAATATTTTTCGTCTTGGTATCTTTCCCAAACTCCCGCTCGACTATCCATTTACATAATCCCACGTTCTCAATCCATACTATCCTCAGCACTCCTCTGAAGAACCACATTTGCTTCGAGCCTCTCCTTCATCTTTAAAGAGATCGTCCAACATTCGATGCCATATATCATATAGCATTCTAGCACTCTTGTCTTTGTCTCCAATGAGATATTAATGTCATTCTGTACTCTGGTTAACTTTTGAAATAACGTCCTTGGCCATGCCAATGCATCTTTGGATCGCAGCGTCACACTTTTCCTCCTCTGTCTGAACATTTCCCAGGTATTTAAATTTTTTTTAAGTGTTTATTTTAGTTTTCTCGATCTGTGGGTGGCATGTTATGGTTTTCTATTTGCTGATGTTGATGCATTCAGTTTTCTTTATGTTCAGTACTTTCTTCTCGCTTTCTCTGCAGAAGGTCCTGTATTTTTCTTTCCGTGTCTTCTATCATCTCTGTGACATCTACGTATCTTATATTGTTGAGATTGTGACCAAATAGACAAACCCTAGCAAGGATTCTAGCTCTCTCAAAATTGTTTGCTGTAGAGATTTAATAGATCCGGCGAGAAAACACATCCTTGTCTTATGCCGCTTTCTTATTTTTGTATATCTGCTGAATTCATTTCCTGCCAGTATAGTTTTTTGATTATCTTAATGTCTTTCCGTCGGATGTCTGTTGTGGTTCAGTAGATATCGGCTCGGAACGAGAAATCGGGGAGCCGAGTTTGAATTCCATTTGAATTCATTGCTTTCACTTACGTGCAAATACTCTTGGGAAAGGTATTAATACATCTCTTCCTTCCAGTTATGGGTTAAATAACTGGACAGATTGGGTTCTATAGCTTTGGCTGGCAACCAGTCTACCGTAGAAAGTAATGGTCATCTACTGCGGGATAATCGAGACATGATCGCCAAAGCATGTTTAACGTATGGCACTTAACTGACTGATCTCCTACATACATTTTACGATGAGTGAACTTGCTGGCGATATGTTTCTTTGGACATTTGCAATGATATTAGATGCAGAAGATAGCTTGTTGTTTCATTTTGTTGGGGACCAGAATAGGTCCGGAAGAAAACACAACTCAGGTATTTGTGAAACAAAGATATATTTACGAAAAACAAGTAAAAGTATTTCACGTCAAGCTTACTGCCAAGTGGAGACCAATTCAACTCCTCTGTTATTCGTCAATTGCCAAACGTCAACTTGAGACAGTCTTCCGAAATTTATAGTCATGAGAAGAGTTTATTATGGTACAACGGGTAGGTCCCATAACACATTGTATTGTATAAGAATGATATTATGTAGAATTCAGTGTGCTAGGTTCACGAACAAATAAGTCTCTCTTGAAGGGAAATGAGACACGTCTTGACACTACGTTAACCTGTGTGTTAAGAACGAAATAGACGAGAAGAATGATTCGTGCCCTTTCTCTTTATATTACTTTATAAAAAGACATATAGCGCATAGGAAGAGCCCTGAGAAACAGGATTGAGATAATCCATTATTTCTTGTCCCAGTGATGATTGAATATTCCGTCCGTAGGGATGTGAAAACAAGATATCAAGCGTTATGAACTCGTAACAAGAGCGCATCCAAATACTTTGACTTCGATCACATTTCAACATTCAATTTTGAAAAAGTTAAACACAAAAAATTATTTAAAATCTCGAGTTGTGTGTAGTGAATATATAACAACAGTGGGTTTGTGAAGAGTATAATGACCTGACATTTTGGAATCATGAGTTGTTCATTTTTTGTTATTCTTAAGTGTTGTGGGGTTTCCATTTTTACATGATAATAGAATCGTCTAGAGTATCCATATACTCTTGCATAGCAGCAAGACGTAAGACATCGAGAGACATCGTCAGATCCCAGAGACACCGAGAATATAGCGTCAGTAGTTCATAGTAGCTCTGAGCTCCACTCAGCAGAATATTATTATACAGCATCCCTCAGCTTCCGACGTGGACATACTAATTCTACCACTGCTTCAATTCAGAGACTTGTATAATCCTTCTTACTAAACTCGTATTCCTGGACCACTAACCCTAGTTCGAGTTTGTATTCTTTACGTCAATATACTTATTTTTGTATCTGAAATTCTGTTCGTTGTTCCTTTATATTGTGCGATCCCATTGCCGGTATCAGCAACATTAAGTTAACGCTTGTCTTCGAATAGTCATATTCGAATATGCATCTATAAATAACTAGCAGTATAGATCGGCGTTGCTCGGGTGTAATGAAAGCTTTAAAACTAATCCATGGTCCTGGAGCTCAGACACAGCCTAAAGAATATTTGTGTGAAGATTGGTGAGAATCGAATAAAAATTGTGGATTTGTATAAAGAACATACAGATAGATAAACACACACACACACACACACACACACACACACACACACACACACACACACACACACACACACATCTTGCCTTTTATATATATATATTATCTATTTTCTGCACTATTGTAAGAACTGTAACCTTGAAACTTCTGAATATCGTTTCATATGCCTTTGTCTAGGAGTGTATCAAATTCGATTAAAATATAACCACTCCTTCTATAAACCGATTTTTTCAATTATCGATTTTAAATATTTATCGATGGTACCTCGACACAAAACTTAACTCAGAACACTCGCAGACGCTTACAGTACAACTGCGTAAATTTTCAAGATAATCGGTTTAGCCGTTTCGGATTCTATAAGTAACGGATACACACACACACAGACACACACACACACACACACACGCACACACACACACACACACACACACACACACACACACACACAGACAAAGTTCCATTTATAAATAAGTTTAGATTATATTGCAAAAGGCTTACGGCCATATCATGTTGAATACACCAGTTCTCGTTCCTTCACCGAAGTTAAGCAACGTTGAGCCTGGTCAGTACTTAGATGGATGACGGTTTGGAAATACCAGGTCCTGTAAGCGTTTAGTGACGGATGTGCGTTGTGGTGCAGTGGATATTGGCTCGGAAAGAGAAATCGGTGAGCCGAGTTCGAATTCCAGTTGAATACCCTGCATTCAGTTAAGCATTTAACTTAGGAAAGGTATTAATCTTTTGCCTCCAGTTATGGGTTAAATAACAGGGTAGGACTTGGGGACACTGCCCTTAAAAACTTCCTTACCTTCCTATAATACTAAAATACTCAACGCATTGTGACAGCCTTCGAAACATAACAATATTTCTGTATGTCAGTCAGTTAAGTGCCATACATGAAATACGTTTTGGCGATCATGTCTCAAAAGATACATGACTGACTGGCCAGAAGATTATCCTGCAGTAGGTTGCCATTGCTTTCTGCGGTAGACTGGTTGCCAGCCAAGGCTATAGAACCCAATCTGAAATGTTATTTAACCCATAACTGGAAGGAAGGGTATTTGCGCGTCGGTGAATGCAATGAATTCAACTGGAATTCGAACTCGGCTCCCCGGTTTCTGGTTCCGAGCCGATATCCGATTTTTAATATTTACCATTTTATAAAGCTCAAATTGACTGGCAATTAGCCAATGTTTTTCTAACCGCTTCAATAAACATAAATAGTGAAAATAACAATCTAATAGATAAAAGAAAATGTATAATGCCATTTTTATATTTTATAAGTGTTTTTAGATTTCTAATGATCAATAAACATTGCAAAGGACTTACGGTGGTCAAAATAATGACGAGGTCATGGGATAAACCATTTTTTTGAAACTCAGTTTTTGGAACAAATGTCCAAGTTTGTCAGAAAGTTTAAATCCAAAAGTGTGTTCCGAATTTCTTATTAGTTCTTCAGTTTCCAATAGAAAATCTTTTTTTTTATCAGAAAATGAAGAGGAAAGAGTAAAGAAAGAGTTTCTAACATACCGATCTATTCAGCAATGTTTGCTACATATATACTCAATTCTATTCTCAGTAACTCTTGTCCGTGTACACAGGGAGCCTTTCAAATTTTCTTCCCAAAAGAAATTATCTGTGCTCTAATATTCCAATGATCTCGTTAAATACCTGTGCGGCGAGTTAATGTAAGCCGCTTCGTTCAATTTTTTCCAGACTCGTGTCTATTATTTGGACTCAATCCTAAAAAGCAATAATGATGGAATTTAGATGTAACTTCCTCGCTGATTGCCTTGGTTTCACGTAAATCTGATATGATCGAAACAGCAGGCTGTGGAAAAACACGGACAACAAAAACAGTTGAAAACTAGGGGTCGATAAACGGATTATTAAGTCGAAAGTGTGCTGAAAACATGTTATTCTTCACTGTGTCAATGCAAGAAGATGATCTGTTAAAGAAACCTAACAAAAAAAGTAAAAAAAGAAACCTTAGATGGGAGGCTCTACATTTTTGTTTACAATTATTTTAATCGAAAGAAGGTAAAACCGCCTCTAGTGCGCAGGTGGTTTCAGTGAGAAAGAACAAGGCATAGGGGATGTCAAAGAAAGGATGAAAATTTTAAAAACAGTTTCCACTTCGTCTATAATGCGTGACTCTTCAGAAATAAATTGAGTTCTCTCGGTGACTGGCGTCTGTATACACTTCTACATAGAAAACGTTAAAATTTCCCTTCTCTGACCCCATGCGCCGAAGGCTTAGGGAGTAGAGACTCCGACTGACACCAAATCGGTCGAGTTTCGATCCCGGCCAGAAGCAAGTGGATATGTCTAGCCACACTGTTGAGCTGTGATACAGCGAAACGGGCTAGTATGTGGATGACTAATATATATATATATATAGTCATCCGCAGAAAGATCTGTTTCGCTGTATCACAGCTCATCAGTTCGGTTAGACTCCGATTGCTTTTTAACCCAGGATTGAAACCCGACCGAATTGGCGCCAGTCGGCGACTCTACCTCCGGGCTATGGGATATATATATATATATATGAAATGAATTGTTTGAACATTATTTTTTTATCGATACTCGTATTAAGTAGATATTCTGTTTTTAATGAAACAGTATTATATATTTATTTCTACCGGCCTGATTATTTACGATAAATTTTTATTACGAAAATGTGTGCCAACCTGCGACCCCTATCTATATAGATACATTTCAGAGCAGATATGTTTGTTTACGATAGATCGAAAATTGTGTTATATAGGCTTGATAAAAAGCTCGTTTAGACTGAAGGCTATTCGTGGTCGAGAGGTCTAAGACGTTACCAGATCAAATAGTAGCTTCCCCTATATAGATAGGGGTCGCAGGTTCGAATTCTGCCGAATGTCACATATTTTCGTAATAAAAATTTATCGTAAATAAATTGTCGGTTGCTTATAACAAAGTTTAGTTAAAATTCGTTGATTTCCGTATTATATATGAAATTTAATTTTGAAAGAAATATATAAATCTCCATTAAGTAAGAACTGGGAAGTAGCGGAAGCTAAAAGCCAATCTGTTCCAGATAAAATAGCAGCATTTGATGTCACAGTTCATAAAATATTTGTGCATACAGACAATGAATCATATTTATATATATATCACATCACTGAATAAATCCCAGCCCTAAATAATAAAACAACAACTTTTAGGCAAAATTCGACTTTATTCATTAACATAGTCTCCTACCAACGTTTTTTCTAACAATGCCTTTGTATTTAGTCTCAAAATACGCCTCAATTTCCGATATCACTTCTTTATTGCAACCAAATCTTTTTTTCTGGAACATACTTTTGAGGCTCGCAAACAGTCAGTAATCTCTGGAAAATAGGGTGGATGCGGGAGCAATTCGAAGTACAGTTCATGTAGTTTTGCCATCGTTACGTTCGACATTTGAAACGGTGCATTGTCTTGGTGAAAAATCATCATTTGTGGCCGTCTTGGGCGTTTTCTTCCTCGAAACGCACCAATAATGCTATATAACATTTGCTATTGATGGTTATTCCTTTCTCAATGTAATCGATGAACAAAATAAATTGCGCATCCAAAAATACGGAGGTCAAAACCTTCCTGCTGATGTTTGCGTCTTTGGTCATTTTGGACAGTTTTCACCTGCTGCTGTCCACTCAGCTGATTGCTGATTTAACTCCAGAGTGAAGAAGTGGATCCATGTCTCATCCATTGTCACATATTTACGCAAAATCTCCTTGTTGCGTTGAAACAGTTGCAAACAACGCACTGAATCGTCGAAGCGTTGTTGTTTTTGATCGACTGTGAGATAACGCGGCACCCACTTTGAACACAACTTTCTCATTTACAAATTTTCATAATAAATGGTGAATACACTGCATTCTGATATTATCAACCCCCTTTTGATATCTTACGTAATTTTAAATTAAGATTGATCAAAACAAGTTGGTGATTTTTTTGTGTTTTCAACTGCCGATTTTGGGTGACCTAAACGTTCAGTATTATTTGTCTGTACGACCACGTTTAAATTCAGCATACCACCTCTTAACCGATGTTTCTGAATAACATTCATCAAGCCATTGCTTTGCTTGAACATTATTCTTTCATCAGAAAGCAATGCTTTATCAACACACGAAATTCAGATTTTTCAATTGTTTTGAAAATTTGCAACAGTAGATTAACTGTAATTTATAAACTAATAATCCGATTGGGCTCAAATTTTGTCACTTACCATTTGAAGGTTAGTACTTCATAAAACTCAAATGGAATTTTTATTAGTGTGTTCATATATATATCAGACCTGGTTCTCATTGAGTGATGTGTTATATATATAAACTCTTCTTTCCCTCGCAAGCTTCATCGAAAAACAGGATTGCACTACATTATCGTCCGAAATTGAATGATTATATACATATATTTTGTTAAGAAGTTAAAATTGTTTGGCAGTATGCTTTTAACATTTGTGTTTGTGGACATTGGGGACTGAAAAATAAGTTGTTCTATTTTTGAAAATTGAAGCTGATAAATACCACGCAAAACTATTGGACCAACGAAAAATATGAGATAATAAATTTCTGATAATATACAGGAATTGTTCCATATTATCAACATGATCATAAGTTGTCTCTGGAGTTCATTATAGTTGAACATTAGTTTGCTTGATTTCTTTCTTAGACTAAAATAATGGCTAATTTCTTTTCTAAAGTAAAGTCGAATGTTGTGACTTTGAAAGGGAAGATGAGAATGTTCAAACCATCTAAAAGACATCGAGAACTGCTTGAAAACCGGCATCTTCTATTCATAATTCTTTGATCTTAATTTTCATTTTGGTATTTCCTATTGATAATTTCTGTTGCCTTTCCTAAAATCTTAGATCATTATTTTACGAGTATTAAATAGCAAGTTTTGGACCAAATACTGTTGTGGAGTAGTTTTTGCAGTGAAGGTTATAATCGTGCTATGTCGATTGCTAATCGACTTAACGCACCCAAAATGTTAGGAACTTGGTAATCTTCCACTGAAAGCTGACTCCTTAATATTCGGCTAACTACCGACTAATATCAACTGCCTTAGTCCAACTATGTCCAAACTGGAACTAACTAGTAGTTCTACTGAACTCCAATAGAACTCTAAAGATCTCTTATGAACTTCCCAAGAACTTCTCAAGAACATCTTGTTAACTTTTATTAATATACGAGGGAGAGTCCATTATCTGAGGAATAGTTGAGTTTCACCATTACAAATACATACAATTATTTTACACCTTCACTTTCTTAGAATTTAAAATTGTTTAGCAGTATGTTTTTAACAGTAGTGTTTGTGGACATTGAGGACTGAAAAATAAGTTGTATTTTCCTGTGTGCCATGTAGCAGAAGATAGACGGCTTGAATCCATCACCTGTAGGCCGCGCAAAACTATTGACATAATGAAATATCTGAGATGATAATCTCCTGATAATATGCTAATTTGTAAGTGTGAATTGTTCTCTCTTAACAAGTATGTAATGTGCTTTGATAAGTATTTATTGATGAATAATATCTTGCATTTTACATTGAAATCACGATTTGAATTTCTGTTGTAATACAAAACTGAGGTTGTGATTTAGCAGGATTGGATGACGAGATAATGACAGACATTTGTGAATTATTAGAAACACTGTTCAAACCATCCAAAAAGGTTTTCTGCTACTGGAAATATTTTAAGTGCATAAAACAAAGAAATTAATTAGATACTAAAAGAGATTAGAAATACCAGGTGCTGTAAGGTTTTATTGACGGGTTTGCGTTGTGGTGCAGTGGATATAGGCTCAGAAAGAGAAATCAGTGAGCCGATTTCGAATTGCAGTTGAATGCCCTGCATTCACTTACGCGCTGGTACCCTTGTGAAAGGTATTAATCCAGCCCTTTTCTCCAGTTATGGGTTAAATAACAGGGTAGGACTTGGGACCCTGCCCTTAAACAAATCCCAATGAGACTTTCTCCGTCCGGAAGGAAGCTGGCTCAACCCACCTAGGGTGCATGCGGCTTGCATACCATACCATAAAAGAGATTTTAAAATTGACAGCCAAAGAAGTGAATCTTAAGATCGAGATTTCAATTTATTAGAGCAGGGGTCGGCAAATCATTTGACCCCGGGGGCCGGATCGTGTTATAATGACGGATCGCTGACCGAACGAAGGCCATTAATAAAAAATTAAGGAACATTACATATGCAGACCCCTGTCCACTTAAATATTTAAAACTATAATGAAAATAAACATTGAGAAATCAGAAAAACAAAAAAGAATCTAAAATTCGAAAACACCGCACAAAAATTACTTTTTCTCAAGGAACGTCATGATACTTCAAAATGAAAAAAATCAACCGAAGTGAAATGGATGAAATTATGACGTGTAGGTTTGAAATTGTTATTGAAAATTGTACCACAAACGAACCACACATAAACATCAAACAAAAAACGAAACGCATATACCCATACATACGAGTACAAATAGTTGAAAACATATAGACTTACGTGCTTACACATGCGGTATCACCCACACATTTATGAGACATGTATATATAATGCGTGTATTTTTAACTGTCTGTAGATTTCTACCTCGCATGTCAGTCCCTCCCTGGCCTCTTTCGCTTTATCGTTCCTTTAGCTCTGTTATCTTTTAATGTAACCAAGGGTCATGACAAATATGTATCCATTATTTGGCTTGCGGACCGGTCAAAATTCCTTCGCGTGGAGGATACGGCCCGCGAGCTGTAGTTTTGCCGACCCTTTTATTAGATTATTAAAACAAAAGTTTCTAATGCAATGTTAATAAGAATAGTACAAGAAAAAACAACACCAGGTAAACCTCAATGACGATAGAATTTGGTGTTAAAGAGGTTATGCCGTATGGTCGCATAAAAAATACACGTTAAAAGAAAATTGATAAAAGTTGTTAGACACTGAAACCGAGAAAACGCTATTGGTTTAGCAACATCTAATTCTTTGCCAGAAAACGAAAATTAATATTTTTTTTCAGTAGAAAGATGCATCTGTTGCCTATTACGTGGAACATAAAGGTTTCTGGTGGATAAAAGTGTTTAACTTTTAGATGACTGGCCAACACAAAGTCCTGATCTCAATACAATTGAATCTTGTGGTGAGAATTGAAGTTCCCCAACAAAAACCATTAAATCCCAAATAAAAGAAATTCTTTGCATTTACGTACGCACGGAGAAATATTAATTCGGAGGACAGTAGGTAACGATTGACATTATATTTAAATTTTTGCAAATGAAAGATGGTTGGAAAGCATGAATATTGAAGTCAGATCCACAAGCGAGAAGTGTGAGAAAAGAAAATTTATGGTTGCATCCAGGTTATTTACTCGGAACAAGAAATTGGAGAGCCGAATTCGAATTCCAGTTGAATTCGTTGCATTCATCTACGCACAAATAACTTTGGGAAAGTTATTAATCCGTCTCTTCCCTCCAGTTATGGATTATATAACAAGACAGACTGAGTTCTATAGCCTTGGCTGGCAACCAGTCTACCGGAGAAAGTAATGGCAAACTACTGCTGGATAATCATCTGCTCCTTCAGTCATGTCTCTTTCGAGACATGATCGCCCAAACGTGTATCACGTATGACACTTAACTGACCAAAAAGAATGGTACCAATTCCCATTGAGAAAATTAATGCCACATGAGACAATTATTTGATTCAGCTAAACTTATTACCAAGGCCATGCATTGGCATTTTGCACATTCTATAATTAGAACAATCGTTTTTTAGAAAAAAGAAAATCATTTTTAAATTAATAAAAGTGCTGAAATTGGAAATTTTTACTGGTGGCCCAATATTTTGCATGGTCTTTTTTCAGTGCCATTATACTTATGATGTATATCATACCAGGGTCGTAGCTGATGCAAAAAAACACAAAAAAAAAAACACCGGGCACAGAGAAAATTGCCCGGATTTATTAGTTGACAATGTGATGACGTCATCAGTGTCATCTGTTTGCAGAAACTATGATTTTTGCGGATTTTTTCGGCTATTCCAATGAAAATTAGGCACAGAACGTGAAAGGAAGCAGGAAACGGACTTTCTGAGTATAACCAGTCTTCTCCCAAAATTAATAAATAAATAAACAGATTTTTACTGCGTTCATTCGGATGTTTTCTTCGTTTTTGTTTCTTTCTTTCTTTCTTTTTTTCTTTCTTTCTTTCTTTCTTTCTTTCTTTCTTTCTTTCTTTGTGACTTGCTTAGTTTGATTTCTGGCGAAGACATTTTTCCTTACCCGGATTTTCACTATGATTGCACGGATCGGCCCGGACCCGTGCCCGGTGAGCCCGGTAGTCATATACAGCCATGTATAATCATACCATATACCATCCAGCGTTAATAAAAGTACTGTAACTTGTTTTCTGACCATCAAGGATCATAAACTGTAGTGGGAAAAGGCTGTTTCTAATCACTCGTTTTGGTTGGAAAATTAACAAAGTAAATAATTTAGAACGTAGTTCAAATGCTTTTGAACACCTGTGTATAGAAGACATCAAATAAGGAAGGCATTGCTAACGTCACCATACACGCAACTTTTTCACTCGTAGAATCAGCCAATCAGGGAGTGAAATTCCTAAATCGTATATTTTCCAATAGTCTAACATTGCTGGTTGGGTAATATTTGTTTCCTAGATGCAGACTAAAAAAACGCAAGGGACAAATGCGTATTATATACAGTGTGTATTCTAATTAAGATTTGTATATGATGTGAGAAAACCTAAGAGGAAAAGAAATATAAAACAAAAACAGTAAAAGAAAGAGGAATCAATCAGTCGTGAATAGTTTGAGAAAGAAGACGAAGATGAGATGAAAAAACAATGAATAAAAATAAGAGCGATAAATTAGCCATGAATGGATTTCTTTTTAAAGAAGAGGAGATTTGAACAAAGCCTTTCAGGAAAAGCAAGAAAAAGGAAGAAGATAGAGAGACTATGAGAAAATAAAAATAAATTAAAGAAAATAAAACGAGAAAAGCTGTATGTGACTAGAAGAGGAGGGGGATGATATATCTTAGGAAGAGGAGGAAAGAATAAGAATAAAATGCAGAGAAAAATGAAGAAAAATAACGATGAAAGAAATAAGAGAATGAAAAACAACAACAACAACAACAAAAACAAACAAACAAAAAACAAACAAAAAAAACAAGAAAAGGACTACTTTTAGAAAACAGGAGATGAATCAATAAACATAGGTGAGAGGTGAATGTACAGCTCGCAAAAGGAGAAGTTACAGTTGATTTTAAAATTATTTCAGTCGTGAAACTAACACACCAGTGTTAATTCCTATGCTAAACTGTCTATTTTATATACCCTCTATCTCAGATAATGAGCACATTTCTACAATGAATATAGTGCATCTTAATATATATATATATATATATATACATATATATATATATATATACATATATATATATATATATATATATATATATTCGTAGAATTGTTATAGTTTTTGGCGCCAGATTGTTATTTTATCAGTAGCTTTATGAATAACACGTATTTTGGCAAACCGGCTTGTTATCATAAATGGCTCAATGTTGGAGTAGAGATGGAGCGTTGATAACGGTGTTTTCACGAATCTTCGAAGTTGACAGGAACCTTCTCAGTTTAAGTGACAAATGATTTTTCACTAAAATTATATATATTAGTTAAACGTTGTTTTTAGTGGGTACCCATAATTGAAAAGAGGCTCCGTTTATTTGTTAAACACTATATTTTATAATTTTCGTCTGCCTGCCTGAATATTCAAGAAATCTCTAGCAGCAATTGAACCTGCGTAGTGAAAATCTAAAACACGTTGAATTTAACGAGAATTTCTCCTACCCAGGATAGATACACACACACACACACACACACACACACACACACACACACATATATATATATATATATGCAGCATTTTTTCATTAATGCATGTTTCATTAAATAATATAAACAAATTTTGTCGATTTATTTTTTGTATTTTTTTCATATCATCTGATAAGCTTAATAACATTATTGTTGAAAGAGGAAAGAAAATCACAAGATTGATACATGTTTTTTATTTAATCTATTCTGAGCTTTTGGTTTACATCAGCCATTATCAAAGATGACAATTACATTAAGTGTATTTAACAGTTCCCGGACGAACGATAGTAGTAGTCGTCTATTTTATTTGTATGGAAGATTGGCGAACACGTGCGTGCGTGCTGGAAGCGAAGATCGCACTACATAGGCATTTGAAAATGCCTATAATAGATAATAGAAGCAACTGGTTATCTTAATGACTTTCCATACTTAATACTTCTCGCCTCCACTCTTGCGTAGTCATGTAAGACGCTACAAGCTGTAGTGTGATTTTCGCTTCCAGCACGCACTCACGTGCTCGCCTGATTAGTTTAATTAAACACAACTAAAAGATGTTATATTTTCTGTCTTCACCTCGCCATATTAACTCTTTAATAAGCAAACGTATTGTTTTCTGCATTCAAATGTAAATCATTTTCACCAAAATTAGTTGAACATTGCTTGATGACGAGATAAAATAATTAAATCTCGAAACAGAAATTTCCGTGTCACAATGTAAATTAAATTAAGTTTAAATAAAAATAAGAAAATTAATTATAACTATATTACTATCTACAATCTATGTTGTATTGAGTACTTTTTTAAAAAGCAAATACAGGAGAACTCTAGATTCTAAATCTATTGGTTCTCTTCATCTGGATATATATATATATATATATATATATATATATTAGTTATCCATATACAAGCCCGTTTCGCAGCTCATCATTGCTTCTGGCGGGGAGAGAAACTCGACCGATTTGGTGTTAGTCGGAGTCTCTACTCCCTAAGCCATCGGCGCATGGCATCAGAGAAGGGAAATTTTAATATCTTGTATATAAGCAGTGTATACAGACACCAGTCATCGAGAGAACTCAATTCATTTCTGAAGACTCACGCATATAGCCGAAATGGAAACTGTTTTTAAAATTTTCTTATATATATATATATATATATATATATATATATATATATATATATATATAATGATCTCTAAGCTTAGTTGGTTATACTCTGATCCATGGGTGATAGATGAAGAAGCCAAAGCAATTTCTGGTATAAAGCACTATATACAGTGCACCCTCTGTAGCAGTTAAGTGCCATATGTGATGTTCCGAAAGAGACAAGACTGAGTGGACAGAATATTTTCTCGCAGTAGAGACAAAAAGGGACGGATTAATACATTTCCCAGAAGTTTTTTGCGTAATTGATTGCAACGAATTAAACTAGATTTCGAACTCGGCTCTCTCGTTTCTCGTTCCGAGACGATATCCACTGCTCCTTAACGCACATTCTAATACACTAGAACTGGTCCTTAAAAAGTGTCTGTTAATACTCGGTCTCTGTTACGAATATATCATCAAATATTAGCTAACCTGCTTGAAACAAAATCAGAAACGGAACGAGTATGAATGAAATGGAACCCTACGTAAATAAATGATTTTTACCTCGTTTTCACATTCTTCGCGCAGTTGGGAAAATTTTGAATCACAATAACACATCACATTTAAACCAAAATCGATTTTCTCCCGAAATGATTCCAGCGTCTCCTGAATCCAGCAAACCAAATATATTATATATATATATATATATATGAAACATTTAAAACTGTAGATTCCCAAGCTGAAACTACGAAAACTGCTGCAATAATTTTCTCCGAGATTCTGAAATAGAATATTGTTATAATATTGACTCAGTAAAACAGACCTTTGGGAACATTACAGCAACATTTGGCAAGCAGAAGTTAGGCTATTAAACGTATTTCTCGCTTGATAACTTCATAAGTTCTAATGGAATTTAGAGTGTTCACCCTCAATTCGCAGAAGCCGCCAAAGAATTTGTAATTTTTATAGGCACAGGTGTATTCTCCATGAGATAATTAGATATGAAAATTTATAAGCCTTCCCTATTTTTTTCAGCCTGTACGTCTCTCTTTCTGTCAGTCTCCACAAACCGCTGAGGTTACAAATCAGCCTTTCAAGTAATAACGGTAGATACATACGAAGTTAGACTGTAGTCGCTATTCTTACCCATATAAAAGCCAACATTTTAATGTCTACTTTCAAAGTGGACAAGGATCCTTCACTTGGAAGATTGGTGCCAGAAAAGCTTATCTTATTTTAGACCTTTGACCAACTAACAATCTCTGATCAATAAACACATAAAATTAATGATTTTTTAAATAGTTTTTCTATTATTTCTGTCTTCTTGTATGTTTTTCTGTCACTCTCACTCTCTCTCTCTCTCTTTCTCTCTCTCTCTCTATCTACTCTCATGGGCTTACATACAAAGAAATCAACAGCTATGTGCTTGAAATAATTAAGATTATCCGATAGCCTCAGGGATCGCTGTTGAAGCACACAAAAATTCAGTATTTAGAATACTGTTTTTAATGAAAAACCTGTCCCATTATTTGAATAAGCAAAAAATCTGGACCAAACCCGATTTCTCTCCCGAAATGATATATTAAAATGCATAAATATATCAATATATATCTATAGGAAAAACTACTAAAAAGTTGTAATTTAGAAATGTATTTTTATAACAGTATTTATTTCTCTTATTATATATATATATATTTGATATTTCAGACCGGCCTCGGCCTTTCATTAGAAACAAATGATTTTAAAATTTAAACTAGGATCGTTCGTCGTGAGGAGCATCTTTTGCGAGATGTTTACATCACGTGACGTAGAAGGCGATAGAGATTTTGGATATTTTTAAACGTAAACCTAACTGTAATAATACTTTTAAATGTTGTTTCAAAGAAAAAAATTTTAAGTGTATCTAAAAAAAATGTTTAAGTATTGAAATATTTATAAATATTCAAAATACCTAAGTCCCTATTTAATCCTAGCCTGTATGTATTTAATTTTAAAATCCAGTATTTTTCTTTCTTTCTGCGTGAATATTCGAAGCTTTATGCACTGTGCTATCATCAGGTGCTTATTATGAACTAACTGTTTCAGGATTTGAATTTTTGGGGTCCTCCCAAAATAATATATACTTAATATCACTGTTATATTACATTGAGAACTGTTTTATTAACACCAGAATAATATTTATATATGTGCATGCATTTGCGTGTATGAAAAGATCTTTTTATTGATATCCATATTTAAATATATAGCGATTTAAATAAGTACAAAGGCATTTTTATATTTAACCTTTAAGAATCCTTTTAGGCTAATACATTTTAAGTAGGGATCGTTGGCATATTTTGGCTAAGGCAAAAAGAAAAAAAAACAAGAAAAAGAAAGATAACTGATTACAGGAAATAATAAATGAGAAGGAAAAAGGGTGGGAAACGATTAAATAATTTCCTCTAATAAGTTATTATTTTGCTGGTGCCAAAAGTATATGCCAACGATTCCTTCTGAGGATGTGTTGGCCTGAAAGGGTTTCTAAGAGATAAATAAAAAATGTCATTAAATCGCTATTTATTCTCTGTGGTATCAAGACCTTGTTTATATATATATATATATATATATATATATATATATATATATATATATATATATCACCTGAAGAATGAAGCAGCCTAGATACATGGTTAGCTTCGAAACGCGAAAATTTATGTGTAGTGATACTATGAATTTTTAAACCATTGTAACAACTATTACAATATAACGCTCTACACTCTTTATGAAAGTAAATGCATGAACAACAGGTAAAAAATCGTACGAGTTCTACAACTTAGTTACAATATATATATATATATATATATATATATATATAATTCATTTAATATCTTTATTAACGAAATGTATATTTGTTTATTTATGATTAAGAATATCTGTTTTAACTATGAATTATTATATTATTAAGAACATTTTATACGTTGTATTAGTTAAAATTAAGAATTCTACTTCATTTATATTTCAATCTAATCATTCTCTTTTTTTATGAAAGAGGACATAATTTTCGAAATTCTGAGGAAAAATATTTCATGTCTTAACGTTGTTATTATGTTTCTTTTTCCGTATCGTCAATTATTTTCTCTTTCATTTGTCATTCAAATCGTTTTTAACTATATTTGCTTATTAAAATGGCTAAGATGATTTTTAGTGCCAAGAAACAAAACACTTTAGTTAATGTGATGGAAGCTGATTAAAAAAAAATGACCTTAGATTTTCTTGGTTATTTACCGTTTGTGATGTATTGAAATTGCTCATTTTTGGAATAAATAGATTTACGATCAACATTTACTTAATTTCCGTAGAAACCCATCAATTTTCAGGTAGGCCGAGCAATTTATATCAGCCAAATAAAAAAAAAATTATAAGAAAAAAATTGTTTTGAGCTAAAAATGTACAAATAAAAGTACCAAAACTTTCCAATGTAAACTTATTTATAAATGGAACTTTGTCTGTGTGTGTGTATGTCTGTTTGCGTGTGTGTGTCCGTTACCTATAGACTCCGAAACAGCTGAACCGATGTTCTTGAAAATTTGCACATTTGTACGATAAGCGTCTGCGAGTGTTCTTAGTTACGTTTTGTGTCGAGGTACCCCCGATAAATATCGAAAATCGAAAAAATCGTGTTATAGAACGAGTGGTCCGATTTTAATCAAATTTGATACACTCATAGACAAAGACATAAGAAACGTTATTCAGAAGTTTTAAGGTTACAGTCCTTACAATAGTGAAGAAAATCGATAATATATATATATATATATATATATATATATATATATATAAGGCAAGATGTTTGTGTGTTTGTGTGTCTGTTTATCTGCCTGTAGGTCTGAAGTTTCAAGGTTGCAGTTCTTACAGTAGTGCAAAAAATTTGATATCGATACCAGGAAATCAAAATTGGACTTACATCCATTCATTTTTCTTTCAGTCTGCTGTTTCTTTTAACTGGAAACAACTATTGCTTTTTAGTTTTTCGTGCCAACATCCAAAGAGTCTGAGCTCCAGGACCATGGATTAGTTTTAAAGCCTTCATTACACCCGAGCAACGCTGGGCTATACTGCTATTTATGTATAAAATCCAAATTAACTGATAAACTTTCTCAGTAATATACTTTTTCAATAGTGCGTTGATATTAAGGTACATTTTGTACATGGCTATCTTGATAAATTTCCGAATAATTGTGGCGATATGATTGATCAACAAAGAGAACAATACAAGAGCGCTACCAGGGAAGTTGGGACAAACGAATGATGGCTAAATACTGGTAGAGTATCAAAAGGGACTTAAATAACATTGAACATGACTAACAATCAAGAAATAGAAAATTATTACGATAATTCTTATGTTCACGAAGATTTTATTTCTGCTATTATTTTATTAAATAATTTAATGGAAATACTTATTGATCTTGGTATAGTAAATCGTTTTTTTTTTCAAAGACTTGAGGGCTGATTGTTATTGGAAATATAGTATTTCTCAAAAAGCAGACATAAATGTTGATAAACTATATCTTTTAATTAAATGTAAAGGTTTCGCAAATGTATTCCGATTAAAGTAACAGTATTTTATATTTTTGCCCTTTTTTGTCTGGTTTTTAGGATTTTGACCAGATGTGTATGTTAAGTTCCTGAAATTTGTTAGAGGACTCATGGTAAATTTACATAGATCTATTCATAATTATTAAAATTTTTGTAGCTAAACTTTTTGACCAGGAGCGTATAAATATGTGTTAATATTCTGAAATAATGCATTTTTGAACATCATTTGTCATTCAAGCAAAGAAAGTAGAAAATCTATTGATAGCCAGTGTAGCATTTTCTAATATTAAAATTCCATTAAGGGGACGCTAAAATTTATTTTACAGTTATAGCATGTGAATAAACATTAATTTCAAATGCGATTGTAATTTCCGTTTTAACACATGCACATGCCATGGGAATAGCAATAGATCATCGAACGTTTCTTGACTTTTCGTCTGTGGGAAAGAGGTTGTAGGGCGGAAAAATGATCCATCGCCAACAAGCCCACATAGACAGTCAAGAAAGAAATAGAAAGTTCCAGGCTAGATATGGCAGAATTACACCATGATGTTTGAAATAATCAACCCATATATTCGGCTATGAAGACCACTTTAGCAGGAGTAGCATAGAAATAAATCTGTTATGGGAGCCCCTGTTTAGGACCGAAGAGACGACAACACTTCAACACCAGTAGCTGATAAAAACATGTGTCTTGGTGAGTGCAGTCAAGCGTGACTAGCAGCACAATCAGCGCCCTCATCATCGGGTGGCTTTATTTTAATGCTTCAAGTTCTCTTCTGAGGATTGCATAATGTATTGAAACACTGGTTTTTGAATTTATTGATATTATAATTTAGATTTCAATTACTGGGTGGACAATTATTTACATGGATACAATAATTGAGCAGGACTTCAGAACTAGACGAGATATTTTAAGATATGTTTAAATGGAAGACAAAAATCCCCCACTCGGTAGGTTATACAATTTTTGCAGTTGATCATTAACTAAAAGTTACCAGACATACAAGCACTTGATGAAATCTGGACGGCACATCATGCAAAACATTGTGATCATAAATACAATAGAAATTACGACAATATGCTGCATATAAATAATGAAAATTCTAAATTGGTGTAATTTTGTCATTGGTAGAAACTACCGAGATTGCCCGGTTCACACTTCTCCCACGTCTATTGAACAGGTGAAGAGGCTCGTCCCTTGTCCCCTATTTAGGATGTGGTTTCCGGCTTTCTCTTTTCCAATCTTTTCACTCTTTTATTTATTTTTTTTCAATTGGAATAGATAGACTAATCCATCGCCCGGTTCACACTCCACCCACGTCTATTGAACAGGTGAAGAGGCTCATTTCTGGTTCCCTGTTTAGGATGTGGTTTCCGGTTTTCTCTTTTCCAATCTTTTACGTAGCCCCCTGCACATCAGTGGCGTTACCGCCTTGCTCGGGGTGAAATGATTAAAAAAAAAATTCTGTCTACTGTTCTAAATTCTTCACGTCCAGTCTTGGTTTTTGGAACTACGCTCAGATCAACCGATGAATTGGAACACAAAACCTTCTTCGAAACTGAAGAACTATATGATTCCTAAAGTAATAAATTTTAAATAGAAAATAATTATTTCTTCTTAACTTAACTTAAGTAACTGTTATGACCGGAGGGCCATAGAAAGATAACACGGACTCGGGTATAAGGTTGAATAGTATATTCTCGGGAAACGTAGTACAAGGTAAACGTGGACTGGAGGGTACTTTCTCTAGCAGGCGTCCTCACTCACTCATTCACTCACTCTGTGGCTACAAACTATTTAGTCACCTCCCCATGTAAGGCAAAATGTGACACAAGGTCTTTTAATGTGGGTCTTCTGGGCCATATAGCCCGGCCAAAAATATTTGTCTCTGTTTCTCCAGTCGTGATTCTACCCTTCGGCGGAACCACAACTGGGCAGACAGCTGACAGTGTTAATAGTAGCAGAAGCAAGTCTACTACTCAGTTGTATTTACTAGCCTTCCCACGTAAGGCTGGATGTGATACATGGTCATTTTATAGTGGGTATTCCCGGCCATATAGCCGGGCCAAAAAATGTCTGTCTATTTTTCCCCAGTCGTGGTTCTACCCTTCGGCGGAACCACGACTGGGTTAGTGCTCTCTGCTCGGAAGCAGAGAGCGCCCTCTACCTGAAGGCAAAGAGCTGATAGTGTCAATAGTAGCAGAGGCAAGTCTACTACTCAGTTGTATTTACTAGCCTTCCCACGCAAGGCTGGATGTGACACAAGGTATTTTAATGTGGGTCTTCTGGGCCATATAGCCCGGCCAAAAATATTTGTCTCTCTTTCTCCAGTCGTGATTCTACACTTCGGCGGAACCACAACTGGGTTAGTGCCCTCTGCCTTCGGGCAGAGAGCGCTCTCCGCCCGAAGGCAGACAGCTGACAGTGTTAATAGTAGCAGAAGCAAGTCTACTACACAGTGACTCTCCACTCAGATTTGGTAGCCAGTTATAAGGTGTGGACGTGTCCATTTGTAGGTAGGTCCCCACAATAGTAACAAAATTCTGTATTAAATAATTATTAAAGTAAATAATAAAAATCAATGAATGGAAGTTAATTAAAGATATAAATTTCAATATGAAGATTTGTAAAGGGCTTTTTGACAATTTGAATATTCAATACTAGTGAAAGAAAAGTTCATTACAATCAATCGAATAATGACACACGTAATCTTACGATTGGCGGTTAAAATAATGAAACACTTCGTTCGATATTTTTGTCAATTTGTTGAAGTATTAATGCAAGCGCATAGAGGAAAAGATTAATATTGAAAATTTTAGAGGAAAGAAAATAGTTTTTCTAAAAATGCTAGGAAATCTTCTATTCTAGGTTCCTTTGTATGTGCTTTGGGATGCCGAAAAGTTCTTGGTTTCACAAAAATATCAAAAAAAAAAAAAAGAGAGATACTCGACATTTGGTAAAATATTTGGATCGAGAAATTTACAGCAGTACCATCACGTTCAGTTACAGAATAATTAGGCTGGCCAAAAAATAGCAAACTACTACATAGACAACCTCATGACGGAGAATTCTGAGAATGTGAATTTTTTTATAATAATTTCACCCCAAGCAAGGCAGTACTGTCACTAGTGTGCAGGGGGTCCTGGGAATGATCGTAAACCGCATCCAGCAGAAAGACCTCTGATTGGGAGATTCGTTTGGTCCAGAGGTTGACTGTGATGATTGACAGACAGCAGCTTGGTCTTAGACGCATTAAAATTTACAAGCCACTTCTTACGCCAATTCACCTCAGAATGTAGATCCCTCTCAAGATCAGCAGCGAGATTGTGTTTGTCCGCCACGCCGGGTTTCTTACTGATGCTGGAGTAAAATGTGGTGTCATCTGCGTAGATGCCTATTTGGCTCTTGATCTCGTCTGGGAGGTCATTTATGAAAATAAGGAAGCGTGTCGGACACAGGATATTTATCGGGGGTACCTCGACACAAAACGTAGCTAAGAACACTTTCAGACGCTTATAGTACAACTGTGTCAATTTTCAAGAAAATCAGTTCAGTCGTTTCGGAGTCTATAGGTAACGGATACACACACACAGACACACACACACAGAGACAAAGTTCCATTGTGAATAGGTTTAGATACATACATAAAAAAATAGACTTTTATAGAAAGATATACATTTTTGAAGGAAAAAGAATTATTGCCATAATACATTTTTGAAGGGAAAAAATTATTATCATAACACATTTTTGAAGAAAAAAATTATTGCCATAATACTTTTTTGAGGGAAAAACAATTATTACCAGTAATATATTGTTAATACAAAACTAGAAGACATTTTCAGTTTTCTAAAATAAAATAAAAATTATCAAAATCTGACTAAATCAACCTTATCACTTTAACTGAACATTAACAAAATGCCTTTAAAACCCTACGCTTTTTTCGCATTAAAAACCCACAAAAGTTGATACGCCTTTAAACAAAACTCAAACAAACAAAGTGCGCAGGGAAGCTACATAAGAGGTGAGTGATAAGAAAGAGGAACAAGTTACAGGAGGTGTCAGAGAATGGATAAGAGAAGGTTGAGAACACTGGTATGAAGAGAGCTGCCTAAGAGTAGAATATGATACAAGGGTTGTTAGTGAAAGGATGCAAGTTAAGGAGATAAGAGATGGCAACTGACATTGCATTTAAATTCCTAGAGATTTTAGCTGTCAAAGAAGTGAGTATACGAAAAGGAAATTCCGCAGGCGGGAAGTACAAGAAAAGAAGATGAAGAGCAAAAGTTGATTGGTTTCTCTTGAAAATGGTGGGACCTAGTTACTAGTCTAGTACCTTCATGCAGAGGGAGCACCAGAGAGCCAAGCTCATCGGAGCAGAAGTAGTGAAAGTATTTGTAGAAGAGACAGACGAAAGCCACATTACGTCGGTGAGAAAGATTGCCTTTGTTTAAGTTTCGATATCAAACCAAAAATGCGCAAAGACACTCAACAAGAGGTAGAAACGTCGAGGCCGGAAGAAATAAAAATGAAGAAAATTCTATACAAAATCGTATAAACTTAGAAACATAATGAATAAAATATTTTATAATTCATCTTTTAAAATATTGAGTTTAATGCGTGTTACCGGATGGACATCTAGGTTAACCCGTTTAGTTAAGTGCAATTGTAACGTCTACACTAACAGTTTCTTTTCTCGCACTTCTCCCCTGTAGAGCTCCCTTCCATTTACTTGCTTCTAACTACAATCTTCAAAAATTGAAAGCCAATTTAATCGCTATCTTCTATCTTCTTGAAGTCCTTTTATCTTTTGTTCTTTCCTCGATCGCCTTTTTCTTCTTACCTTGACACCCTGTAACCCTCCCCCCACGCACTAGTGTCGTTAACACCTTGTTTTAAGTAAAATGATTTACAAACTGTTCGTTGTGATGCAGTGAATATCAGCTTGAAAAAAATCGGGGAGTCGTGTTCCAATTCCAGTTGAATTAATTGCATTCACTTACGCGCAAGTAGCCTTGGGAAAGGTATTAATGCGTCTCTTCCCCCCAATTATGTGTTGAATAACAGGACAGATTAGGTTCTATAGCCTTGGCTAGCAGCCAGTCTACCGCAGAAAGTAATGGCAACCTACTGTGGGATAACATCCTGCCCAGCCAATCATGTCTCTAAAGAGACATGATCCTCCAAGCGTGTATCACGAATGGCACTTAACTGACTGATTGATTTCTGAAAAATCTTTGAAATAACCAGAAAAAATTGTATATAATACTTTGATTATTAACTGAAATGGAATTACTGTATTTCTCAGGTTATTTAGATGTTTGTAAAATCTAAGCAGTGGATTTGAATGAACCATAACGTATTTGACAACAGAAAAGTTTCATTCCCATTTCAACAAGGCATATTCGGGAAAGAAAGTTTTCAATACATTAAAACATTTTATTTTTAATGCAAAGTACGCACAGTTACATTTAGGAAAGGTATTAATCCGTCTCTTCCCTCCAGTTATGGGTTAAATAATAGAACAGATTGAATTCTATAGCTTTGGTCAACAGCCAGTCTACCGCAGAAAGCAATGGCAACCTACTGCGGGATAA
Organism: Ascarosepion bandense; assembly: GCA_037127315.1. Classification (NCBI taxonomy): domain Eukaryota; kingdom Metazoa; phylum Mollusca; class Cephalopoda; order Sepiida; family Sepiidae; genus Ascarosepion; species Ascarosepion bandense. The sequence continues at coordinate 1,001,299 of JBBBDQ010000562.1, forward strand.
TCTTCTACCCAGTCAGTCATGTTTCTTTCGAGACATGATCGCCCAAAGCGTGTATCACGTATGGCACTTAACTGACTGATATTTGCTATATTTGGATGTGCGTTGTGATGCTGAGGATATTGGCTTGGAACAATAATTCGGAAGGCCGATTCGAATTCCAGTTGATTCATTGCATTCACTTTCGCACAAATACCTCTGAATAGGTACCAATGAAGGAAAAAACAGTTAATTAGATCAGTAAATGAAAGACTGACAATAAATACCCTTGGGAAAAGTATTAATCCGTCTCTTCTTTTCAGGACCGATTGGATTCTATAGCCTTGGTCGGTAAGCAGTCTAACGCAGAAAGCAATGGCAACCTACTGCGGGATAATCTTCTGACCAGTCAGTCATGTCTCTTTCGAGACATGATCGCCCAAGCGTGTATCACGTATGGTACTTAAATGACTGACTGAATATAATAGTTGAAATAATGATTAAGGCTTCTACTGGTCATAAACTGGGGGATCAGTTTATTACTTCATAACAATAGGAAACCGATCCCCCACTAATTACTACATAATAATATAATACATTTCTTTCCTCTCTAGCTATGAGTCAAATAACAGGACAGATTGGGTTCTCTAGCCTTGGTCGGTAGCCAGTCTACCGCAGTAAGTAATGGCAACCTACTACAGAAAAATTTCTGCCCAGTCAGTCATGTCTCTTTCGAGACATGATCGCCCAAGCGTGTATCATGCATGGCACTTAACTAACTGATGATTAAATTACAAAAATAGAGCATCACTTAAGCTATAACAGAAAATCTCACTGTATTTAAATAGCAAGAGAGCAGTACAACTGAAAACAATGTAGAAATTCATTATAAGGAAATATTCTATATGAAACATTAATAAAAGTATGAAAAGGTGAACCGCAATGACAATTCAATAGATTCCAATAAGCATTTTACAATGCCAGTATTTCCGTTCAGTCACGTGACTTTCTTCTGTAGATTGCATCTGATAGGTGATAGGAACGTATTGAAGCATCTTTACGTTATTTAATAAAATACTTCCTTATCAATAATTATAATTAGCGTGTCTATTTCTGAAGACAATGATATGAAAGTCAAAGAAATTGAAAAGCTTAAATAATTGATAGGTTCTGCCAATTTTCTGTGGAACGTGTTAGAGAGCGTACGGCTTGACGAAAAACGCTTCATTCAAGATTTCCGTTTGAAAACGAAAAACCGTGCATAATAATAATAATAATAATAATAATAATAATAAATAATAATAATAATAATAAATAATAATAATAATAATAATAAATAATAAATAATAATAATAATAATAATAAATAAATAAATAATAATAATAATAATAATAATAATAATAATCGCGGTTGGGATTACAACGAGAATGACGTGCTTTTCTGAGGACTCCTGAAAACGTAACGTTTTTTTCTTTTTTTTTTTTTTTATGTAAACATTAATTTCTCATTTCACTATATTAAACTATATTAAACATAAACATTAATTTTTCCCTTCGTATATAATTTTAGTTGTATGTTTCTTCTTTTAATGATCCTTAAAGAGATTTATTAACTAGTTTTCTAAAGCAAGACAACGATAAAAAATATGACGAAAAGCGCTCTGTTCGATCGACGATATTCATTCTTAGAAAAAATATGTAATAATTTTTCTTAGAAAAAATTCTTTCTTAGAAAGAATATGTAATAATTTATTTATATTTGTTCGTTCATTTTATATATTTGTTTATTTTTCGATAATCTTATTCTCGTTGGATTTAATGAAAGAATAACACAGAATACAGTAGGCCAACAAATTATTTTTAAATTTTACGGTAGTAAACTCAAAGGTATGTCCACTTTTTTCTTTTCCTATTAAAAAAAAATTTTTTGAGATTTTTTTTTTTTTTTTTTTTTTTTTTAACGTAAACATTAATTTTGAATTTCACTATTTTAAACATCAACATTAATTTTTTCTTCGTATATAATTCAAATTGTATGTTTCTTCTTTTAATGATCCTTTAAATAGATTTATTAACTAGTCTTCTAAAGCAAGACAACGAAAAAAAAAATATGACGAAAAACACTAAAAAAATGTTCGATCTAGGATATTCTTTCTTAGAGAGAATATGTAATAATTTATTATATTTAATTTGTTCGTTCATTTTATATATTTATTTATTTTTCGATAATTTTATTCTCGCTGGATTTAATGAAAGAATAACACAGAATACAGTGGGCGAACAAATTATTATTTTTAAATGTTACGGTAGTAAACTCAAACTCAAAGGTATGTCCACTTTTTTTTTTTTTTTTTCATATTAAATTAAATTTTGTATTTTTTTTTTGTTTTTTCTTTTTTTTTTTTTTTTTTTTTTTTTGCAAGGACAAAGGTTAATAGTAGCAATAAATGTTTTTTTTTTTTGTTTTTTTTGTTTTTTTTAACAATACTCTCTAAGTGCAGTGATGTTTTTTTTTCTCCGATGAACGGCCGTTACATCCAAGTTTGTTTGTTTGTTTTTTCAACCAGCGTCTCTCTCTTTGAATTTTTCTTTTTTCTCAATATGAAATTCTGTTTTAATATAAACAGGATTTTTTCTTTAGATATTAGGGAAATTTTTTTTTTTTTTTAACGAAATTCTGCTTTATTTTAATTTATCTGTTTGTTCTTTAAATTAACCTAAATAAAATCATCCGTATTATATTTCCTTTAGCTGTCGATATTTCGTGTAAATTATTATTTTTTTTTTTTTTTTTTTTAACTATTATAATTTTCTTAAAAACAAAACAAAACAAGAAAATAAATTAAATCCGATGAAAAACAATTTATATGGTATTATTTTATAGAAAGTCTACGTATTTTTTTTGATAAATTTATTTTTATTTATTTATTGTTTTAATTTACTTATTTATTTTATCTTATTATGATAATCCAATATTGACCAACGACTTTGTTGAAAAAATGAAAGATAAAGTGGACGAACAAATTATTACATTTTTTTTTTTTTTTTCAACAAACGTCTCTCTATTTGAATTTTTCCTTTTCTCAATATGAAATTTTGTTTTAATATAAACAGGATTTTTTTTTTTTCTTAAGATATTATAATTTTTTTTTTTTTTTTTTTTTTAAGCAAACTACTCTAGTAATATTGATGTTTTGTTTCGTTGAGCCGTCTTTCTCCTTGAATTCCAATCGCGTCTATGTCAGATGTTGCTTGGCAGCCCATTTAGGAGAAGGAAAACTCCGAACAACAACCCGCAACTCAAGGTGTTAATCGTGCCGAGGAGTGAATGGCTACTGCGTTATGAGGTCACAAACGATTCCCTACAGGCTTCGGGACCCTGTTTGTAAAAGACCGTTACCCAACGTGCCGGGCAACTTTGGGTGGACTTTTGGACCCGTGCGTCACTCGTGGGAAAAACATGAAAAACACAAATAGAAATAAAAAGTCCAGTATGGCTCTTCCAGTGGATAAACAGGGAGCCCGTCCTTCAGGAGGGAACCTACCTGAGGTCGAAAAATCTGCCATAGGAACAAACTCCTACACAAAGAATGTATCTTCAGGTCCCCACAACCAGGATAATCCTAATGATGGTCCTGAAAATTCACCAGCTAGATCTACAACCGTATATTTAAAGAAAGAAAAAATAAAATGGTCTCGTGAGGAGTACAAAGTCGTTATGACTGCATTTCATGAAGCGTTACTCAAACCTAAAAAAAACATGACTCGCCAAACATATGACATTTGGCGTGAAAAAGTTGGTCAAACAAATAGAAAGTATATTGACGAAAATAAATTGGCCAATGTACGTAGGTACATTATTCGTAATAACCGACTGTCAGAGGCTGAGATTCACGAAATTAAAAGAATTGTAACAAGAAGAATCGAATCAACAAAATATGAAAAGGAACCGGAACCAGAAATAAAAAGTAATAACATCAAACAAATCACAGGTCATAATGTAGAAACCGTGAAACACGCAAATCACTGCGAAGATAATGATGTAAGTCTAAAAGTGCTGGAAAGGTGCGATCTGAGTCTGAGTCAGTTAAAAGACAAAAATAAAATTAGTTCAGAACACATCGAAGATAATTATTTGACGGAAAATAACAATATACAGGAAGCCAAGATAGAAATAAAAAACCAGCTAAGTCAAATACAAAGTATTACAATGGAGGAACGTGAACAGCTCCCAAAATTCCAACCAACAAAACAAAACCTCCGAACTATTAAATTGTACAATGCAGCACTGAAATCAATACTGGATGAAGACCCGAATACAAATCTTAACGAAGTAATATATGCATCAGCAACAGCAGCAACAAAAAAATTAAACATCAAAATAAAAACAAGGCAGTCACGCAGACGTGAAGATCCACCTTGGAAAAGAAAAATCGAAAAAGAAATCGAACAACTAAGAAGTGAACTGTCAGTACTGGATGAACTGAGTAGAGGAATAAATGTAAGAACTAGGAAAAGAAGAAGAGCCGAAAAAAAATATAACATCAGGAATGAAAATGACGTCTTATCAAATAAAGAAAAAATAAAGCAAAAAATCCAACTGAAGGCTCAAAGAATAAGACGCTATGAAAAAAGAGCAAAATTTTACAGACAAAACAAGATCTTTCAGACTGATACAAAGAGATTTTACAGGGAAATAGGTAAAAAAAGAATTGAAGTGACAGTACCCCCCAGAATGGAAGAAGTCACACAGTTCTGGGAAAAGATATGGGCTTGCCCTAAAGAACCTAGCAAGGAAGTACATTGGATTACGCAGGAGATAGAACGAATGAAGAATAAACCCGAACAGACATGGTCTGGAATTACAGAAGATGATATTAAATTTGCACTAAAAAAAGCACACAATTGGAAAACTCCAGGTATAGATAAAATTCCTAACTTTTGGCTATATTATTTAAATGCAGCACATAAAAAAATAGCCAAAGAACTCCAAGAAATGGTTGACGATCCCACTAAAATTCCTGCATGGATGACAAAAGGAATTACATTTCTTCTACCCAAGAATGGTGACACAAACAACCCGAAAACTACAGACCAATTACATGTCTTCCGACAACATATAAACTACTAACATCTATTTTAACAAAACAAACATATTTATTCTTAGAAAGAAATGACATGATACCGCTTGAACAAAAAGGGTGCAAACGTGGCTGTTATGGCTGTAAAGACCAATTGCTAATTAACAAAATGATCCTGGAAAACTGCTACAAGACAAAGAAAAATCTTAGTACTGCCTGGATAGACTACCGAAAGGCATTCGATAGTGTGCCACATGAATGGATTTTAAAGGCTTTAAATATATACAAGATATCGCCCGTCATCATCAATTTCATCAAACAGTGCATGTCTATATGGAAAACAACCCTTTACCTCAATCATATAAATGGAACCTATAAGTCTGATGAAATAAACATCAAAAGAGGTATATTTCAAGGTGATTCTTTATCTCCCTTACTATTCTGCATATCATTAATAGCACTAACCAGTCAACTTAATAAGACAGAATGTGGTTATAAAATAGGCCAAAAGAAAATAAGCCATCTATTTTACATGGATGACTTAAAGTTATATGCTAAGAATGATAATGAGCTGGAAGGTCTTCTGCAAACTGTAAAATGCTTCAGCGAAGACATTGGAATGAAATTTAATTTGAATAAATGTGCTAAAGCTACAGTTTTACGTGGATCAATACAAGAAACATCCTCAATTAGCCTAGACCCTGCTGTAACAATAAAAGAATTGAAACCAGAAGAAGCTTATAAATACCTAGGTGTAAATGAGAGCGAAAACATTCACCATATAAAAATGAAAGAAATAGTGCGTAAAGAGTACTATAGAAGGCTACGAATGATATTAAAAACTGAATTAAATTCACAGAATAGAGTAATGGCCATTAATAGCCTTGCAATCCCAGTTGTCCAATATAGCTTCAACATCTTAAACTGGACTCTAAACGACATCAGGCGAATGGATGCTAAAACAAGAAAGCTTCTTTCTAAGCATAGGATGCATCACCCAAAGGCTGATGTAGACCGTCTATACATACCCCGTAAAGAAGGTGGAAGGGGTCTTATCCAGCTGGAATTATCATACAAGACAACAACTATTGGCTTACTAACATACATAGAAACAACAAAGGATTGGATGATACAATTAGTAAGGCAACATGAAGAAAGAAAGAAAAAATATTCAATAATAAAAGAAGGCAGTAAATACAAACAAGAATTACAGTTAGTAGATTCTGTAGAAAAGCAAAACAGTAGCCAAGAACCAACTATTGCGGCAAAAAATATGAAAATGAAAGCCAAAGATAAAGCTCTTGAAAAGATGAAACAGCGCTGGCAAGACAAACCTCTGCATGGCCAATATCCAGTACGTGCCAATAAATCCAATGTTGACAAAGTTAATACTCATCGATGGTTACGTGCATCTGGATTAAAGTCTGAAACTGAAGGATTTATACTTGCAGCACAAGACCAAAGTCTTTTCACGAGAAACTTTCAGGCAAATATTATGCATAATAATATGGATCCAAAATGCAGGTTTTGTGATAAACACCAAGAAACAATAGACCACCTAATCTCAGGCTGTTCTGTGCTTGCCCCAAACGAATATAAAAATCGCCACGATAGAGTTGGGCAATATTTACATTGGGCAATGTGCAAACATTATGGAAAAGCTGTAAACAAACACTGGTATGAACATCATCCAGCACCGGTTACAGAAATAGAAGATGTAACCATTCTATGGGATTACACCATCTACACAGACAGAAAAATTGAAGCAAACAGGCCAGACATTATTGTTAAAAACCAGAAGGAGAAAACTTGTCTATTAATTGATATGGCTTGTCCAGCGGATTGTAACATAGCAATCAAGGAATTTGAAAAACTGTCAAAATATAAAGACCTGGAAATTGAAATAGAAAAAATGTGGAAATTGAAAACAAGAGTTGTGCCAGTGATAGTAGGTGCACTTGGAATGATAAAAAATGGAACAAAACAACACATTGAAAGAATCCCTGGAAACCCCAGCTTAAGAGATATACAAAAAATTGTATTATTAAGTACAGCCCACACACTAAGGAAAACGTTATCTATGTAATGCTGGGGATGATAGGGAGGATAGAAAAACATGAAATGGAGTCATAACAACACGCCACTACCTGCCTTAGGTCTCCCCGCAGACTTGGTTGGTAGTGAGACCAATGCAGAAATCGAAATATGATGAAAAATGACATAATAATAATAATAATAATAATAATAAATACCTAGGTGTAAATGAGAGCGAAAACATTCACCATAAAAACATGAAAGAAATAGTGCGTAAAGAGTACTATAGAAGGCTACGAATGATATTAAAAACTGAATTAAATTCACAGAATAGAGTTATGGCCATTAATAGCCTTGCAATCCCAGTTGTCCAATATAGCTTCAACATCTTAAACTGGACTCTAAACGACATCAGGCGAATGGATGCTAAAACAAGAAAGCTTCTTTCTAAGCATAAGATGCATCATCCAAAGGCTGATGTAGACCGTCTATACATACCCCGTAAAGAAGGTGGAAGGGGTCTTATTCAGCTGGAATTGTCATACAAGACAACAACTATTGGCTTACTAACATACATAGAAACAACAAAGGATTGGATGATACAATTAGTAAGGCAACATGAAGAAAGAAAGAAAAAATATTCAATAATAAAAGAAGGCAGTAAATACAAACAAGAATTACAGTTAGTAGATTCTGTAGAAAAGCAAAACAGTAGCCAAGAACCAACTATTGCAGCAAAAAATATGAAAATGAAAGCCAAAGATAAAGCTCTTGAAAAGATGAAACAGCGCTGGCAGGACAAACCTCTGCATGGCTAATATCCAGTACGTGCCAATAAATCCAATGTTGACAAAGTTAATACTCATCGATGGTTACGTGCATCTGGATTAAAGTCTGAAACTGAAGGATTTATACTTGCAGCACAAGACCAAAGTCTTTTCACGAGAAACTTTCAGGCAAATATTATGCATAATAATATGGATCCAAAATGCAGGTTTTGTGATAAACACCAAGAAACAATAGACCACCTAATCTCAGGCTGTTCTGTGCTTGCCCCAAACGAATATAAAAATCGCCACGATAGAGTTGGGCAATATTTACATTGGGCAATGTGCAAACATTATGGAAAAGCTGTAAACAAACACTGGTATGAACATCATCCAGCACCGGTTACAGAAATAGAAGATGTAACCATTCTATGGGATTACACCATCTACACAGACAGAAAAATTGAAGCAAACAGGCCAGACATTATTGTTAAAAACCAGAAGGAGAAAACTTGTCTATTAATTGATATGGCTTGTCCAGCGGATTGTAACATAGCAATCAAGGAATTTGAAAAACTGTCAAAATATAAAGACCTGGAAATTGAAATAGAAAAAATGTGGAAATTGAAAACAAGAGTTGTGCCAGTGATAGTAGGTGCACTTGGAATGATAAAAAATGGAACAAAACAACACATTGAAAGAATCCCTGGAAACCCCAGCTTAAGAGATATACAAAAAATTGTATTATTAAGTACAGCCCACACACTAAGGAAAACGTTATCTATGTAATGCTGGGGATGATAGGGAGGATAGAAAAACATGAAATGGAGTCATAACAACACGCCACTACCTGCCTTAGGTCTCCCCGCAGACTTGGTTGGTAGTGAGACCAATGCAGAAATCGAAATATGATGAAAAATGACATAATAATAATAATAATAATAATAATAAATACCTAGGTGTAAATGAGAGCGAAAACATTCACCATAAAAACATGAAAGAAATAGTGCGTAAAGAGTACTATAGAAGGCTACGAATGATATTAAAAACTGAATTAAATTCACAGAATAGAGTTATGGCCATTAATAGCCTTGCAATCCCAGTTGTCCAATATAGCTTCAACATCTTAAACTGGACTCTAAACGACATCAGGCGAATGGATGCTAAAACAAGAAAGCTTCTTTCTAAGCATAAGATGCATCATCCAAAGGCTGATGTAGACCGTCTATACATACCCCGTAAAGAAGGTGGAAGGGGTCTTATTCAGCTGGAATTGTCATACAAGACAACAACTATTGGCTTACTAACATACATAGAAACAACAAAGGATTGGATGATACAATTAGTAAGGCAACATGAAGAAAGAAAGAAAAAATATTCAATAATAAAAGAAGGCAGTAAATACAAACAAGAATTACAGTTAGTAGATTCTGTAGAAAAGCAAAACAGTAGCCAAGAACCAACTATTGCAGCAAAAAATATGAAAATGAAAGCCAAAGATAAAGCTCTTGAAAAGATGAAACAGCGCTGGCAGGACAAACCTCTGCATGGCTAATATCCAGTACGTGCCAATAAATCCAATGTTGACAAAGTTAATACTCATCGATGGTTACGTGCATCTGGATTAAAGTCTGAAACTGAAGGATTTATACTTGCAGCACAAGACCAAAGTCTTTTCACGAGAAACTTTCAGGCAAATATTATGCATAATAATATGGATCCAAAATGCAGGTTTTGTGATAAACACCAAGAAACAATAGACCACCTAATCTCAGGCTGTTCTGTGCTTGCCCCAAACGAATATAAAAATCGCCACGATAGAGTTGGGCAATATTTACATTGGGCAATGTGCAAACATTATGGAAAAGCTGTAAACAAACACTGGTATGAACATCATCCAGCACCGGTTACAGAAATAGAAGATGTAACCATTCTATGGGATTACACCATCTACACAGACAGAAAAATTGAAGCAAACAGGCCAGACATTATTGTTAAAAACCAGAAGGAGAAAACTTGTCTATTAATTGATATGGCTTGTCCAGCGGATTGTAACATAGCAATCAAGGAATTTGAAAAACTGTCAAAATATAAAGACCTGGAAATTGAAATAGAAAAAATGTGGAAATTGAAAACAAGAGTTGTGCCAGTGATAGTAGGTGCACTTGGAATGATAAAAAATGGAACAAAACAACACATTGAAAGAATCCCTGGAAACCCCAGCTTAAGAGACATACAAAAAATTGTCTTATTAAGTACAGCCCGCACACTAAGGAAAACTTTATCTATGTAATGCTGAGGATGATAGGGAAGATAGAAAAACATGAAATGGAGCCATAACAACACGCCACTACCTGCCTTAGGTCTCCCCGCAGACTTGGTTGGTAGTGAGACCAAAGCAGAAATCGAAATATGATGAAAAATGACATAATAATGATGACCGAGTGAAGATTTTAACACGGACATGTTTTCTCGTAGAGAATTAGGATGGCTTACAGAAAATATGTCCCACTCAGTAAATACAGATTTGCCTGTGAGATTTCCTAACTATAACCTATTGGGCGTGTTTCATAGATTCTGGTGCGCTGTGTATATATGTTAATGAGCGGGAGTAGTAAAGCAAAAATCATAGCCGGGTTTCGAAAAGGTTGTCTTGTAAGGTTGTCTTGTAGAATGTGACTTGGAACTCACGTCTACATGATTAGAACCCCCCACCCCCGATCGGGGGCCGTTTTAGCAGAATTGATTATCTGATCTGAAGATATTTCTTACTGGGTTGCACCTTTAAGCTTATGCACTACTTTTATCGAAATATTGCGCACTTTTGGCTAGAATGCATTTACCCCGTATCCCCTTATCAGATGGGGCATTTGTACTCCAAATTCTTTGTGAATTTGTACTCCAAGTTTCATTTCTTAGTGTGTTCCTATCTTTCTTATTAATAAAAAAATAGAATAGACGCAACAAAATAACTTGTCTGTACTGGATCGGTAAATGATAGGATAAGGGAATGTAGCAATGTGCATATGATTGGGCAGGGGATTCGAGAACTGTGTAAACGAATGAGTTTTGATGATGCATAAAAGGGCATGAGCAAAGATCAGGAGTTCTAGAATTATATTTCCAAATTACATGTTTGCATTTGTAATAATAATGAATTTTGAATACGATATGCATATTTGTAATCGGTACCATTGAACATGAGATCAATGTAAATGAAATTAGTAAGATGAAGATATTTACACCGACATCCGGATTAAAAGTTGCCAGGATGTGTGACATTCAATTGACCCCATCATTATTGATCTTTTTACTCCACAAACTTTTAGATCCTACACGGAGTAAAATCGAAATAAAACCCTAGCATTCCATTACTTTAAGAGTTTGCATTGCTTGGTACTGCAAATATTCTGAGAACGGTTTTATCTGATTGAGGTCGAAGGATTTTCTGGAGAACACCCATAATGCAAAAACGAAAAATCACGCTGAAAAAGAGATATTATTATTATTATTATTATTATTATTATACTAATAATAGATAGATAGATAGATAGATAGATGACATTACTATCAAAGTCTAAGAAATTGAAAAGCTTCAAAAGTAAACTGACTTCAGGAATGAGCTTGTCAGAATTTGGGATATTCATGCCATTATTGTTCCGGTAATCAACGGGGTTTTCGGGTCAATAAAACCAAACATCAATCCTATTAAAAGAAAATTGGAATAAAGGCTAGTATTTCGACACTTAAGGAGTCTGTGTTGCTTGGCTCACCCAATTTTCTGCGGAAGATTCTATCTGTTTGAGGTCACACGATTAGATGGAGGACATCCACATTGCAAAATGAAAAAGGGTTCAAAAGAAAAAAAGCGTAATTATATTTTGAAAAAAAGAAAAAAGAAAGAAAAGAAATAATTAATCAAAATATCATCAACATCGAACTCATCAAATTCCCTAAACAGCAAACAGACATTTCATATGTGTTTGAGTTTTGTTTTACAGCTTATCAATCTCTGTGTTTTATTTAATTCCAAAAAGATGGCGTTTTAAGGTATTTTTTAAATGATCGGATATAGTGAGGAGGTTTTTTTTTTTAATCATTTCACCCCGAGCAAGGCGGAAACGCCACTGATGTGCAGGGGGCTACATAAATGTAAAAAGATTAATTAGAAAAGAGTGAGGAGTACAAACTAGTTAGAAAGGAACAATAGAAAGCTGAGAAAGCAGGTGCGATGACAGATACATAGGTGGAGAGAAAGAGAAGGCTATACGGGGGTGGGGAGAGAGCTAGAGTCCAGTGGTTAGTAGGTTGATTTAATCAGATTTTAATTAACATTTTTGTTTATATTTTTTTATTTTAGAAACCTAAAAATGTCTTATAGTTTTATGTTCAAAAATGTTTTGCTGCGAATAATTTCTTTCTTTCAAAAATGTATATTTTTCTATAAAAGTCTATTTTTATGTATATATTTCTATAAAAGTGTATTCTTATAGTTTCATAGTTTTTTTACCCCAGTTTAGGGGTTAACTATTTGCCCATAGTTGGGTTCCTAACAGGTGCTGCCACTCTGGGTCAGATTTGGTCTGAGAATTACAGTAATTAAGAGGTGGTTCCATGCTCCTCACAACCTCACAATCAGAGGCCTTGCTGCTGGATGTAGTTCACCTTCATGACCAGGACCAATTCTTTGACGTGTATTTGGTCATTTCCTTCACTTTTATTGAAATTATCGCAGAAGGAGAAATTAGATTGTAAAGTTCGAATTTCAGTCGGTTTATTTATATTCACTTACGCACATATCTGAGGAAGGATATGAATCCATCTCCCCCACCAGCTATTGGTTAAACAGTAAGAATTGGACATAAAATATCATTGTTATTCTGATAGAATTAAATGCAAATATTCACTGACAAAAATGATTTTTTAATCCGAAATCTGTTTCGACTTTAAATAAAGTAGAAAGCATATGATAACCTATAGAAGCGATTTAATCCATCTCATTTTTCCTCGTTTTCTGCATTAGCCTGAAGCTGTCACTCAAGTCAAACTGTTGCTTAAGATGCATTTCACGAAGATTTTAAAACTAATTTTCCCTGAAGTACTCCGAAACATTTTTTTTTACTCATGCAGCGACAGCTGGCTTCATCAAATTTTCTCCTGAATTTTTCATTAACGTCACCTCATGAAAGCCACCTTAAAAATAATTTTCTTCTCGTTTTTAAAAAATGTTCGGATGAGGTTTTCGTACGAAACCAATCACTTCATTAACAAGGCAAGTTATATAATGACATTGCTACGTTCTAACAGAAATTGCTATAAAAAGTTTTTTGAGGGAGGCGGTAGAGAAAGAAAAGATAGCTAACCGAGCTTAGAAATGAGAGACGGAAGCACATGAAAGAATGATCCAGGAATTCAAGAGATGTAACCCTGGCTAGAGGGAGGTGTCGCTGACATAAACACTTGCTCGGAGTGAAAAGATTATTAAAAAAAAAAAAAGAAAAAAAAAGAAGTTGCAGAATTGTTTGTGTGGGTGTTACAAAAAACGTATTTTTGTAGATACCCGCCATCTTGTCTTGTAATGGCGGTTTTCTAAGCGCTTGTTTCGATATCGCACTAAGACGAAAGTATGGCGAAGCTCCAGTGAGGATCAAACTCACTACTCTATTGTAATTATTTCAGCGTGACAAGCTTACTAGCCGTTACATTATGTCGAGGTCCCACCCTTTTACAGTTAAACAAATAAGATGTAACCGCAAATTCTACTCCAACAGCTTCTTTTCTCGCGCTTCCCGCCTGTGGAACTCCCTTCCACAACTCTGCTTTCCCGACAGTTACAATCTCCAGGTGTTTAAATGTAGGGTCAATAGACACCTCTTATCACACTAACTCCCAATTATTCTCAGAACACTCTCATCTACCCAACCCTCATTCTCGGTATCCTTACCCGCCTATCACCCACCCTCTGACATTTCTTATATTTAATCATCCTTTCTCCACTCTATGTAGCCCCCTGCGCAGTAGTGGCAGTGACATGCTTTGCTCGGGGTGAAACGCTTATAAAAAAAAATTAAAAAAAAAACTTCCCTTGCCTTGTAATGTTGCTTGTACGGTACCTTTTTACGATGTATTAACATAAAATATGCAATAAATTCTATAATCTGAATTAGTGAGTTTCAATTAAAAAAGACAAATATATATTTTATGCTATTTATACATATTGTTAATAAAAGAAAACATTAACCAATTTGAATATTTAAGTTTCAATAATTCGCAACATTAGCATGATGATGTGAAAACGTTGGGGATAAGCACTTTGTTTGCGGGGTTTAGAAAAATCGTAGACTGCAACTTTACAGTAACGTCACCACATAGTCTCATCTGCCTGATCCAAAATTCAACATATCTGCGACGTTTTAAGAATGTTCCTTGTTAGCTGGGAAGAATTTGGCATGTTCTGTAATCTTGCACTTTCTGTTTGGTGTATTAAGAAAAGTGCACCTGAAATTTATCCTAGACTAATAGAAAAGGTGTTTTTTTCAAAGAAATTCATTCTTTCTTGCATGTAATTTACATCTATAGTAAAGTACCATCTTCATACTTCAAGAAATTCCTCTTTTATTTTTTCAAGTTAAAGAAATAATGGCTCTAAGATGCAAGGGGGTTACTGGAGTGAGTGAGTTTTGCTTAACGGCATATCAACCTCTGTGCCAAAAAGGTGGGTTTTTAAGGTATTTTTTTTAATGTTCGGTTATAGTGAGAAGGTTAATTTTGTCAGATTTTAACGAAAACTTTGTTTTTATTCTTTTTTATTTAAAACTTAAAACGTATTCTAGTTTTGTATTCAAAAATATTTTGCTGAGAATTTTTTCCTTTAAAAATGTGTTGTGGTAATAATTTTTTCTTCAAAAATGAATATTTTCTATTTTATGTATATATACTTCTATAAAAGCATTTTTATACTTTCATAGTGCTTTGACCCAGTTTAGGGGTTAACTATTTGCCCATAGCTGGGACCCTAAAAAGTGCTATCACTTCGGGTTAGGGTGAACCTGAGAACAACAACAATTAAGAGGTGGTTCCATGCTCCTCACAACCTTCCAAAAAGAGGCGTTTCTGCGGGTGCAGTTTGTTGTCATGCCCAAGAACAGGGTTACTGAAAGTAAAAAAGAGTCAGAAGAGTTTCGTTAAAACAAAAGAAGGCGATTCAAGTGGCATTTAAAATATTTAAATAACGTAGGTTCCAAAATAATTTAGAATCTGAGAGAGAGTTTAAACAGAAAGTGAATACAAAGAAAGTGCCAGAAATGTATACATTCGAATAGAATTTAGAGTTGCATATCGCCATTTCAAGAGTAACATGATGAGACCTATCAACCAATCTAGTCGTAGGTTTAAATTCACATAGTCAAGATACCAGGGAAAAGCGGCTATATTGAGAACAAGTGGCATAGAAATAGTTGCATGAAATACAGAGGAAACCTGTATCACTGTGATGGGAAAATGTCAGGTCAACACTGTAGACATTACAATCATTTCTATAAGATGCGAAAAAGCCAAATCCTGCTATCGATCAACGCACACATATATAAAACATAAACAAATACACACACATACATTCAAAAACACACTTACAGGTACACACACGCACACACACACAAACACCCACTCACTACAATTAACGAGAGCAGTAGCAGTGAAAGATAACCGTAAAGGTACGGTCGACCCACGAGCGGACATGAAATCAAGCTCTCCTACCATTCTGAAGATGAGATTTTGATCTCGAAATATTAATGAATAATAAATAAATAATACCCAACACCTTCTTTATCTTTCATTATTTTACTAAACACATTGCGATTGCCTTCAAATACCTATCCATAATCTTTTCTTTGTATTTTGCCGTGATGTATAGCAAGATCACCAGACGAGGTCTATTTGCAATATTTAATGCACGGGCGAATGATAGAGTTTTAAATTTCTAATATCATTGTGAAGCCAAAATGTTTCTGGTGCAATTAAATGAAGCACATCTTTTTAGAAGCAGACTTAAGAATTGATTCAATATAATAGCTTGACTTCATTAAATAAAAAAACGTAAATCCAAAAACACACAATGAATTTATCACATGATGGTTAGCATCAGCCATAATGATAGAGAAGAAATTTCTCTCAAATGATTAAAAGACAACAGTTTTGTTTGTGTGTATGAGAATTTACAAGCCGTTTCTTTCCCCAGTTAACAGCTGAATGGAGATACTTTTTAGGGGCAGTTGCCAATTTCACTTTGCCAGTTGGACAATATCATCAAAGATGAAGGAAAAATTTGAAGCAACTGAAATGTGGTTCTACAAAAGGATGCTGCGAATATCACGGATCAAGCATGTGAGCAATGATGAAATTTTGGAAATGATGGAAACGAAAAGGAAATTAATACTGAGCATCAGGAAGAAGCAGCTGAAGTTCCTGGGACATGCAATGAGGAAGGAAGGCTTGGAGAACCTGATACTAACAGGCCAGATACAGGAAAAAGAGAGACAGAGGAAAGCAGCGGATAACATATTTGAAGAACCTAATCAGGTTGATGGTTGAACCAGGGTTGCATGGTGTAACAGGAGAAAGCGTGCTAAGAGCCACCAGAGATCGGAAGACGTGGAAAGCCATGATCGCCAACGTCCTGAAAGAACAGGGCACATGGAAGAAGAAGAAGAAGAAGAAGAAGGAAGGTCGTTGATGAAGATTAGAGAGACCATAAGTTCAAGATGCTTTTGGAAAAATTAAATTTTCTGAAATGATTTTCCATTTTAGCATCACCGCAATCTTTATTTTCTGATCATTTGCCAAACAGAATGATACAATGCCAGTATTTTTCACATATATGGGTTCTGCTTCTAATTTTTCTAAAAGGTTCAGGAATCTCAGAAAATATTGCTATCCAACCCATGTTGTCTATTTGGTCTAATGGATAACTATAACGTCTCCTAACTTGATATCTGTGAAATTAAATAATTTTATTTTCTTGTGTAATTTTTTTAGTCCTCAGTGTCGCTTCATGTATTTGAGAATTTAATAATTTTATTTTTAAAAGCTGATATATTTTAATGGGGGGGGCAGCTTGACATTTTAATGATACTAAACTGTCACTATCCTGACTTTATGATTCTACGCAGCTTATAAAATCCGTTTATGGCAAAAATTATTGAACTTGTTTTTTAAAGATCTACTTCTCTGGATTCTGACATTGCAAAATAACGGGGTGAATCAATGATACATTGGAGACTTTCCGAGAATAGTCCCTCCTATTTATTTCCATACAAACTACAAAAAATATAGAAGGCATCATAACAGCATTTGGTAAACCAGACCCCAGCCACAAATTAATATTTTTCACATTGTTAACACAACCGAGTATGCGTGTTGGCAATGAACAACACACTTGCAGAGTTATACGTATATAGTCACAATTCTCAAGGTTAAAACGTAAATGCATTACTCACTGATTGTGTTAACTTCTGTTATTTTTGTTCCAGAAACCTTCAGAAATCACCAATGACTTATACTATTTTTAAATGAACCCTATCTATTCCCTACGTTTTGTTCTCTGCCTTGCCTATCACAGCTCCGTGAAAGAAGAACTTACTTGTACCATTTAATAGCGAACTAGTGACTTTTACCCAGCAGACTCTGGTCTTCTCTAGTCATTTGAACTCAATGATACTCTTAGCTTTCAAGGTCAATAGGGATTCAAGCTCTAGAGAGATTCAAGATTGTAGACCGCGTTGAATTCTTATATACAACACATGACTAAAGGGACTAGGAAAACGGCCTGTTTTTGTACCGTACCAGAAAGTAACTGACCTGTTCTGTTTTGCTCTATAAAGTCAGATCACACACAAAATGCGTGTATGATTAATGAATTACTTTTTATCACACAACGCCTTCCTAAAGGCAAAACGTTGCTCGTCTCCCGCTACCCCATTAGCTATTTTCATGTCATATATTCAGATGAGATACACTCAAGACTGCTAGGACCCATTATGCCACGTACACTGAGAGACATACCCTTATTCCCTCCGTATTCTATTCTAAGGTGGAAGCACCTGGCCCAAAAAATCTTCCCCGGATCTGTAACTTTGTGGAACATGAGCTGAAAATGTCTTTTTCCGATCACCATAACAATCCCCTCAAATCTATCGTCAACCTTTGTCTATCCTACTTATCCTCATGATGTACATTTCTTTTCTTTGCGAATTTCCAATAGCCTCATTCAGTAATCCTTTAACATGAGTGCGTTTTGTACCTTGTACTGTGCTTACATTAGTATTATTTTCATAACAGTGGACTATTTTGTATAATTCGGCTCATCTGCTATCTGTAGTATATCAAATAATATTGATCATTATTCGTAAGGGATATATTTTCTAGCTGTACGCAATTCCCAGGAAGGAATAATAATATGAAATTTTACACTTAAAGAGGCTTTCGCAGTCCGTTATTGGGCAACTCTCAGATAAAAATATATTCTGAGTAGTTTACCTTTTTTTAAAACCTGTATAGTGATTTTTAAATTTATTTATTTTTAACTATTTTCATTTATTTGTTTATTTCTGTTGGCTTTGAGCATATTTTACCGAAATCTGGAGTAGATTTATAAAGGATTTTCTTTGTAATTAAATTCTGTCGACTTGTACGTGAATTCCTTTTATAGATATTCTGACCGCTGCAAAGTAAATAATTATTGATTCCCAACCAATGCTTCATCAGATATACTGAGAGTGAGACATTGAATTTAATTTTGAAATGTTCGTTTATTTCCTATTGAAATCTTTTTAGCTTACTTATTTGATTATTTTATTTGTTTTTGGAATATAATATATGTTTGTGTGAAGGTGTTCATATCTTACAAATCTCTTTGAAGTCAGATCGAACGGCATTTTTTCTCATATCTAGTTCAGAATACACTCTAATTAATATTAACAGATTTTAATCTGTTTGCAGATAATCCTGTTTCGCGAAACCGAAAAAGTACAGAATATTCTAGAAGGCACTTATAAAAGCTTTTTTGAAAGAAAGGAATCGCAAAACTATTCATAAAAATTTATAATGTTTAAGTCGTTTCGAATGCCGATAATTATTTTCACTGTTTCATACACATTTCTTTGAATGATTTAAATACAGTCAATTTAGAGAATTAGAAATAAACAGGCCGTCCACAGCCATATAATTGTCCAGAATTCTTATCATTTATCCGGTATCTCTTTTCGTGTTCAGCCGAAGAGCTGTCACTCTCGAGGTCTACAACTATATAAAGAAACAGGACCTTATCGTGAATGGTAGCGACTTTAAAGTCATCTTATTATACACCCTCTGGAGATCACTAATTCTAGTTTCAAGAATGTCCACTCGAAATAACACTTACCATTTACTTAGAATACTGTGTAATATAATAATCTGGCCCGACCGAAGAAGGCGATGAAGCGTGGGTGTTTCCGGTCATTGAAAGGAACGGATGTTTGTTTGACCCTATTTCCGACAGATGCGGAAGTGACTCTGAGAAATTACGTAGGCGTCGAGTAGGCGTCGCGAATCGAGGCAAAACTTGGAAGATATATAAAGGCCTCGAAACAAGAAGTCACAGACGAGTCTCCAGAAGTCGACAGTAGAAGAGAAGTCGAACCCAGTCAGTCTTGACGGTCTCCAGAAGTAGACAAGAAGAGAAGTCGAAGAAGAAGTCAGTCAGCCTCGACAGAAGTTAGTCCTGACAGACAGACAAGTCTCGAGAAGTCGAAGAAGAAGCTAGAAGAGTAAGCAGAGAGAGGCTACACTCACGTCGAACCCCATGTCAGCCCCTGGAAGCGCTCCCTCAACTCTCTGTTCCTAGGCGACACGGTCCATCGTCGTTAATAAAAATATAATATATATTTTTATATATACCCCTGTGTTGGTCTGTTTATTGGTATATAACAGACTAATTGTTTTGGTGCTAGTGACTTGGTTTTGAAACAACAAAACATTGATGCGAACTGGTTTACCGCAGCAACGATTGAAAATTCAACAGACTTGAAATTTCCGGAATTAAAACTGCCACCAGAAAAAAAAGAAGACGAAAATATAGTAAACAACCGGACGAGACCAGCGAAAGGTAGGTGACACTTTGATTTAATAGTGTGTGTGTTCTCTGCTCGTGTTTATAGTAGGTCTGGTTGAAAAATAAATGGGACAGCATATTGTTGCCGATCTGACCGTAGAAATGAGAAATATGGATTATTCGGTAGAACGGAGGTGGTGAAACAGACTACATGTAGGGAGTAGCGCATTAGGTTTGGGGTTGATGAGGAAGAAGGTGTTAAAATGAGGAAGAAAGTGTTAAAATTGACAGTGGGGTGTTAAAGTTGAAATATTTGCCTGTCTGTAGGTGTTAGGGCATCTGAGTTGGTGGTTTATTTTTTTTTTAATGTTTTACCATATATGTGAAGTGAGAAAATAGTTAATGTTTCGTAGAATAAATATTTAATGAAATAATTTTGGGTTGTGTCTTAATTTTACTTGAAAAGCGGCATGAACTTTTCAGACAACCCGATAGAAATATTGACGAACAACTATTCTCAATGTGATTATGAAGGTCAGTTGTATGGTTGAAATAGTTGAGTTTTCTGACCAGTACTCGAGCCGAGTTAAAGAAAAAAAAAAACAATCGATGTTCTACGTACACAAACTTTCCCCAATTGGAGTATTAGCGTAAAATGACCCTCTTCATTTTCTCCATTTGGCCTTGTATTGCATGAACTAAATCAAAATTGGTAAACATTAACAAATTATAAATGTTGCTGAATGCGACCACAATAGGAAAATCAGAGAAACGAAAGGGTTCTTTAATTTTGATCTCGTCAACAGAAATTTGTTCGTAAACGTCAATTTGTAATCTTTACACAGGTATTGTCAAAATTTAAAAATGTTTGTGTTTTGCGTGACATTTCTACAGCATAGAAATGACTTAAATGTTATCGAGAGTTTTAAAGTGTAATTTTAATTATGCAGTTAACAACAGCCAACAAAATCGCCAATTATAAATATATCTCAACATCGTTGCTTGAAAACAACTGCATTGTTTGGTTATTTCGTTGCGAATACACCGATTATATATATTCATAAAACATTCACCCGCGTCTCAGTGTTTCGCGATATGAGTCAGATATTGAAAAGATATTTTGTATCAATATGGTGGAATCGGATTATTGGGGAGATTTGAGAAAATTAAATTAAATTAAATGAAGTAGGTTGTGCAGTGTTAGGTTTTTTTTTTGGATTTCTTTTCGATGACTGTACACTACAAAAATGATTTACATTTCTATGTTTGTGAGAGATGCTTTTGTGCAGGTTCCCATCAATTTAACATCCTCTGTGGATTTTCATTTATGTGACTTGTGAAATATCTTTTGAAGATATATTAAATTCTGAAAACTAGTAAATATGGAGAGATTTAGTGAAGGGTATGAGGAACTCCCGAAGAAGTTGACGATAGGAGTTATTGCTGGCGTGGTCAGCGTAATAATAATCCTGGGAATAGTAGCCAGGAAGCGGATTTTAAGTGTAAAACAAGCAACAGTGCTTCGGAAAAGGAAATTGAGTTATCCGTTGTGAATAGTACTCCGGGGTCAACGAGAGTTCAAACTCAAATGTCTCTACGTTAAACAGAGAGATGTCGACAAATCAGATATGCTTGGTTTCGAATCCAGAGGAAGTAGTTCAGGGAATGGAAAGCATTGTACAAACTAGGGAACTACGAGTCACGGGTCCATTTTTTAAAAAAATTTTTATAGACTAAATTAATATCCTCCACAGGTAAATTGCATGCAGATTAAAGTTGGAATCAGGGTAATTTTCTTAAATTTCTATTGAACATTTCTCGGTCAGACTATGAATGTTATGTACGGCAAATAATGACCATTTTTTCTGCGTTCAAACATAGTATGTTTGAAATTAAATTAAATTAAATGAGGTTACGTGGTAACAATAAACTCGAGCAGAAGCACACATGGTGTTGGTCAAAGGTCATTTACTCGATGTTAGTTTTGAAACTAGAGCGCGGTTACCGCTTAATAATCATGTGATTATGCATCGAAGAGTCTACGCTTATGGACAGACGAGAGAAAGAAAATGAACATTTTTAAGAACTTTGCCCAATTCTGTGAAAATGGATATTAAAAAAAAAAAAAAAAAAAAAAAGGAGAAAAAAAAAGAAAGGAAAAAAAAAAGAACAATGAAACATCGAGCTGGTAGAACAATTTTCAAGATGGACACGAACATTGTCGGGTTGCCGATGTGGGCTCCCCTATATATTTTTTTTTGTTGTTTTTTTGTTTCAGCATGCACATGTTTTTGTTGTTTTGGCATGCACATGTTTTTTTTGTTTTGGCATGCACATGTTTTATACAATTGTAGGGCTTGTGTGGCATGGGGAGGAGAGTGAGGATGTTGCGCTTAAAATGTTCTTAGGCGAACATTTTGAAAAATGGGTGGGCGAGGAGTGTAATATAATAATCTGGCCCGACCGAAGAAGGCGATGAAGCGTGGGTGTTTCCGGTCATTAAAAGGAACGGATGTTTGTTTGACCCTATTTCCGACAGATGCGGAAGTGACTCTGAGAAATTACGTAGGCGTCGAGTAGGCGTCGCGAATCGAGGCAAAACTTGGAAGATATATAAAGGCCTCGAAACAAGAAGTCACAGACGAGTCTCCAGAAGTCGACAGTAGAAGAGAAGTCGAACCCAGTCAGTCTTGACGGTCTCCAGAAGTAGACAAGAAGAGAAGTCGAAGAAGAAGTCAGTCAGCCTCGACAGAAGTTAGTCCTGACAGACAGACAAGTCTCGAGAAGTCGAAGAAGAAGCTAGACGAGCTAAGCAGAGAGGCCAGCTCCCGTCGAAATCCCATTAGAAGCGCGCTCTCAATTCTCTGCCTTGTGCCACACGGTCCATCGTTCATCAATAAAAATATAAGTCATATATTTTTTATATACACCCGTGTTTGTTATTTGTCGCTATATAACAACTGTCCATTTACTTATGATGGTCTCAGAATGCTGTCTAGTTGATTAAGTGTTCCAAACTTATGAGATTTTTCTTCAATAATGAAAAAAAAGCAGAATTTTTAATCATCTCGCCCCAAGAAAGTTGTGACTGCCATTAGTACACAGGGAAAGAGGAAGCTCAAGAAGCAACTAAGGTATCGTGTTACTGAATGAGAGTGTTTTATAGATATATGAGAACAAAAAAAAAGACAGAGAATGTCATTATATATTTGATAATTTCACATGCAAGCAAGGCAGAACCCCCACTAGTGCGCAGGGATTTAGTATGAGAGAAAAGATTGGGTGTCATGTTATTGAGAAAAGGATAAAATGTTATATATTCTTTGAATGCAGGTTATAATTTTGCGAAGACATGTATTCGCATAGAATTACACAGAGTCGACAATATTTGAAAAAAAATATTGTTTTGAAATGTCAGAGAGTGCGAAAGCTCAGGTGGCAAGCTGTGTTTTGTTTTGAAGGACAGGTGAGTCGAGGTTAAGTAGATAAGCATTCAAAAAATAACAAAATGCAGCGGAAGTGTCACGTGTCGAGCGAGGGTCGCCTATTTAATATATCTGAAAGTCAGTTGAGATCAGAAACAGCAGAGAAAGGAAGACGAAGCTGCAGTCGACTGTCTTTGGTGTACGTGCGTGCCTACCTTCGACCAACCTCCATACAAACCAAGTCACCGAAGAAATAGAATAAAAATGTATTGTATATTTTTATATATCCGTATTTGTGTCCGTCGTTTTGCCTGTGAAGAAGATAGTCATTTTGCTTCCAGTTTTTTCTTTGTCGAACTGGTTTCTAGGTTATACAACAGAAAGATGAACTGGATTCAAGAAGATAGAAGATGGCAATTGACGTTGCATTTAAATTTTTGGAGATTGTAATAATCAGGGAAGCAAGTAAACAAAACGAAATTCCGCAATTGGGAAGTTCGAGAAAAGAAACTATTGGAATAGAAGTGGTAGTTGCATTTATCTATTTTAGTAGTAAAAGAGTGGGGACTAGATGACAATACAGTATCATCCTTATATTATGTAGTCATGAGAAAAAGACTCGTCCGCGCAGTTTTCATGAAAATATTTGTAGAAAAGACAAAGAAGACACGTCACGTCTGTAAGAAAGTAACCTGAAATCAAAATGCCAAGTCAGGATCACTTACATTGCAAATGTTCTAGGATTTTGTCAAGAGCCTCGAGATGAATAGCAGGAGCACCTGACCAGATATAGCAACAGTTTTCGGTGCATGGACGAATGGTAAATTTATGAATGTTCAAGATGACGATAAAATTTTGTGGCACGACACAGCGACCCAAATTTCTAAGCAAGTAGGTGCAGCTATTGGTTCGATGTAGTCGTTCCAATTAAAGTAGGTTTAACATCGTCAGGCCGACGATGTTGCGTCATAAAAGACTAGCATTAGGCATGGTGATGGTTAGCAGGCAAGTTTCTACGTGGTGGTCAAACTAGAACAACTTTGCTTTGAATACATTAAAATTTACAAACCATTTATTGCTTCAGTTACCCACTGATTAGGGTCCTTCTCAAGTGTAGCAGCCAGGTTTATTTTGACAGCCTTGATAGATTTCTTATTGAGGTGGGAGTAAATGGTGCCTACTTGTAAGCTGATGACATCATGAAAATCATTGATGAGGATCGGAAACAGAGTAGGGCCTAGAATAAAGCCTTGAGAGTCACTCGCGTTCGTGTGAAGTAATCTGGAGGCGTACCCGTTGAAAATGGCCTTAATTTCACCATTTCTTACGAAAGATTAGATTAAATCAAACAATCGTTCTCTAATATCGTGGCCCTGGAGTTTGTATTGAAGGCCAGCATGCCAAACCCTTTCAAACGCCATCGACATATCTAGATCTGCAATGCTTTACCAATAACCGTAAAGACTAATAAGGCGATAGGTGGAGGGGTCAGATCGTTCCCCAGATCTTTTTAAAACAAAAACTACAGATGAGAACATCAAACAAGCTGAAAAGTAGTGAAACAATAGTTGTAGAGTTTGAAAAAAAATAGAGCAAACACCAGTCCACATTTCTTGATGACAACGGCTTGAATTCCATCACCTCTACCTGTCTTATGTGTATTTAATTAAGAACTAATATCTGAGATCAGAGACAGGGTAATGTACATATCACGCAGTAGAGCCTTTGTTCTAGTTTGAAAATTAAATGTGGCTAATCCAGACAAATCAAGTGTGGAGGTAGAAGAGAATTTGCCCGCAATTTGCACGCAAAGTATCCAACTTTGTCTACTGTTCTGAATTGATTGAATAGAGGAGAGATTTAGAGGTTGCTGATGTATCTCAATGTCTTAAATGTTGCTCATTTGTTTCAATAGTTCAATAATTGAATTGACTTTTTTTTTCTGTCGTTTGAAATACTAACATTTTTCAATAGTTGAAATGATGGTTTTTCTTTTACTGTTTTAAAATACTGACTCTTTGTTTTAATATTTCAAATGGTATTTCCTTGTTCTTGATATTCTTAGTATCCTTTTGTAGAATCTAATTCTCTGTTGCCTCAAGTCACATTTTAATCTGCAAGAAAATCTTTCAGCATTAATTATTATATAAGAAGGGATTGTAGCGCTTCGATGAGGTGTAATGGTTAACAAGCTTGTCTTGCAGGGTCACTTACAACTGAATGGTGAGTTTCTATTCTCACTTGGTGCTCTACACTTTCGGTCTTGTGCCACATTTAAACTAATATTAGATACTACAGGATCTTGACACACAACCAGGAACGCGTATATATAAAAATATAATGTTATATTTTATTCTTAGTCAGTGACGCTTGTGTGGAGCAGGGCGAAGAGAGAGTGCACATACGAAGGAGCTGTCGGGAGTTGGAAGTCAAACGGAAGTCTCTGCCTCTTCAGTCCAAAATTCTAGATTTTATATAATCCTAAATCTCCCACGCATTTTGCATTTTCGGGGTTATCGATTTGTTGACGTTATCTACGACAGGATGTATCTGCCAGTCATCTCCGGTGGTCCATTGCTTTTCAAGCCGGTTGTCGCTTGTATTTTTTGTTGTTGTTGTTGTTGTTGCACTTTGCTAACATCGTCTACAGCCGGATATATCTGTCAACCTTGTCTTTTGTTGACGTTATCCACGGCTTGATGCCAATCATTCTGCCGTTTAGGTAATATATTACACTACTCTAAGAAAATTGTTTAGCATATTGACGTCGTGGAATAATTACAAAGCGTGTCTCTTTGGAACAATTACAACTGAATAGTGAGTTTGAGCCTTACTGAGTGTTTAATAGTTTCGACTTTGTACCACATTTAACCTACACTTTCAAAATCACTATATAGGTGGTGGTTGATACTATATAGCAGCAGTTTAACAAATCTGTATTTGTTTATAACGAAATTTTCTTATTAGACACGTTACAAATATTTAAATATTATGATTAATATATGTTGCGGTCTATTTAGTTATGTAATGTTATTTGTGATGATATAACGCCTCTTGTTTAAAACATTTCACTTTGAATGATTGGGACTCTCTAAGTGAAATAATCAGAGTTAAGCAGATATCGAATTTTTAATCTTAAGAAAATCATTTTACTGCGTAATTTTTTACGGAAAATCGTGATAGTATCTGTTCAATTATTTTCCAACGCATGAGTACAATTTAATTTGTTTTATTGATACGTTTCGCAAAAATTATAGAGCAAAAAATCTATTGACAATCTGCCGTACCAACGCATCAATGTAAATCAACAAATATTGTATAGAACGTTCAGTAAGCAATAAAAATACATCTTTTCAAGAAATAGGGTCACAAATTATTTTTCGACGAATTATCGCTGCTCGCACATTTAATCCAAATTTCGGAATGTGATAAAAAATGATTTAATATAATTAATAATTCGTGGAAAAATAAGTCCAATTGGTATTTTTTTAAAATATTGAAATGCATATTAAAATGGATTCCTTATATAGAGAAAATAGACTTTTGAAATGTTCTAAAGTGTTGTAATATTCAGATTACTTCCGATTTTCTAAAATAGGAAATGCTTCGGAGCAACGTTAAAATGTCAATACGTACTGTCTGTAATTTAGTAAATATATATTAAAAAGTCTATCTATCTATCTATCTATCTATCTATCTATCTATCTATGTGTGTTAATATCTATCTATCTATCTATCTATCTATCTATCTATCTATCTATCTATCTCTGTGTGTTAATATCTATCTATCTATCTATCTATCTATCTATCTATCTCTGTGTGTTAATATCTATCTATCTATCTATCTATCTATCTATCTATCTCTGTGTGTTAATATCTATCTATCTATCTATCTATCTATCTATTTCTGTGTGTTAATATCTATCTATCTATCTATCTATCTATCTATCTATCTATCTATCTTATATCTGTTTTTTAGAGAATATGATATACAGCTCCATATATCAATCTAATACTAAATAGTTAAATCACAAAATATAAAATAGAAAACTTTTAGTAAATTGTTTCATTCTTCTAACGGACGTCTTCAAATCGAATAATATTTTTATTGATATATATGTTAGACAGGATACGAAATACAACAAATGTCTGTTATAATTCTATATCGAGAGTAAAGCGTCTCAGAGACTCTTAGCATTAACTTTTTACTTTATATTTCCAGCGTTCAATATCTCTTGATGCCTAAACTAGCCAACCTCATTTCTATTTCTACCGATTCTGTTTCCTTTGTTTTATTGGTGTTGTTCTTTAATATCTCATATTGTAGTCGTCGTAGTTTTTTTTTTTTTTTTGTTAGTAAAAGAATATACTCTATGATTCTGGATGTAAATATATCCCATTTGACTGAGAAATTAAATCATTGTTTGGAGAAAACTGTCTTAATAATTTACTTACATTTAATTCTTTTAAGAAGTCAAATTTATTAATCATACTCATGATAATGAACGACTTGTGTATTGACTGTATTGTTTGTTAACAGATCCGATTAGTGTTTATATATGATTTTATTTGAGTTTCTAGAAGTTTCACTAATGTTTTTCGGTGATTTTGTACAGTATATATTGTCATTATCGAATGTGCGTTGTGGTGCAGTGGATATCGGCTCGGAACGAGAAATCGGGGAGCCGAGTTCGAATTCCAGTTAAGTTCCTTGCATTCACTTACGCGCAAATACTCTTGGGAAATGTATTAATCCGTTTCTTCCCTCCAGTTATTGGTTAACTAACAGGACAGATTGGGTCATATAGCCTTGGCTGGAAACCATTCTACCACAGAAATTAATGGCAACCTACTGCGGAATAATCCTCTGCCCAGTCAGTCATGTCTCTTTCGAGACATGGTCGTCCAAGCGTGTATACGTATGGCACTTAACTGACTGATATTGTGAATACACTCCTGGTCAAAATCCTAAGACCAGATACAAATGGGTTAAAACAATATAAAATACTGTTAGTTTAATCAAAATGTATTTGCGAAACATTTACATTTAATTAGAAAGTTTATTTTATTAACATTAAAAAATTTTACGCTTTTATTTGAGTAATTTAATCAAACATTGAAAAGAGTTTTTTTTTCTCTTGGTTGGTCATAAAGATAAGACCATGTAAATAAAAAAAGAAAGTACAGGAAAAATAAGTGAAAAAGACAATTTAATATTCAATAAATATTTTAGTTTTGCGAGTTACTTCGAAAATTTGCTTTGCTATACTCATTATTAACTTCTGCTTGAGAAGGCTTGGAATGATCACTTAGCAAGCATACATAACACTATTTTAGCCTGGCCGGACAGAAGTAATTAAATTAGTGGTATTATTAATTGTTGCAAATAAGACGGAAGAAATTGTGTTGGTCCGTATTATTTATTTTTATAAATGGAAAAGATCCAACTCAGAAAAAAAGTTGTTTATTATGGGCAAGAAAGGTAAGGGGTCGCAAAACCCAAAGCCGAGAGATATGAACGAAGTTATATTTTGCGGGTGTGTTATTTGATAAACAGCCAAATCAAAGGAGGTTATTGTTGACAATTGGAAATAGTTTCACTCTGAGAAATACCATTGAATCATAAGTTACACCGCAGATAAAATAATTTTTTCTTTAAACAAAACATAGTTTTGAATTCAAAAAGAATTGTCCCAAATAAAAGGAAATATTTGATGAGATCAAAAGGTTAAATTCCATGAGAATAAAATAAAACTTAAATTTTGTTGGAAAAGAATCATACACATGGAAGCTACATTATTGTTTTTTCGGTATTAAAAGAAAAAAACCGAAAGAAATGATCTCAACAACCAAGAGCTGCTTCATTTATTGAACCAGAGGAAAAGAACAGAGAGAAAGGTGGCGAGAGTGATTTCATTGGCCAGAAATTAGATTTGCATGTTCGTCATCCTCCCACTAATGATTTTGGGACAAGCACAAATACCGGGGCCACGGGCAGTAGAAGTTGCGCCGAGCTGAAGCAGATAAGACAAATGATCATCACCACCCACGCTACACAACATACACACAAAGAATAACCTTCGGCAGTTTCCGTAAAGCTTCGGTGAAAAGCAAACAAAGACACTTTTGAATCGTTACAAACGTGAAAACTCAGATTGGAGTGAACTAACATTACCAGTTAAAAGTTCTAATTAATGTTAAGAAGTCTAACACTTCTCTTGGACAAAACATCCACTCCGTTGTCAGTTAAATAGAGATAAGGGATTAACGATTGTTATATTCTATCTTTTTGTTTCTTTTTGTTTGTATATAAATAATTTTTCTGCAACTTATTCGGGTGTCATTCAGTTTATTTTTTGGTGTCGTTTTCATTAACTCAAATGTGCGTACGCGACCAGTCTGATTCAAGTTGGTAAAAAGTCATATAGCAAGATTTCAGCTTGACTTCCTTGAGATCAACATTCACGGGGAAGAACACTGTTGTAATAGTCGACTTGAAGACCAGCTGCTGAATCGAAGTCATCAACGACCAGGCGGTGAGCGACCGTTCACACATAAACTGCAGCTTGAAGAGCATCCACAGTTTCAAATTGCGATCCATATTTATAAACACCTTTTGCCATTCATCTTCAAACATTCTCAATTCAGTTTAGATTTGGAGAGCACCGTTGATGGATCGAAAGTTAAATGTTGTTTTTCATAAAACAACTTTTTCGACCTTTGAGCATTGTGGATAGCAGCGTTGTTCTGCTGGAAGATCCAGTTTTCTTTACATAGAAGAGAGCCTTCAGTAATTAGCGATGCCTTTCTTAATATCTCAATGTAAATATCAGGTGCTTGATGACCTTTTACCTCTTGCAACTCAAGAGTTCTATTATACGAAAAAGAACCTCAGACCATAATTCTCTACTATCTTTTTATGCCACTAACGTTGAAAACTTGTCTGGGTGATCAATGTTGATTTTTTTCTTATTTGAAAGAACACTTTCTTTTATTTATCTTTATCCAAACTTTGATAATCGGAGGCAAATTGTAATAAGAAGTTTTATAGCGATGAAGAAGACGAGGTCTCTAGAGCTGCTTCACATTTCTAAACCTTTCTTATTTAAATGCTATCGAATTGTTTCGAAAGCTGCATTCAGCGTATGCTTTCGTTTTTATCTGCTATGATGTTAGGCTTGAATCTCTCTTAACTTCTTGCCTAATGCGTCTGTCTAAAGATGTTGAGATTTTACTGAGGCGATCGCTTGATTTTTTTTTAAGAAGCATACGCATCCGGATTTTTAATGAAGTTAGCAATAATAGATCTGCTCAGCCAATTTCATTTGCAAAATGCTCGTTGCGAAAACCACATTTTTGAAATTCAACAATCCTGCCCAATTCGAACTTTATTACAACTTTACCCTTTGCTATTTTAAAATCTAAAATTTAATTCTGGAAATAAGCTAAGTAGATGTCTGCGCGGATGTGCGTTGTGGTGTAGTGGATATCTATTTGGAGCAACAAATTGGGAAGCCGAGTTCGAATTCCAGTTGAATTCATTGCATTTGCTTACGCGAAACTACTCTACTAAGACTAAGGTAATAATCCGTCCCTTTTCTTCAGGTAGGGGTTGAATAACAGGAAAGATTCGGTTTTATAGCCTTGGCTGTGGCAACCAGTCTACCGCAGAACGTAATGGAAACCTAATACTCTTCTGGCCATTCAGTCATGTCTCTTTCGAGACATGATCGCTCAAGCGTGTATCACGTATGGCACTGACTGAATGAGATGTCTATACACCTGAAGCTATGAGCACACTGACTAGTTATAAATTTTTTGTACAGTAATGTTTTTTCACACATGGTCTTTTTTTGATGGCCAACCCAAAAATATTTTTCAGTGATTCTTTATTCATTTCACTTGTTTGTTGATAAACTACATTTTCTAATCAAATGTATACGTTTCTGTTATGGGGAAACACGCCTTATCCTCAGATAATGGACTCTCCCTCCTATATCAATAAGAGTTAACAGGAAGTTAAATGGAGAAATTCTTGAGGAGTTTTTAGCAGTTCTAGAGAGTTATTTAGAGTTCTATTCGCGATCAGTAGAACTAATATTTAGTTTGGACATAGTTGGACTAAGACAGTTGACATTAGTCGGCAGTTAGCCGAATACTAAAGAGTCAGCTTTCAGTGGAAGATTTTGGGTACGTTAAGTCGATTAGCGACCGACATAGTTCGATTATAACTACTCCACAACAATTTCGCAAGTATATTTTGATGAAAGTAACAGTATTTAATTTTTTTTTTTTAACGATTTTGTATCTTTTCTTTAGGTTGTGACCAGGAGTATGTGCTTCAGTTTTTCGGTTATAAGATTGCTTATTTGTTTGGAAGTAGTTTTAACAATTTTTATATTAAGGTTAGATAAGATCTTTTCAATTGTACTCTCGTCTCGATCAAAAACCCGGTGTGGGCGACAAAGCGAACCTCGCTGCCGAGTTTGAAAAGGACCTCCAATCCGTAGTGGCCTGGGGTAGGAAATGGCTAGTAAATTTCAATGCTTCTAAAACAAAGCTGTTATCAACTAACCACCATAGACGATCACATCTACCTCCCATTAGCATGGAACAGGCTTGCCTCCCAGAGAGTAAAACACTACGCATCCTTGGCCTTACACTTTCGGCTGACCTCAAATGAAATCTGCCGCTATGAAAGTCGGCTCTCTGTGCAGGGCCCAGAATTTTTTCCCGCCTGAATCTATCCTGCACATATACAAATCTACCATCCACCCATGTATTGAATACTGCTGCCATATCTGGTCGGGTGCCCCTGCTACTCTCTCTTGACAAAATACAAAGGAGAATCTGTAACGAGGTTGATACTGACTTGGCAGACCGGCTGCAACCACTCTCTTACCGGCGTGATGTGGCTTCCCTATGCCTCTTCTACAAGTACTTTCATGGCTTTTGATCCGATGAACTTAGATCACTGGTGCCGCCTAAGCACGAATTTGCACGAGATACTAGATTAGCAACTAGGTCCCACCCTTTTACAGTTAAACAGATAAGATGTAACCGTAAATTCTACTCCAACAGCTTCTTTTCTTGCGCTTCCTGCCTGTGGAACTCTCTTCCACAAGTCTGCTTTCCCGACGGCTACAATCTCAAGGTGTTTAAATGTAGTGTCAATAGACACCTTCTATCACACTAACTTCCAATTATTCTCAAACACTCTCATCTACCAAACCCTCATTCTCGGTATCCTTACCCGCCTATCACCCACCCTCTGACATTTCTTATATTTAATCATCCTTTCTCCACTCTATGTAGCCCCCTGCGCAGTAGTGGCAGTGAAATGCCTTGCTCGGGGTGAAGCGCTTATAAATAAAAAAATTGTGTTGGCGTGTTGAATTATATGTCTAGTTTTATCAAGATCACACTATTTACTTTTTAGTTCTGTGAATTCTATTAACTTTAGGATGCGCATTATACAAGGTGTCCCAAAAGTCCAGACAGATAGACAATCTCATTAACTATATTTTCTTTACATCTACAGATGAATCATAGTTTTGTGGAAAGAAAGAATTGACTTCTTTTTATAGATACTAGCAGTATAGACCGGCGTTGCCCGGGTGTAATGGAAGCTTTAAAAATAATCCATGGTCCTGGAGTTCGGACTCTTTGGACATTGATACGAAAGACTAAAAAGCAATAGTTGTTTCCAGTTAAAGCTAAACCGTAGACTGAAATAAAAATGAATGGATGTAAGTCAAATTTTGATTTCATGGTATCGATATCAAATAAGTTTTTCGTCGTAAAATGAAGTTTGAAAACTAAATAAGTTCTCTGAGTAAATGGTATCATGGCAGAGATTAAGAACTACAAATATACCTACTAGAGCCAAACCCGAAGCAAAAACTAAAATAAAAGGGCTGAAAAAATACAGACATACAGGCAGATAAACAAACACACACACACAAACATCTTGCCTTATATATATATTATCGAATTTCTGCACTATTGTAAGAAGTGCAACCGCGAAACTTCTGAATATCATTTCTTATGTCTTTGTCTATGACTGTATCAAATTTGATTAAAATCGGACCACTCCTTCTATAACCCGATGTTTTCGATTATCGATTTTCGATATTTATCGGGGATACCTCGACACAAAACCTAGCTAAGAACACTCGCACAACTGTGTAAATTTTCAAGAAAATTGGTTCAGCCGTTTTGGTTTCTATAGGTAACGGACACACACACACACACAGACAAGTTCCATTTATAAATAAGTTTAGCTAGATGCTAAAAAAGTAGGTATACTCCATAAAAATCACGAATGCAGCACACTTGATTGAAAGCATATAGAGTGAATGTTGAATTAACAATATTGAGTTCATGTGAATCATGGAGTACTGCTGCCATTTATGGTCAGGTGCCCCTGCCGTTCTCCTCAGTGTTCTTGACAAGCTCCAAAGAGAGTCTGTAATGTGATAGGTATTGATCTGGCGACTCGACTGCAGCCACTTCCCCATCGTCGAAATGTGGCCTCCCTTTGTCTCTTCTATAAATACTTTCATGGCTTCTGCTCGGACGATCTTAAGTCACTGACGCCTCCTCAACAGGTGTTTACTCGTGCAACCAGACTGGCAACTGGGTCCCACCCATTCACAGTCAGGTTAGCCAAATGCAGACGACAATTCTACTCCTGCAGCTTCTTCTCTCTCACTTCCCGTCTGTGGAACTCGCTCCCGTATTCTTGCTTTCCTGACGGCTACAACCTCCAGAAATTTAAATGCAAAGTCAATACTCAGGTACTAACCATTAGACTCTAGCTCTTTCCCCACCCCTGTATAACCTTCCCTTTCTTTCCACCTATGTATCTGTCATCGCACCTGCTTTCTATTGTTCCTTTCTAACTAGTTTGTACTCCTCACTCTTTTCTAATTAATCTTCTTACATTTATGTAACCCCCTGCACATCAGTGGCGTTTCCGCCTTGCTCGGGGTGAAATGATAAAAAAAAAATATCTTCCAAGGTGCATCAACCTTTACACCACAAATGAAGATATTACATGTAAATATTTATTGAAAATATATAATTTTTGCCAGTGTGTTCAGAGTTTAAGGAGACCCGATTTATTAAAATCATGGAGGATTATAAATGTATTTTAAAGATTACATAATGAAATTATTAAATACTAAAGATTTTCTTCAATGGTAGCCCATAGTTCTTGTAAATTTTATTTTTTTATGATAGTCGAAATGTCTATATTGTTAGAAAGTGTAAGATTATTATGAATACGGTTTAACACGATATTGAATAAAGATAATATTTTGTTTATTTCTATCTTTTCAAATATTTTACCGCAAGCAAGGCGATAAAACCACTAAGACGTAAGAAATTACTATGTATGAAAGAAACCGAGACAAAAAAAAAAATAAAACAACATTCGGGAGAGAAAACAATGAAAAAACATGAATTCAAAATTTGATAGAAGAAACTGTTGGCACAGAACTTGCGGTTATATTTGAACTGTCGTGGAAACCGTGTTACCAAACTAGTACTGTGCTTAATTTCATAAAGTAAGTGTACGAAAGAGGAAAGCTCATCAAAACAATTATCATAAAAATATTCATAAGAAAACCAAATATATGCATGGTTAGGACCAATAACATTGCAGATGCTTCTTTAGATTTTATCAAACAGATCTAAACACATATCAGAATCACCAGACCAGATGTGGCAGGAATATTCAATGCTTGAACGACTTACAGAAATGTAAGATCGATTCTAGTGATAAAAATTATTTAGTATTACACCGTTAACCAATATTCCTAGCAGCTGAACTAGTGATTCAATATAATTTTTCCTTTACATGTCAACGGAAAGCATTAGGCCGAGTATTTTCAATAATTCACTGCCCTGGATGATTAGCGTTAATCATGTTTACTGGTAGGCAAAAAAGATTCTCTAACACCATTAAAAGAAGTCGGTTTCGTTTTGAAAATGTTAAAATTAATCAGCCATTCCATCAGCAAATTCGGTTTGAAGTTCGATGTTGTGATAACTATAGGTAATATTGTTTTGAGGTGTTATGCTAATAAACTATTGTCTATATATCAGAAATATCTTGATTGTTTAGTAAAGTATTTTAGAAAGAACCATTAATTGATTGAATCATTTTTTTACGGTTTATCAACCAGTTTCAGCTTATTTAAGCCAGAAAATATTTCTCGGTCAAAAGAATTTTTAGAGATAGTTGTTTGACGATCAGTCAGTTAAAGTGTTATATATTATACATCCTTAGACAATCATGTCTCTTTCAATCGATGACTTACCAGGCAGATGATTTTTCCGCAGTATTTGTGCTATCTCTTCCTGCGTTAGACTGGTTGTCAACCAATTCTATAGAACCCAATCTGTCCTGCTATTTAACCCATAGAAGAAATTGAATAATACCTTTTCCATTGGTATTTGCGTGTAAGTGAAGGCAACGAATTCAACTGGAATTCGAACTCAGCTTTCCCATTTCTCATTCCGAGCCGATAACTATTGCACAACAAAACGTGCGTTTAATATTACAAGTCTTAATAATTAACCCATTGCTGGGGAGAAAAGAGGCGGATTCATGTGTTTTTAATGGTATTTGCACGTAAGTTAATTTAATGAACTCGAGGGATCTAGAACTCGCCACGCCGATTAGTAAGTCCGAGTCATTAAGATTATAGTACCTGTTATTCAGAAGCGGTTACGCACCTAGGTACTATATTAACTTTGGTTATCAAATAGGAACTGGGGATTTGACCTAAGATCATGGAAGTCATGGAAGAGAACATCTGTAGAAAGTCTCTCAAGAAAAGTTAATAAACAACTAAGAGACAATCGCATCGGTATGATGAATTCTTGTCTGTAAAACTGAAATATCATTGGTTTATAATCGACAAATTTTTGTTATTTTTTTCTGTCAGTAGGAAGAGTTTAATCTTTGTAAGATATGATTTTTAAAAGATTCAAGGGTTTGTTAAAATGTTCATTAGTGTAAATGGAATAGTAACCTTAATGAAATTCAGTCTTTTGACGAAGTCATCATAATGTTAAATATATGAAAAGCTAATTGTTTTAAGATGTATTAAGATTTTTCCACAGTTTTTGCTAGTTTATTGTAAGAACTACTAATTCCAGATATGATGGGCCCTGTTGCCATGTTTGTGGTAGACCATTAGGTCAGGGTTTTTTTGGGGTGGAGTTCGATTAATTTTAAACACGACTTCTACTCATTAATAACTAACTCTCTAATTAATTCATAAAACTTTGTGTTTTGAAAATTAATAATACACTAGCTGAACGTAGAAACAATTTCATAGGTCATGTATTATTTCCATGATTTAAAAAAAAAATTAAATGGATGCTGGATAAGCAAATAATAATGTTTAGTTATGAATGTGTACCAATATTTTTTCATCATTCATAGTACTTCTATTATTATTTGATTATTGGTTGTGTTTAATTGTGATATTCATGCAAATTCTATTTCAAAATCCAATGTTTTTCAATTTTATCAAATTGTTTAGCTGATATATTTTTATAGGATGATGTGCATCCTTCTTCTTCGTCGACGTTTTCTCCCCTTTCTTCTTCTCCTTCTTTTTCTTCTTCTTATTTTCCACCTCCTCCTTCTTCGTCGTCTCCTCTGTCTTTTTAGTCTTCACCCCCTCATTCCCCTACTCTTTCGTCTTTCCCTCCTCTTCCGTCTTCTCTTTCTTTGTCTTCTCTTTCTTCTTTTCCTCTTTATTCGCCCTCTTCTCTTCCTCCTCCTCATCCTCCTCCTTATACTTCGTCTTTATTTTTAGGAGAACCAAGCCAAGCTTGTCAGAAAAGTTCTCAGACCATATCCACTCCTTATATCTGGCCAAATTATTCCCCAGACAGAAACTTTCTTAATTGGATGCAGTTGAGTGAAAGTAAAAAAAACAAAACTGCTTTTAACACCAAAAATAAACTGAAACCAATAATTATGACAACATTCATTAAGAAGAAGACCGTCCAGAAGATATCGCGTGATTACAAAATCGTCTGGAGGCTCTAGCTGAATGCAATGGCGAATTTATTCAATAAAGGTTCTCTTTATTATTTCAAGATATTTTTGTGTAATCTTGGTAAATATCACTGTTAAAATGAGATGTCGGTGTTATTTTTTTCATTTTTGCGTCATTTGACGAGGGTTGCATTGTGTAACAGGAGAAGGCGTGCTAAGAGCCACCAGGGATATGGAGACGTGGATGGCCATGAACGCCAACGTTCTGAAAAGACAAGGCACATAGATAAAAGAAGAAATATTAATATTCCACAAAGGATGATGACATTTGGAATGTTCGTTGTGGTGCAGTGGATATCAACTCGGAGCTGAAAGATCGGGGAGCCGAGTTCGAGCTTCCAGTTGAATTCCTTGCATTCACTTACGCACAAATACCCTGGGGAAAGATATTAATCCGTCACTTCTCTCCAGTGACGGATTAAATGATAAGGCAGATTGGGTTTTACAGTCTTGGCTAGGAACCAGTCTACCACAAAATCAATGGTAACCAAATGGAGAGATAATCTTTTGCTCAGTCAGTCATGTCTCTTTCGCGACATGATCGCCAAAACCGTGTATTGCATGGTGTAATAGGAGAAGGCGTGCTAAGAGCCACCAGGGATAGGGAGACGTGGAAAGCCATGATCGCCTACGTCCTGAAAGGACAGGGTACATAGAAGAAGAATAATTCATCGCATCATGTGTGTGTGTGTGTGACTGCGAGTATTCTTGTATTTTGGCCAAAAAAAGCTTGCAATATCAAAATTGTTTTTTTCCTCATCATATTCGATATTCAATCGCAAGCGAGTATTCGTCAGAGGTTTTTCTAAGTTTGAGAACAACCCCTAAACACGTCAATTCTTTATTCATCACAAAAGCCTACTTTAATAAACAGTATTTAGACTTTGTTTGTCTGTACAATGGATTTGACCCTTTTGTAATGTTTTACACAATCTGTGATTGAAAACGTTCTTTCAAGAATCCAATTACACTTTAAATTTACTAATGATTATACACGACTGTATTAATTTTTTGGGGATCGTTAGCTTAGTGTTCAATTTTTTTCGTATTCAACGCTTTATTCTGTCATCTTGTGTTTGATATAGGTTTCCAGAAACAGGGTTTTCTCGTTCTTGTTAACTATCTTCCAAATTGCATAGACATTTCGAAGAAATTTTATCTTCAAAAAGACGTTTGGTTACAGTTTGATATGTATTGCCAAATTTGCAATGCTTTAGGATGAGATTTTTATAGCTGTGTTAATATGGAAATGCCATTTCATAGGAAACCTTTTGTCAAAACCCCAAACTGGTATTCTTCCGTATTATCTGAGTGGACGTTTGGTTATATGCTAATTTCTGACTGCTTTTTTACGCAAATATACAGTAACTGCTTAAGGGATTACTTCTGCGATAATGTAGGTTCACTGCCAGCTTTATAACTTGCCAAATCTTTTTTTAATTTTCCATAAAGAAACGGAAAACTTCGAGATATCCTGTTTTTACATAAATTAGGAATGTTCTCATAACAACAATAAAGCCTTATATTTGCTTCCCGTTTTGCTCTTCGGGCTTTGTAGGATTCTACTGAAATCTCGATACAAAAGATTGTATTTTTATTATCTAATGGACACCATATACAATGTCCGTGTTTAGATCTATATTTTGTATCTTCAATAATATCGTTTCTCGCTAAAACCTGTAATAAGCATTCGTTGGCGAAGGTATTGTGAAAATTAAATTAGCGGTATGAATTGCTGCAGGAAATTTCTAAAAAGCTCTATTCACTGAATATAATTAATGTTTTGATGCAAATAGATATGATCCCGTTTTTATGCAAAGCAAATAAATTCTGAAGGGTAACACTGGCAAACGAATATGACTAATTTGCATAAGTGCAAGAGAGTGCCTATATAACTCGTCACTGAGAATAAATATGAACCTTAGCGACTGATGGGTGCTAAACATCAATTAACAGTATGATAAACGAAAAACTAAATTGACTACATAACTATTAACAAGGGATTCGTAAACAGTTCTTTACTGCAAAAACTATCCAAGTGCCGACTGCGGAAGAGACAACTTCTCGGTTATATGCAAACTAAGGATGAAACATCAAAAATCGAGGAAGCTTAATAAAGCACCCAGACTGCAATACAACAGACTAATGAACTACCTGAACCTGCATCAAAAATATATAAACAGCGTAAAAAGAAAAGACAAAAGATATAGAAACTCGAATTGGGGCGCATTAACAAAGACATCAGCAAACGACATCATCCCAAAAGAAAACAGACGAAGAAAACAAAAATGAGTGTATCAATGATGACATTTTTTACATGATGCAAAGAAGTCAGTAAACAATGCCAATACATGGAACGGAATACAGAAAATTACACAAGGAAAGAAAGAGCAAATGCAGACAGACTAAATAAAAATATGTTCAAGGACAAATGTACAGAAATTGAGAGATTCAGCACTACAAATAAATGATAAATGCATTAAAAGAAGCTAACAGGACTAAAAAGGATGCATAAAATCTAAAGGCAGAACGCTTATAAAATACTTAAACGATAGACAAATATAACGGAGATCTCTTCCACGACAAGAGAAAGAGAGAGAAGGAGATAGATAGATAGATAGATAGATAGATAGAGAGAGAGAGAGAGAGAGAGAGAGAGAGAGAGAGAGAGAGAGAGTAACAGGCAATACACATAAATACCGACGGACAAGAAATATTAAAAAACAGAAGTGAAAATTAATCTGGCCAAATTCAGTATAAACAATGAAGCAGGACAAGACGTTAATAATATGATGACAGTCTTAAACGATTCCGGCATAGACAGTGTTACAGAAATAATAAATGAAAACTGCAACAGTGTCAATACACCGGAAGACATAAACAGATTAATCTTCATAGAAACTATCTAAAAAGCAAGGCGCTAAGGAATGTGGACTCCGCCCAATAATCATCTTAGTGAGTCACATAACAAAACTCACAATTCGGATTCTGATGAACAGAGGAGATAGGACAAAAATTGTGCCCGTTCGTCCAAAACACCGGAAGAAGAAATGTAATATTTATACTTAGAAGGTTATCAGAAAGAGCAATATAAGTGCAGAAGGACGTGTACCTGTGTTTTATAGACAAGGCAAAAATGTTTGACAAAGTACGCCACAAAGACTTGTTAGAGATTCTCAGCAATCTTAAATTCAGGAAATTCAGGAAAGAACTTTACTGGCAGAAATCCGCCTGCATACAGACATAAAATGAATGCGGAAGATACACAAAAATAGAACCAGGTGTAAGACAAGGTTGTATATTCTCACTGGATTATACAACGAAACATTACTGAGAGAACTAGAAGTCCTGTCAGGATTCATCATTGGCGGCCACGATCTTAACAATATAAGACACACAGATGACATAGTGTTGATAGCAAGCACAGAAAGAAAAATACATGGTAGCAAGCAAAATCGAGGAGAAAATGCTGAACATAAACTTTAAGAAAACTGTATGCATAGTCGTCAGAAAAAGCAGACCCCAGAATGCTAAGTACAGGTCGGTGATGCTGAACTTAAACAGGTGCAGAAATTTAAATATCTGGGAAGTGTTCTGATAGAAGACCTGAAGTGTGACACTGAGATCCGAAGGCGCGTTGGCATGGCCAATGATGCGTTTCTAAAGCGGAATATTA
Source organism: Ascarosepion bandense (assembly GCA_037127315.1). Taxonomy (NCBI): domain Eukaryota; kingdom Metazoa; phylum Mollusca; class Cephalopoda; order Sepiida; family Sepiidae; genus Ascarosepion; species Ascarosepion bandense. The sequence goes on from JBBBDQ010000562.1 coordinate 1,042,425, forward strand.
TGAGACAGGAAGATTTCGATGAAAACATAGAAAAGTATTGTACTGTTATTTAATATCTGTCCTCTTATATGTAATCGAATGTTACAAAATCTCATCAAAGATCAAGGAAAAACTCAAAATAAGAGAAAGGTGGCTCTACAGAAGGATGCTGAGGATACTATAAACTGAATATGTAAGCCACGACAAGCTTTGGGGGAAGATGCAAACGAAAAGAAAATTTATATTTAGCATGAGGGAGAGACAGTTTCTGGAACATGTAACGAGGAAGGAGAGTTTGGAGAAAGTAATATTCACAGGTCGGATAGATGGAAAGAAAGGCAAAGGAACGCAGCGCGTGTCATACTTGATAGGCTTGACCACGTGGATGGCGAACCGAAGATTGGGAGAGTTACTAAAAGGAAAAGTGTTAAAAGCAACAAGGAAAAAAGCAAGTAGAAGTCCGTGATCGCCTACGGCTTGAAAAGACACGGCTTGAAAAGACACGGCATATAGTGAAAAAGACAAAATTCAATTTACTCAGTGATCGTCCTCGCGGTTGAAAATACAAAGACAAACTTGTTAAAAAAAAAAAACAACAACAAAAAAAAACAAACTTTGGCGTCTTTTATGATGAATTTGGCCTCAAGAAACTGATTAGAGAAATAGAAAGTAATTTTATAAAAATGAATAAATCTATATTATTCAAGAAGACCTGTTTAAATGAATATATACTGCGTAAGTATACGTATATATACTTTAATTTTAAAATGATTTTAATGGATACTTGTATTTGAGTAGATAAACTTTTTTTCATTACTAAACAGTATATTTATTTATATTTACCAGCCTAAATATAAATAAAAAATATGCGTCTTTCGGCAGGGTTCGAAACGGCGTTCCATAAAGAAAATCGTCATGTGATTTGCCGACCACGGAGGACTTACATCTCGATAAGGCGCAAAATAATACCTTTAATCACACAATTTTTTTATTTTTCGTAATAGTCATATCTGCTCCGTTTTCGTATCCTAATGTATACAAATGTAAAGAAAGACAATTTATTTACGAAATTACGAAGACGTTTACGAAATGGATTAACTCTAACATTTTTATTTTATTTGTTTAAAACTTATTTTTAATAGATACTCGTATTTGATTAGATAATCTGTTTTTTTTTTATAATTAAACAGTTTCTTTATATCTGCTGGCCTGAATAATCAAGAAATCTTGTTTGAATAATATGCGTCCTCTGGAAGTATTCAAGAATGCGTCCCATAAAGAAAAGCCATCAATTAATCTGACGTGTCTTAGAACGCTCAACGACGTCTGTTTGTGCTTCCACGTGTTTGTGCGCGTGCGGGTTTCACAGTGTTACCGTATATGGTCACGGTCCCTTAAAATGAAAATGAACCAATGTATATATATATATATATATATATATATTAACTAGAATAATAATTAGAAAACATACATTTAGTTGTACATTTTGCTCGTTTCACCTTGGGATACGAACTTGAGCTGATCGACTTTAATTGGTCTTTTAACTAATTAAAAATTAATTTACTGATATTTAATTACAGCTTTCAAGGTACAGAATTATACTTTACTTGTAGGAATAATTCAATCTGCCAGCATTCAATTAATTGTGTAACCAGAATAATACAAGCGGAAACAATAAGCATTTTATGGCATTTTCTATCAATTTATTAGTTGGATAACTTGATCAATAAATTGCTTGAAAGCTTATTCTTTCGCCACAAAGGTATATTATAACATCATGATTCTATTCGTGTCTGCTAACAACTATTTTTTGACTAAATGTTAAGATTTCCAATATATAAATTCAAAGATTCTGTACTTGAAAGCTATCATGAAAAGCATTCCTATGACAAAAACATAATACATTTGTGGTACTACTTAAATTAAGTGGTCCTCTCGTAAAAACCAAGGAAATCTTTGGAGGTGAATGGAAATTGGAAATGAGAATTCATTAGAACAGTTTTTAGAATTGAAAAATATTGATTTTATTCTTCTAGAAGGTGGGCGTATTGTTCGTAAAATAAATACAGTGTCAAATCGATCCATGCTTTTTTTAAATTATACTTACGTCATTGATAACTGCATACTATTGATATTGATTTTTCCCCAATTCGTAAAAGAACACATCTATCAATGACGTAAGCACTGTTTTAAACCGAACACATTTTATATGACTACAAAGTACAGAACATTCTTTAAGAAGTTAGGAATTTATTTGATACTGCATTCGTATTATGAGAGAGACTGAGCCTTGCATGTTTTCTCACCCAATAGCAGTAAAACATCTCACCGTCCCCACGTCTTTGGGTCTATCTCAGGCGGTACAAAAACGAGGCGTCAGAGGAGATATCTCGTTCCTCTACCGCTTGTAGTCTTGCTTCCTTTACTAGTGCGAGCAGTCATTGGTTGCAAATCGATGGCGGTAACGTCGTTTCACTCTTGGAGATCACAAGAAAATCACCAACGTCGGATGGAATTGCAATTAAACGGCTTGGGGACGTGTGACACATATATCGAAGACAGTTATTCATCTTCGTTTCACGTAGTTCGGGATTCATGCGATCAATTTCCTGAAATGCCAAAAATAAATATATATTCGAATCTAACAAATATCTTTGCTACAAAAAAATGCCAAATAAATGATAATCTTTCCAAATAATCTTCCTTTACCTTTTTTACCAACAGATAATTTAAAGTACAGCTAAACTTTATTAAAAAAATAATAAAACTTAAAGATTTTGTTAGCGGTAAAGAATTTAATTAGGACGTAGAAAATAGACATGTTTAAAATAAGAGTTGAAAAACACGAGAAAAATTCACTCAGTCTGGTAATTGCCATACGTGATACACACTTAGGCGATCATGTCTCGAAAGAGACATGACTGACTGGGCAGAAGATATACTACTGGTCAATATCTAAAGAAAAGTTGCAAGATGGTTAAAAAAATAAAATACTGTTACTTTAATAAAAATATACTTGAGAAACATTTACATTTGTTAGAAAATGTAGTTTATCAAAAAAGAAGTGAAAATTTTAAGCTTTTAAATGTTTAAACAAAAATGAAAAAAATTTTTGGACTGGTCATCAAGATAAAACCATGAGTGAAAAAAATTACTGTCTAAAAATTTTATAACTAGTTAATGTGCTCATAGGTTCAGGCTTGTAGACATCTCAGACAGTTAAGTGTCATACATGATACATGCTTGAGTGATCATGTCTCAAAAGTGGCATGACTGACAGGACAGAAGATTATTCATGATTTGTCATTACTTTCTGAGTATTTAACCCATAACTGAAGGGAAGAGACGGATTAATACCTTTACCAAAATTATTTTCGCGTAAGTGACTGCGCGGAATTCAACTAGAATTTGAACTCGGCTTCCCGATCTTTCGTTCCGAGCCGATATCCACTGCACCACAACGTACATCCTAGAACAATTAAGCACTAAAAAAACATGGAAGTTTTCAATCGTATTGTAATGGAATTCTCACAAAATAACATTGTGAAATAATGGGTGAGATTTTGGTTAATGAGACTATCGCGATTTTCGCTAAGCAAATTTGGTCCAATATTTCGCAATATTATTTTTCTACTTATCACCGTGTAAATTTCTCGATTCAGCCGATGTTTCTAAGTACAGCCTGGCTATCTTCAAAACTTGTTCCGATATGTATTGTTTTAAAAAAATGTCACTGTGATGTTGAGTATATAGGCAAAACAACTCAATATTTAAAGAGGAGACTTTCTCATCATGTCCCGCACTCAGAAGTAATCAGCTGAGTTTTTAATTTGAAAGTACCCAATAAACAATTTGCGGCGGCGTATCAGGAAAACATGTTCTCTGATTTTGCAGATAGTCATGCAAGTATCATTAAGCACAGGTAGCCTTCTCTTTGCAAACTGTAAGAATGTCTCTTTACATTGCGTGCCAGAATTATATGCAAATCGATTGTTTTGTTCTAACTCCGATAGCTTTTAAGAAAAATTAGTGAAACTTGGCACGTAATATGACAACACTAACACATGTGCAGATCTAAAATTCTAAGCTAATCTGCTCCATAATAAACAAACGGCAGCCATTTTGGTGACTTGCAGCGTGTTTCAGTGTGCCAACTTTATATGCAAATCATTGCTAAAGTGTCAAATATGGTGAAACGATGACAGAAAATTAGAACATTGATTATTTTAGGAATATGTAATTTGAGAACAATAATACAGAACAAACATCTTCAATATGCTATCATAGTACAATCTATATTATATATAATTGCCATTATTATTAACAAGAGAAAAAAACTTTGATCCATTAAAGATGTCAAACTTTCGATTTCATCTGATGAAATTTCTTTGGCAGCAGTCAGAATGGCATTCCAGAGGTCATCCTTGGAGGTGTACTGCCTTCCTCCGGAGTAAATCTTCCTTCGATTTTCGATGGGATTTAAATCTGGAGAACAGGCTAGCCATTGCATTATTTTCCCATGTCTGGCAAAAACACTCTCCAAATATTCAGTGGTTATACTTGCAGCATGACACGGTGCATTATCATGCATGAATACCTTCTTTTTCCAGGATGACAAATTATTCTTCTTGTTCCAGGATTCGAGGTCTTCCTTAATGAAGTCAATGTGGAGTTTGGCGGTCATTTTCACTCTATCTGCGACTCTGAATGGTCCTACCAGCTCATTGCCAATGATTGCAGCCCAAAACATCACACCACCTCCTTGTTGATGCCTGATCCTGTGGGGAATTGTACCCTCATTACAATACCATTCTTTTTTCCACCCATCGGGTCCATCTAGGTTTACTCGACACTCCTCGGTGAACAAAACAGTTTGAAAATTTACTTTCATATTTTAATTTCAAAATTAACATAGAATAATTTCAAATTTAATTAAAGTTAATTTATATTTTCTTTTTATCAAAGAAACCATTACGAGCCTTTATTACTGCAGAGCAAATCCTTGGCATTCTTCTAATAACTTAGAAAAATAAGTTGGTGACAGTGATTTCCAAGCATCCTGCATGCATTTAAACAACATTTGTTCATTTTTAAGAAGTTTATTTCGAACTGTACGATTAATTTAATCCCTTATTCTCTTTCTTCAATAGTGGATTTTTAACTGCTACACAGCCTTTAAACCCAGCAAAATGAAGTCGTCTCTTAACAGTAGTAACACATACTGGATGTTGCCGAGTAGAATTAATTTCAATTGTTAATTACGGAGCGGTTTTTCTTCTATTCCTCTTGCTTGATATGATAAAGTACCTATTCTCTACAATAGAAGTTTTATCTGGGCCTACCAGATCTTTTTTGTCAATATTTAACTCAGTTTCACGTTGTTGAAGTCGTTGAAGGCAATAATGCACGCCAGTTTTTGATAGACTTAAGTGTTTAGTAATAACACTTTCAGAATATGCTTCTGTCGAAAGAATTTTAACCTGAGCACTTTTTTCAATGCTAATCTGTTTCTTCCTTGCCATTTATACCATAATAATATGGTTTACAAAAATAAATTATACCGTAATTATATTATCTGAATAAATCTGAATTTTCGGCAAAACTTGATCACAATAACAGGAGTCAAGTAGTTGAAACGAATACTTTTTTTTACTTGACATCTGCATAAGAATAACAAAAATACAAACTCGGCGACTTTGATTCTGGTAAAAATGTTTAGGTAGTCCCAATCTTATGGCCGGTAGTGTATATTTTGACAAAATTCGATAGCTGCACTCTCAATAACTTTTCATCGACATTATTTTGTTTTCTAATAAATGTAGCATTCTTTAGATAGGTTTTGTGATTGCACTCATATGACTAATACATCTGACAAATTCTTATGTATCAATCGCTTATATATATATTAATTTCTTAAAGTTTCCTCAATATATATTGTGGAGCAGATGTGACAGTTTATTCTATATATACCTGCTTCAGAATGCTTCGGACATTTTTGGTTCTTTTTATATTCAGAATAGTTTTGGATGAGGTTGCAATTATTCTCATATGGTTCTGACTGAATAAAATGTTTTGAATTTTGGAAAGTAGATGATAAGGAATTTGTACAAAAGTATGTATCTTTCTATCTGGTTTATTTTCAGTGTTGTAATTGTTGATATTGATGTTTATCTTTTTGAGGTTGCATATTTTGTATGCCTTCATCTTATTGTAGATAAAATAATGAAATTATCGTAGAATGTTAAAGGCGTTTTCTACGTAAATTTCTTCTCAGGGTAAATATTCGTGGATACGGATGATTAATATTCTTAATTAAAATCCAATAATTATTTCATATTTTATACTGCTGCAGTGATAGAAACAAGAGTTTATGAGGTCATTCTTGTTGGTTGATATTCTGTAAATTTTAAATTGAAGGACACTACTGGTTCTGTGTAACATGCTATTCAGTAAAGTGAAGTGTTCCTATATTCAGATCCAAAACTAAAAATCTATTAATGTTAAGTTTTTCTAAGATCTTCTATTGTCGTTATTCATATAGTATTTAACGAATATTTTTTTTATTTATAATTTAATTTTTGCATGCATATATCATCATCATCATCATCATCATCAGGATCCTAGTAATGAGTTCATTACTGCTTCAATCGTCAAGGCGTCAAAGGACAGGAAAAACAACACCCTCCCTCAGAATGATATATAAAGCATGTGTTTATAATCGTTTTTTACAATTTTCTTTAGAATTCTCAGTAAAATTAATATCGACTAGCATAGATCGGGAAGTCATAATCTAGGAAAATACGTTTCAATGAGAAATGTATATTCTGTAATCAGTTACAAGCTATGCGTGATAAACGCATGGGCGATCATGTCTCGAAAATGAAATGACTAACTTGGCAGAAGATTATCCCGCAGTAGGTTACCATTGCTTTCTGAGGTAAACTGGTTGCCAGCCAAGGCTATAGAAACCAATCTGTCCTATTATTTAACCTATAACTCGAGGGAATAGACGGGTTAATACCTTACACAAGGGTATTTGTGCGTAAATGAATGCAACGAATTCAACTGGAATTCGAATTCGGCTCTCCGATTTGTCGTTCCGAGTCAATAGCCACTACACCACAACGCACATCCTATATCCTTTAATAGGTAATTGAAATCTACCTTATCCTGAAAGCTCCCGTTACTAAATTGGTGACAGCATACTTCGGTTATAAGTGAGGTTTCCTTGAGTGAATAATGTTTTTTGAAAAGAACACACAGTCATGCGAAAGCAAATACGTGCATCAACAAGGTATAGAGTTTATAATAATAAAAAAAATAATTTCAGCTTTAAAAGATCAATTTAAGAAATGACTATATGCAAATACATATCTATTGCTTATTTTGTTATAGTGCTCGATGTAGGAGAGTATTTGCAACGGATCTATTAGTAGGTGTTTGAACATAAGTAATGATAAAGATGTTAAATGAAAATGGAAGAAGATTCGAAATTCGAAACATAGTCTAGCATTGGATTCTTTCAATTTGTCCCAATACAAGGTCAAATATAGATGTGTGCATATGAAGAGGAAAATGTATATAGATAAAATGATCAAGATGACAGAAGATAAATAAAAATATATATAAAAAAAGATTTAAATAGATAATAACAGCCATATATATATATGTATATATACATTTATATATATAAGGGGACATTGGCATAAACATCCAGAAGCGACAGTGTTTTTCATGCTAAACGCAATCATCACACCATGTGCATTGTGTTGCTGCTCGATATTAGTCATTCCTATACAAGGCTGTTTCACTGTATCACAGCTCATCAGTGTGGCTAGACACATCCACTTGCTTCTGACCGGGATCGAAACTCGAACGATTTAGTGTCAGACAGAGACGCTACCCCCTAAGCTATAGGTGCATGGAAATAGAGTAGGGAAAATTTTAACATGTTGTATATAAGCAGTGTATGCACACGCCAGTCACTGAAAGAACTCAATTCATTCCTGAAGAGTAATGCCAATATATATATATATATATATATATATATATATGTGTGTGTGTGTGTGTGTGTGTGTGTGTGTGTGTGTGTGTATCAGTGATGGATGGATAATCTGTTGTGTTATTCTAACGGTCTTGTTAGATTTATTTATATGTTTAAATTTATTTTAATTGCTTTTGTTTGTTTGCTTCATTTTATTTATTTGTTTTTATTATTATTGGCATACGTTTTGATATTTACAAAGCGTAGTAAAATTCGTTTTCGTGTCTGCATTTTGAGATAAGTTCTGTTTGTTTATTTAGTAGTTTATTTGGATCTAGGGATGTAATTAAAGCTATTTTTTCCAGGCAGAGTGTACAATTTTGGATTGATTTTTGTAGTCTGATATCTTTTTCCATGATATTTTTAGTGTGATCTGTTTTAATCTACCAGATAAGTTTAGAAAGCATTCATTGTTTGTAAAGGATACCTTGTGTGTGTTCTTCAGTTATTCCTATGCATATTTTTCCGTCGTTATCTGCTGATTTTGCAGTGACCTTATATAGTGCATTGTTCAGTAAGCAATCTCTATTTAAAGGACATTCGTTCATTATTCTGCAGTTATACATGGTTTTAATTTGTTCAGGTTTTTGTTGATTATTTTTCCTGTTGTGCCTTTTTAATACTTGTGTTATGTTGTCTGTGTAACTGTAGATGATTTTTAATATATGTTTTTTACGTTTTGTTATACGTGGATTGAACCATATAATCTTTTTCTTCCTGTTGGCTTTTTGTGCTGTTTGGTTTGTATGTAAGTGTTGCCTTAAATTCACCATCTTTTATTGCTATTCCACAGCCTTTCTTAGCTTTATTAAATATGGCTTCACTAGAAGAATTGTCGGAAAGTATGTGGCTAATTGATTTATTGACAATTTAATGTGAGATACGTGTGGATATCAAAAATTAATTTTAAACATCGTTGGTGAAATATCTCCAGAACATGTGTCTGCGGACACAACCCATCACTCACAGGAGGTATGTCAGCGCACAATGATTGTAGGCTGCCACCTTTATGCAATTAAGTTCTCTCATAAACCAGGCTCGAACTTTTACAATTGCAAAAATATCTGGTGTCTTCTTAACTGAAGCAGATATTTACGTCAAGAGCCCAGTGCCTATTTTTAGTGCTGCCAATGTATGTAAATTTTTCTAACACTTTCAGTTTGTTGATATCCACAAATATTGATGGTTTGATGTAACGTAAACGCAGTGGAGGTTGAAGCATGGTTACTGTCTTGTTCAAACTGATAGTGAAGTCAAAAGCTTTGCATTAAAAGAAGGATTATTTATCTGAGACTCTGTCTTGGTCTGTTCGGATGACAAAGACATTGGTATATAGATAGAAAAAAATCAGAATATAGAAAATACTAAAATAAATATATAGATGACTTTGTTTCCTATTTAATTTCATTTTTAATCTCACTTTTAAATACGTTTTTTTAATTTGACTTATTGATTCTGATACTTTCTACCAATACATGACTATTTATCATCCACTAATGTGGCGTACACTTGACTAACCACAGATGTCAGTTTTGTGCGCATTAATAAACGTAGTCATTTGATGGCTGGTGTAATAATCAAATACAATATATTGTTTTTTTTCTTTTTCTGTGTGTTAAAACACACACACACACACACACACACACACACACACACACACACACACACACACACATATATATATATATATATAAAGAATATAATTGATTTGTCTACATTGACACTAACTCTTATAAAATTCACAATGAAAATTTTCTTATTTAGTAGGCGCATTTATTTGAGTGTCCCAGAGATTTACAATGCTACAAAAAGTTTGAATGTAGACTTTCGATAATAGGGCCTTTTTTTCGGTGGACATTAATTGCACGGCCCAAAAGCAAGATAATCTATTCAAACACATGTAACAATTAAATCGAGCAATATATATATATATATATATATATATATAGAGAGAGAGAGAGAGAGAGTGAGAGAGAGAGAGAATAGTTAGTGTGAAATTAGTGCAGAATTTGATTTGAAGATCGCATTCATTCCTGAAACTGACAGTCACCCTGTACTGTTGATTTATATGTCCACACATCCTGTATCGATAAATCTTCTATGTCCGATACTAATAACTCGTTACCTATAATAGCGGTAAATATATATGCGTGACGTTACAACCCATTACATATATTTTATTAATTAACTCAAGATTAAACTTACAGGTGTTATAACTGGATTTAACTTGATCCTTTAGACCAAGAGGTAAGCAAGTTTAAAAATAATAGATTATTAGCAGCACTCCAAACCAGATGTTCTTGAGCATGACAAAAGCTGCTCTGGATTTGCCGATCATGGCTGAGACGTCTCGGTCCGTGCCTCTCTCTGGGTCAACCACGCTTTCCAGTGAAAAACTCCACCTTTCTGATGGGCTCTCCACCGACTGTGACTCGTGTGTTAGCAGTGGTATTGATGTTCATCAGCTCGGTTTTCTTCCTGTTGATCTTGAGCCTTGCTCCACATTATGTGGTCCCCAGGGGAGTAGTCTTATCCTCCATCTGATTACGTTTGTGTATCAGGAGCAACAGGTCGTCATCAAAGTCGAGGTCATCCAGCCGCGTCCAGATTGTCCGCTGCATCTTCGAGATGAGAACCAAACTCCGCATCTTTAACAGCAACTTGAAGTCAGTTTTGCTTTATGGATGCGAGACATGATGGACAACTGAGACAATATAGCAGAGAATTCAGACATTCGTTAACACCTGTCTGAGGTGCATCTACAAAGAAAATTCAAAACGGAGATCCGTGAGAGAGAGCAGGACAGGAACTACTGGCGAACAGATACTGCAAAGGAAGTGGGGCTGATATGAACACACCTTCAGAAAGCAAAAGTTCAGTATCACACGTCAAGCCCTAACTTGGAACCCACAAAGGAAAAGGAAGAGAGGCTGTCCCCGCAACAGCCTAGAGGCGAGACACTGAGGTATAAGTGAAAAAGCAGAGGACAAACTGGGCCTGATCGGAGAAAGCAGCTCAGAACGGAATGTGATTACGAGGGTTCGTCGATGGTTTTGCGTTGGGCCTTTAAAAATTACTTAGACTCATTATAAATGCAGAGCTTAAACCAAGTCCTGTTTTAAATAGTCTTGTCAAATTGAGACCTTTGTATGGATATTACTCATGATGTCTAACTTTTTAAAAAATATCGTAACTCCCAGCTGTATACAGCAACTTTCTCTGATCAGTGATGAAAAATGAATTCAAGCGAATGAACCCTCTAGAATTTAAGAAAGATTGAAGATGTGATTTTTCCATTGCGTGTTCTTTTTCAACATCAGGGTTGTCAGTGTAGAAGTAGGGGTGCGTGTCCTTGCGAGGTCACCGGTGAAGTAGTAGGAATTCTTCCACCGCATGTTCTTCGCTTGATCATCAGTGTGATAGGGTGATCAAATTTCCACTGCGTGTTTTTTTTAGACATCGGGGTTCACCAGTGTAGAAGTAGGGTAAGTGTTCTTTAGACGTCGGGGGTCGCCCGTGAAGCTATAGAGAGATGGTTAATGTTAATGTAGGCAGGAACGTATGTATGTATGTTTGTATGTATGTATGAGCGTTTATTGTTGGGTAGGATTGTCTTTGAAGTTATTGCTCAGGGTAAATTATGAAAAGGAAGGAGGTGAGAGGTGGGAGGTAAGAAAGATAGAAACAATAGTAGCGATTGCTTGACGTTAGTCAAGGGACATGTTAATTACGCTTGTCATCTTCAGTCTCTGGCGACGATCGAGCTTGCTCCGTCTTTTATTTTGAAAAGATTATTTGGGAATTTACTTCCGGATTTGATTCTGGCCTTTCCATTGCACGACGAGCAAACTTATGGTCGGCTCGGGAAGAGGGTCTACAAAACATTTCGCATCGAGGTGTGAAGTTTCGTGAATTTTGTGTGTGCTAGGCAAAGTTTGTAAATTCGAGAATTTTTTTTAGTTCTAACAAAATCAATGAGTTAGTGCTTAGCATTTGAATTTTTAAATCTAGAACAAGTTCATCATTTTTTAAACTTCGTGGACTGGCGCTACATAATTGTAAAAAAGGATTCTCGATCAAAAATCTGCCGAGGCTGAAAAAGCAAACGTCGCTGCCGAGATTGAAAGAACCTCTAATCCGTGGTGGACTGGGGCAAGAAATGGCTCGTAAATTTTAATGCTTCCAAAACGAAGCTGCTATCTAATAACCACCACAGAAAGTCGTTCCTCCCGCCCATTAACATGGATCAGGCTTCTCTCCCTGAAAGCGAAACACTGCGCCTCATCGGGTTAACTCTCACACCAAACCTCAAGTGAAATAACTATATAGAATCCATAGCTAAATCTGCTGCTAACAAAATCGGTTCTCTGTGCAGGGCCAGGAAGTTTTTCCCGTCCCATACAATCCTGCACATATACAAGTCTACCATCCGTCCGTGCATACCTGGTCTAGTGCTCCTGCTATCCACTTAGGTGTCCTCGACCGAATCCAACGGAGAATCTGTAATGTAATAGATCTCGACTTGGCAGCTAAGATACTGTCGCTTTCTCACCGACGTAGTGTGGCTTCCTTGTGTTTCTTCTGCAAATACTTTAACGGCTTCTGCTCTGATGAACTTAGCTCACTGGTACCACCTATATACGAATTTCCTCGAGCCTCAAGATTAGCAACTATTTCCCACCCTTTTACTGTGTAACCAGTACATACAACAACAGTGTTCTGTGTATGGACGAATTATAAATGTGAAAAATGGATTCTTACGTGAAAAACCTTCTGGCACGCCGCAGTTACCTAATATTCTTAGCAGTAGGTGCAGCTATTGATTCGATGTAGTCGTCTCACTTCAGGTCGGTTAAAAAGTCAAGCCAAAGAGAAGCAGTGTGTTGTTCATCAGTAAAAAATAAGCTTGTCAGAATAGTCTCTATGAAACTATCAGGTCATTCCATAAGTTCTGTCCGATTTTTGGATAAAGAAAACAAATGATCAAGATGTTGCATTTACTCAAAAGTTAATCATCAATGTACATTCACTGATTTTCTATGACTTCCGTCCATCGATTTCTAAGCTGATTATAGCCATTAAGGTTAATCTCTTTTGGTTTTGAAGCGAAGAACTCTGAAATGTCAGTTTCGATCTTTTCATGGCTTGTGAAAGTTATTTCCTGCAAATGATTTTGTAAACTAAGAAACAAAGACAAGGTAGGGAGAGTAAGATGTATGAGGAGTTTTTCTTAACCAAGCTCTTCGTTCTTCTGTGATGTGATTTTTGCAGTGTGAGGTTGTGCATTGTCCTGATGAAACATCACTCGTTTTCGATTCACTAAAACGGGTCTTTTTTTTTCAAAGCTTGGTTCATACGCTATGATTGCTGACGGTAGACTTGAACATTGATTGTTGCATTGGGTGGTAACAATTCAAAGTGAATTACTACTTTGCAATTTCACCAAATAGAGAGAATAACCTTTTTCTCATGAAGTTTCTTTCTCGGTTGTGGTTGATTTTTCCCCTTTACCAAGCCACTGTTTACGACTTTTAACATTTGTTTTTAATCATATCACCCCGAGCAAGGCGGTAAGGCCACTGGTGTGCAGGGGTTACGTAAGAGTGAATAGATTAGAAAAGAGAAAGCCGGAAACCACATCCTAAACAGGAAACAAGGGATGAGCCTCTCCACCTGTTCAATAGACGTGGGTGGAGTGTGAACCGGGCGATAGTTCAGTCTATCTACTCCAATAAAAAAAAAATAAACAAAAAAGAAAAGTGAAAAGATTGGAAAAGAGAAAGCCGGAAACCACATCCTAAACAGGGAACAAGGGATGAGCCTCTACACCTGTTCAGTAGACATGGGTAGAGTGTGAACCGGGCGATGGTTTAATCTATCTACTCCAATTACATTTATGACAGAAGATGCATTTTACATCACCAGTTACAAAAAGGGTGAAATGAGTTCGTGTGAATAGATCGAAGAGCAGCTGGAATTTGCGGTTGCTTTCAGACAATTCATGAGGTACCCCTTTTCCAATTTTAGGAGCCTATCCAAGTTGCTGAAGAGGACGATGAACAGTTGTATGGTTTGAACGATGCTTTACTGCCAATTCTTCAACTGATTATGCAGGATTTTCTTTTAAGTGCTGCCTCAAGAAGCATCTCCATCTTCAAAGCTGAAATCTCCACTTCTGAATTTTGAGAACTATCGTCTGCAAGTTCTTTCATTCCTGCACTCATTTCCATAAGCTGAGTGGGTTTTTTGATCCACTTCTGTTGCAGATTTTCTATTTTTGTAATCATAAACCATTACTTCCCTTAAATACCCCTTGGATACCTCCATTTTAGAATGGTTTTAATCAAAGTATTTCCTACGTGGTTTCCCTGTGCCTCTTCTATAAATAAATACTTTCACGGCTTCTGCTCTGATGAACTTAAATCACTGGTGCCCCCTAGGTAGCAATTTGCACGAGATACTAGTTTAGCAACTAGGTCCCACCCTTTTACAGTGAAACCGATGAAATGTAACCGCAATTTATTCTCGCACTTCCCGCCTGTGGAATTCCCTTCCGCATGCTTGCTTCCCCGATGGCTACAACCTCCAGGATTTTAAATGTAAATTTAATAGACACCTCCTAACACACTGACTTGTACCCATTCTCTCCAACACTCTTCCTATGTACCCCCTTACTCGTCTGTCACCCTCCTTCTGACATTTCCTATACCCAATCGCTCTATGTAACCCCCTGCGCTATAGTGGCAGTAGAATGCCTTGCTTGGGGTGATATGATTAAAAAAATTTTTTTTTTTAAATTAGTTAATTTAAATGTACTCAAATAGTTTTTAATTTCATTTGACTTTCTAAAATACTATTAAATTGTATTCAAATTTAATGAAGTTAAATTCGGACAGAACTTATGGGATGACCTGATATATGTAGGAAAGACAGAGAGAAGCAACGTCATGTTTGGTGAGAAAATGACTGAAGGTGGGAGACCAGGTCAGGATCGATTACATTGCAGATTCTTCTTTTGATTTTATTAAGAACCTCAAAACAAATGTCAGGAACAACAGAATAGTTTAGTTTGTGTCTGTACTTTGCTGCTGTAGTCGTCTTAAAAAACTTTTACATATGGAATAACTTTAGCTTATTTCATTGAAGTAAGTATAAGATTTATTTGTTTTATTTCCCTTGGAATTACTATACTGTTTTATGTTTATTGCAAAACGAAATGTTCATATTCATAAAAAAAATGCAATTTATGAATATTTGTCTTGTAACTTTATCATTTTTATTTAAAGGTAATTCAACATTTTTCACCGAAAGTTAACTTAATATAATTCTTAATGTAATGTGTGTGCATAAAAGCTGATGCACTAAGAATAAAATTTAATTTTATTTCGTAATTTGTATTCATTTTAATAAGTAAAAATATATGTTGAATTTTATTCTACAGTTTTTACCGTATTTCATATTGCGAAATAACAGAAACAAAATTGATTTGAACAAGTCAAAAATCGAATTATTAAATAATGTTATTAAATAGAGTAAAATTATTCTCAAGATATTTTCTTACACTCCGAAATATTATAAAAATTGTTACATAATTTAATATTTTTGTGTATGAAATTCTTATTCATAAGAAAATATATTGATGATGATTTTTTAATGAGTAATCTTTTTGCTCCTTAAATCTACCGTTGTGCGTGCACTGAATACTGTTAAATTAACCGGGTGCTCCTGCTATTCATCTTGAGGTTTTGCAAAAATCTTCAAAGAAGGATCTTTGATGTATTCGATTCTGACTTTGCAGCCGTCCTCAGGTACTTTCTCAAAAAAGGTAACTGGAGGTGTAGATTGAGAGAGAGAGAGAGAGAGAGAGAGAGAGAGAGAGAGAGAGAGAGACGTATATTCAAAAATATTCTTTTTTTTTCTTCATGTGCCGTACCTTCAAGACGTAGGCGATCATGAACTTCCACTTGACTCTGTCTCTTGTCACTCTTAAAATTCTACCTCTTGTTATCCATCTCAAACCTCGCTATCTGTTTGCTTAGACCTCAGGCTTGAAGAATTTGATACTCACATGTCAGATATAGAGAAAGAGAAACAGGGGAAAGCATCGGATAACATATTTGACGGGCCTGAGCAGGTGGATGGCAGAGCGGGGTTTGGGTGAGGTAACAGAAGAAAGCGTGCTAAGAGCTATCAGGGATAGGGAGACATCGAAGGCCATGATCGCCTATGTTTTTAAGGAACATGGCACATAGAGAAAGAAGAAAGGAGTGCCTATGTGTATAAAATGTTTGTTTCCTAATTCCCACCGCAATCTCGTTGTACTCGTTATACATTTTGTTGTTCTTTTTAGGCGAGATCGTAGCTTAGAAGATCACATTTGTAGATTTACACTTGCCTCAAACTGGACAGTTTTCTCTTGATCTGCAATTGCAGGAGGGTATCATCCTGTGTTTTGAATCAGATTCATTGAAATTCTTCAAAACTTAGTTAATGTGGAATCTAATAATATTGTACAGACATCGATCATCTTAATTGTTTCCCTATTAAATATTTTACGTAGTGGGTTGACGTGAAAATAATTATTAATTTGAGAAAGAACTTTCGGTTTGCAGTAATGGATAGAAATCTCATTTGGTAGACCATAAATGGTATTTTATTCATGATTATTGTTGTAGATCCCAGAAATGGGGCCCGCACTTATAAATAAACAACGACCAGTAATGGAGAGAGAAAATAAGTGTATTAACGTAAGGACACAGGCTTGAATGAAGATTAGTAATCCAGGAATGCGGGTTAGTAAAAGTATATGTATAAGTCTCTGGAGGTGAAGCCGTAGTATATTGAGTAGGTCCGCGTCGGAAACTGACGAGTACGTCGTAATAATCTTCTCGATGATTGGGGCACAGAGCTACTATGAACCACCGTATACTAACTGCTAATCTGGACTCTCGGATTCTCCGGTTAACTTTCTGTGAGTAGGAGGCACGACTGGGTTAATACTCTCCGCCCAGAGACAGACAGTGTCAAAGGAATTACTGTGAGAAAACGCAGTATTCGGTATTTATTTACCACCTCCACTAAGGAAAAATGTGGCACAAGGCCTTTTTAACGTAGGTTCTCCGGGCCTTATAGCACAGCCAAAAATATCATTTTAATTTTGCCCAGCTAGGACTCTATCCTTCGGCGGTGCCACGACTGGGTTAATGCTCTTTGCTTGAAGGCAGAGATCTGACAGTGTCAATGGAATTACTGCGAGAAAACGCGGAATTCTCTCGAAAGGCTTCTATAGCAGTACTATAAGTATACTCTGGACGAGTCATTCTTTTTGAAAAGGAGAACCCCACAACAATTACACACACACACACACACACACACACACACACACAAATATATATATATATATATATAAGGAAATGATAAACCCGTAAAACAGAGAGGATATTCAAAAAACTTTATCTACTTAACCTATATATATAAAAGGCAATCTGTGAGTCAGTGTGACAGTTCCCTATGCACACCTACATTTTTTAAGCTACGCCATTTAAAATTTCTAGGGACACATATCTCCAGGGAAGCCAGGTCGACACATACCTTTTGAGTTCAGCAATTTTCCCTTTCGCACTTTTTGGCCAATGGGGCAGATTGTTTACATTTGCTCTTTAAAACATCTAAGATCTAAGATGGTTGCTGGATTACGTCACAGAAATCAAATCTAACGTGTCAGATGCGACTAAAATATTTTTTATTAAAAAAAAAAGAGCTTTTATATTTAATTTTTATTCCGACGTTTTATTTCCGTAAAACACCTAAGATCTAAGATTGTTGCTGAAATACGTCAAAGACATCAAATCACATGTGTCAAACGCGACTAAAATATTTTTTATAAAAAAAAAATGAGCCTTTATCTTTAATTTTTATTCCGACGTTTTAAAAATTAATTTGGTCAACAAAAAAAAATGGGAATATTTTTCCCCGTAATTTTGAAACAAAAGAAATATTCTAAAATTAAAAGTGTTTTTCAAACAAAAACAAAATATGTAAAAAAAAGTGCCAATGGTTAATTTAATTATTTAAGTTTTTTTTTTATTTTTTTTAGACTTAATATTTCATACTTCAGAAAATAAATTTAAAAAAAAAATGTTTTCGCTAAATATTTAATGCAGGAAATTAATTGTCTGTCATTTGTGTGGCATTAATATAACTTTTTCCTCTAAAATTAAAAATGTCAACAGTTTATTTAAAAGTGTAGACATTTTCGAAAATATTTGAACTGAGAGCGTAATGGTTTTTATATTCCTAATTTCAGTAAAACAAAATAAATAATTTTTATTTTTCAGTTACATTCATTTAGACAAAAAATTTAAATATTTTCCCCCGTAATTTTGAAACAAAAACAAAAACATTGTTGTTTACAATGCCACACAAAACATCAAATCACGTTTACGCAAAACAAAAGAAAATAGATTTTTAATGTAATTTTCAACAATTTTTAAACAACAATTTTTTATATAATTATTTTGTTTATATAACTGAATTTTAAAGGAATTTATCCATTTAATATTATAAACATTATTGCATTACGAGATTTGATGTTTGTGTTAGTATTGCAAACATTGCGTTCCAAGTAATTTAGCAGCCATCTTCGATTAAAGTAACAGGCACTCATAATAGGTGGGCTCAGTTTTTGTAGATTTTTTCACATGCCTCCTAAAAAAAAAGCTCGGTTTGGGCGCATGACCGCCTAAAGCTGCGGCAGCCAGGCCAATAAGTTTTTCTTCTACTACTAAAATGTTCTCGGTTAACACGGGCAACGCCGGGTTATGATGCTAGTCTAAAATATTAATGGATATTATTAAGAGTAATACGAAATATTGAGAGGAATACTTTCTCTTTCTCTCTCTCTCTCTCTCTCTCTCTCTCTCTCTATATATATATATATATATATATATATATATATATATAATGACGGTAAACACTCGGTGGTAGAAAAACTTTCCTTGGTGAATGATTGAATTGGATCCTAGTAATATTATATGAAGATTAAATAATATTAAAAATAATTTACAAAAAGACGTAAATGTATTTAACTACAGAACAAATGTTTAACAATGTTTATGTTTAGCAACACCGGAATTGACAAAACAGACGACTGACATCTTCGTCTGCCTAAATAGACTATTGCCCAGATAAGGTGATTTGAAAGTTAATATATATATATATATATATATTAATTTATTATTACAAAAAATATACACCACAATAGCAATAAAAAATAAAACACAACAAGATGTCAAAAATTTTTACTGTAACCAGTTGCACTATTCCTAGAAGCAGTACGAATTTGCTTTACGAAGAATTATTAAACACTATTTTTCTGCTGTTTCTCCGAAAAACATGTAAAGTTTATAATATACTACATAGATCGCATACTTTGTCGTCACTAACCAAAATAAATTCAGATGTGGTTAAAAAAGCAAGACTGGCAATTTTGAAGTAAAACCAAAAATATGTATGTTAAAATGTAATGAATTTGTGTGAATAGAGGATTAAACGAAGGGCAAAACGTGATAATGAATAGGTAGGTAGAGCTAATATTAATTGGATGTGTAATACAAGTGTATTACTGTGTTTTACTAGTCATTCTTTTTGATTGTGTTTTTCAAGTAATTCCATTTGTTTGGTATTTCATAAGACTTGAGCTTTGTTCGAGACGAAGTAATTCAATTCTATATCACCGGAAATTATTTTTTCCTGCTTGTTAATGAGATACAACTGGAACATTCAAAGAGCTTTGTAGGTTGCCACAGATCTTTGATGTTATTATACATCTTTATTGAAAGGGTTTTAATATGCTGTCTACCTTCTTTTTAAGTGAGTTTCCTAAAATATTTGGTTAACGTTACAGGAAACTCTTCAAGTTAAAACAAAAAGAATAAATATATTCAAATTAAGACTTTGAAATAAATTCTTCCATAATTAGGAATAAAATAGTAAGTATTCACACTATTTACATTGTTTGGAATGTTATCTTCATCTTTGCTTTTTTTTTGTTTTTTTGTTTTTTAATCGTTTCACCCCAAGCAAGGCGGTGTTGCCACTGGTGCGCAAGGAGCTACATAAGAGAAGAGGGAAAGTTTAAGCAGGAGGAGAGCGAAGAGAAAGACGAACCAGTTACAGGGAGTGTCGGAGAAGGATGGGAATACCCGTGTGAAGAGATAAGTCAAAGAACAAGATACTTGAAATGATGGCTAAAGGACGAGAGAAGGACTGGAGTCAAGTGGACAGGAGATGGGAATTGACATTGCATTTAAATTCTTGGAGATTGTAGCCGTCAGGGAAGCATGTATACGGAAGGGAGTTCCATAGGCGGGATATGCGAGAAAGGAAGCTGATGGAATAGAAGTAGCGGCTACATTTAGTTGATCTAACTGTAGGGAGGGATCTTGTTGCCAGTCTGGCTGATCGAATAAATTCTTGTGGAGAGAACATCAATGAGCTAAGCTCGTTGGAGCAAAAGCCATAAAAATATTTCTAGAAGAGACCGAGGGAAACCACAAACCACCGGTGAGAAAACGGCTGGAGTCGATTTGCCAGCTCGGGTCTAATCGCATTACAGATTCTCCTTTGGAGCCTGATGTTTTAGAAGCATTAAATTTACAAGCTATTTCTTACCCCAGTCTATCAGAAAGTGGAGGTCCTTTTCAAGAACAGCAGCGAGGATATCTTTGGCCGCCTCGCCGGACGTTTTATTCAGGCGTGATGGTAGTGTCATCAGCGTGGATGCCTACTTGAGATCTGATTACGTCAGGGAGATTGTTTATGAAGAGCAGACAGAGCGTCAGGATTAGGATAGAGCCCTAGAAGACACTAGCGTTCGTGTGGTAGGATGTGGAGTTATGCCCGTTCAAGGCGACCTTCATTATGCGCTTAGATAGAAAAGACTGGACCAAATGAAGCAAGCGTACAGTGATACAATAACTCTGTAACCTGCGCAAACGGCCAGTGTGCTGAACCCTATCAAATGCTTTGGAGATATCCAGGGCAACAGCTCGAGCTTTTCCGGACTTACATGGGGGCCTGGTATATGTACGCGGTGATGTTCGCTTGCATATCCGCAGTAGTCCAGGCAAAGCGGAAGCCATACTGTCTGTCTGATAATAGTTTATGGGCAGTAAGATGTTGAACTATTTCAGCATTGATAATAATCTTGAAAAATTTTCCAAAATATAAGAGGCTAATAGTGCGATAATTGGATGGGTCCCTGAGTTCTTGAATACAGAAAACACAGAAGAGAACTTCCAGCAGGCAGGAAAACGGGAAGCAGTTGCCATATTTAAGACGTTTCACTAGTTGTAGAAGGACGCAATGCCCGGCAGATAAAAGCCTTAGTTCAGGTGACTTGACCTAATGAATTGTTTGTTCAATATCTGGCTACATGAGAGAAGAATAAAAAGTTGAAAAGTTGAGTTAACAGGAGATAACTGACACTGAAATATCTGAAGAAGCATGACTCATGGAACTAGAACAATGTACCCGTGTGAACTAAATAAAGAATTTAGTTCAAAATTTTAATCACCTAAAGAAGTTCGGGGCATACAATAACGAAAACATGAATATTCCAAGATGAGAACAACAGTTTGAACAGGTATTAATTAAATAATTACAATACTTCATCTCAAAAATATGGGCAAATATTAAAAGATTAAGTGAATGTACATTTTTATCATCATTTCAACACTGCTTTTTATTGACAACATTATTTTCAAGGAGAAGAGTCAAATCCTTTTTACACTCATCTTGACCAAGCAGAAGGCTTAATAGCCACTCAAGATATATTGATACTGTGTGGTATCGTTTGAGTGTTAGAAATAGCAAGAGTGGAATACATGGGCTTATGCAAAAAATGTAACAATTAACTCCGGATTAAAGTGGTGAAGATATTAGTGATCAGAAAGGGATCCCACAAAGCAGTTTGTAGAGGGGGAAAATGTGTAAAAAGTGAAGAAAAGAAATACTCTCAAAGACAGCTTTACAAATTCAAATAATTTTATTACTGAGTGTAAAAATAATTTTTCAAGAGTAGAATAATTTCGACTATATCAAGATAGATAAAGTCTACTTATTCAGCTTTGTATTATATCTATTTAATATATATATATATATATATATATATATATATAAAATATTTTCGATTATTACTATGGATAATGCATATTTCACCGCTTTGATGTTATTATCGCCGCTCGTCAGACCCAAATGGTTCAACATATATATCGAAAGTAAGAAAACTATTAATTTTTTTCGTGTAACATTTCTGCTTATTAAATTTGAAACTTTGTCGGGATTTCAATACCCTATTCTAATAACATTATTGATACTAAAAGGCCTGGATAAATCACAAATAAATCTATTAATTTCAACCCATTCTGAAAGATTGCATGAGGTTCTGCCTTAGATATATTTTGGAAAAGGCTAAATGAGTTTCATACTTTCGAGCCATTCTGATAATGAGAAGAGGATTTAACCTTGATCAGAAAAAAAAACAAAAAAACTGGGAAAAACTTTTAATTTTCCTAGATTTTTTTTCTGATAAAGGTTAAACCCTCTTTCGATATGATCTAAAAGTCGTAAGAATAATTATTAACACCGTTTCAAAAGTCACTGATTTTCTTTCCTATTTCTTCACAAAAAAACCTCAGCTTACGAAAAAATAATAAGATTCATTATTTATTTCAGCAAACACAAGTACACATCCATACATTTCACCCTTCTTGATGAAGCCTCGAATAGTGGAATGCATATATATATGTGTGTGTGTGTGTGTATGTGTGTGTGTGTGTATGTGTGTGTGTGTGTATGTGTGTGTGTGTGAAATGTATATATATATATATATATATATGCAGTTTGTTATATATATTATATTATTTATATATTATATATACGCGGTACTTATAGGTGTACAAATGTGTATGCATATCTGCGTTCGTCACGACCACAAATTTTCCTCCCAATTTTCCTCCCCCTTCCACAAATATACACCAATATAAGCAGCTCTACATACAAACATTTTTTTAAAAAATAATCAGTTTGCCTGACAATCGTAAGAGCGTGAACCCCAGGGTCCCAAACCCACATCTATCTATCTATCTATCTATCTATCTATCTATCTATCTATCTATCTATCTATCTATCTATCTCAGTTAATATCTTTCTTTCTTATCTATCTATCTATCTATCTATCTATCTATCTATCTATCTATCTATCTATCTATCTATCTCAGTTAATATCTTTCTTTTCTTACCTATCTATCTATCTATCTATCTATCTATCTATCTATCTCAGTTAATCTCTTTCTTTTCTTACCTATCTATCTATCTATCTATCTATCTATCTATCTATCTATCTATCTATCTATCTATCTATCTCAGTTAATCTCTTTCTTTTCTTACCTATCTATCTATCTATCTATCTATCTATCTATCTATCTATCTATATCTAAGAGATCATTGAAATACAAAAATTGCTTGTCCGAATAACACACACACACACAAAAAAAAACAAAAAAAATACAAACAAACGCACACGTCTCGTTGAAAAATGGTACATGTGTGGCCGAAAATTCTGAATTTAAAATCTTTTACTTCGTGCTTGAATTTAGTGAAAAGACAAATATATAATAAATATAATCAGTTTTATTGCCAGTATTGTTGGCTTTTTATTCCTCAAATTTTATTAATCATTCTTTTAATTCTACATATCATTAGAAGCACAAGTGAACCATCTTTTTTTAAACACACACACACACACACACACACACACACACACACACACACACACATATATATATATATATATATATATATATATATATATATATGGAATTCTAAATTAAATATGATTTAAAATGTAACTGCCTTGTCGAATTTTGTTTGAAGAAACATGAAAAAACAAAACAAACAAAAAAAAAAACAGGTGGTAGTTTTGTTTTATTAGCTTTGTCAACCGAAAAAGACGAGTTCACATAATCTAACACAACACCGAAGACAGAGAGTGAAGTATATGTAAAAAGAAGTTTTATTTCTAGAAAAACCATTTTAATGAAAATTTCAATTCACCGGCTCTAAAAATCTATCTGAACCAGAAGATGTGGTAAACTTTTCTGATTGAATATTTACGCAACATTTCACAAAAGTTCAGAAGAAGTCCGCAAAAATATATTATCTAGAAAGCAGAATAGTTTTGTATTTTTTCTCTGATGCTTTCATATGAAATACTGCCATTATCTATGTTAGCAAATTCACGAACAAACTAGGTTACCCGTATTGGTAAACCTCAATAAAGACCAAAGTGAAAATTGCCTGAAACGTGGTCATAACATCAATAAAGATGAGGACAATCGTCGGCATGTAAATAATATTAAAAACTGATAATTTCTCATCGCAGAAACTTAGGTAGAAGTTAATAAAAATTGGTTTCCTAAATGATTGGCCTTATTGACCTAATTAGATTTTCACGTTCTATTTGCTATTAATTTCTGGTATGAAGCTGCAGTATGCAGGATAGTGCAAAAGTAAGTGCAACAGGTGTGTATCGGTTATATTATTGTTGTGGAGAAGTTTTCTCACTGAAGGTTATAATCGTGCTATGTCGGTTGCTAATCGACTTAACGTACCCAAAATGCTAGGAACTTAGTAATCTTCCACTGAAGACTGATTCCTTAGTATTCAGTTAACTGCCGAATTATATCAACTGTCTAGTAGTTCTACTGAACTTCAATAGAAGTCTAAAGAACTCCTATGACAGTATTTACCAACCTTCCAACGCATGGCTAGATGTGACACAAGGTCATTTTATTGTGGGTCTTCCCTGCCATATAGACAGGCCAAAAAATATCTGTCTATTTTTCCCTAGTCGTGCTTCTATCCTTCGGCGGAACCACGACTGGGTTATTGCTCTCTGCTCGGAAGCAGAGAGCGCTCTCTACCCGAATGCAGAGAGCTGACAGTGTCATAGTAGTAGAGGTAAATCTACAACTAAAGAACTCATATGACCTCATAAGAACTTCCTGTTAACTCTTAATATAAGAGGGAGAGTCCATTATCCGAGGAATAGGTGTATTTCCCCATAACAATTATTACAATGGTGATTACAATAACTATGACATTTACTGCTCTCGCGAGAATATACATTTAACATTAGAGTAACATCTAAAACAAATTGAAGTCACTTTTTTATAATCATATCGCCTCAAGCAAGACGTTTTACTGCCACTGTTTTGCAGTGGGTTACATAAGAGGAAAGTTATGAGAAAGAGCAGCAGGTTATAGAGGGTGTTAGGAAGTGGGTAAGAAAATGATAAGAATACTGATAAGAGTCGAGTGGACGAAGAAAGGAGCATGAGAGAGAGATAGGGGATGCAGGTTAGTGAAGAAGGTGATGACTATTGACTTTACATTTAAATTCTTGGAGATTGTAGCTGTCGGGGAAGGAAATAGATGGAATGGAATTCCACAGGAGGGAAGTGCGAGAAAAGAAAAGAAAATAATGTTTCTGTTGGTATTTCATGTTCTGGTGTATTAGAACGAATATTTTAACTTGATTCAACTGCAATGCATTTCTTCTTTTCGGGAGTACTCAACGACAAATATTAAAGACGAAAATCAAAATGTGTTGGTGATTTTAAAAATTACGTAAGAGATGCATTTCAAGAAGGTAATAAATAAAGAAGTTAATAAATAAAGAAGGTAATAAATAAAGAAGGTAATAAATAAAGAAGTTAATAAATAAAGAAGGTAATAAATAAAGAAGGTAATAAATAAAGAAGTTAATAAATAAAGAAGGTAATAAATAAAGAAGGTAATAAATAAAGAAGTTAATAAATAAAGAAGGTAATAAATAAAGAAGTTAATAAATAAAGAAGGTAATAAATAAAGAAGTTAATAAATAAAGAAGTTAATAAATAAAGAAGGTAATAAATAAAGAAGGTAATAAATAAAGAAGTTAATAAATAAAGAAGTTAATAAATAAAGAAGGTAATAAATAAAGAAGTTAATAAATAAAGAAGGTAATAAATAAAGAAGGTAATAAATAAAGAAGTTAATAAATAAAGAAGGTAATAAATAAAGAAGGTAATAAATAAAGAAGGTAATAAATAAAGAAGTTAATAAATAAAGAAGGTAATAAATAAAGAAGTTAATAAATAAAGAAGTTAATAAATAAAGAAGGTAATAAATAAAGAAGGTAATAAATAAAGAAGTTAATAAATAAAGAAGGTAATAAATAAAGAAGGTAATAAATAAAGAAGTTAATAAATAAAGAAGGTAATAAATAAAGAAGGTAATAAATAAAGAAGGTAATAAATAAAGAAGGTAATAAATAAAGAAGTTAATAAATAAAGAAGGTAATAAATAAAGAAGGTAATAAATAAAGAAGGTAATAAATAAAGAAGTTAATAAATAAAGAAGGTAATAAATAAAGAAGGTAATACACAAAGTCACTGGAAGCCTGTAGGGTAGACTTCAAAGCTGGGTAAAATAGTAATGGACAACAGTTTGAGCACCTGCATTAATAAAATGTAAGTGCTTTTGTACTATTGTACACAATAAAAATAAATTGTTAATGTAATTATTATTACACTAACAATTATATAAATATAAAATACATGTTATCATTTACTGGCCACCTTCTTTTGGAGCAGCCTGTATTTTAGACAGACATGAGGTTAAGTATTAAATTTCTCTTCTTTACAGTTTTATACACATTTGTGTTGGGTTGGCTGAATCAAGGACCTGCCAACAATCATTTGGGCTTTTAAGACTTTGTTTTGAAAATTTGCCGACATATACTGGGTTCCGTAAGGAGTAAATACTGATTGTTTCTATTCAATTCCATAATCATTTGCTTCATTGGAAATAGATAAGTATTATTCATATATTGAATCTATAACAATTTCTTGGTTGATAGGTAAATATTCACCGTTTAAATTTAAGCATATAAAGATATACTTGCTTCGTCTTTCAGTTAATATTGGTTGTTAATAATTATTAAATACCAATAAGAATGTACGTTGTCTTTTTGGGTAGCAGGTTTACCCTCCCGCAGAGAATACAGTCGCTAGATCCCACCAACATGACAGTATACAAATTTGATAACGTCTTTTCTGTTTAATTTTTGATATTCGATGATTGCATACAGAAGACATATATATATATATATATATATATATATATATATATATATAAGTAAAATAAATTAAGAAATCGGTTTGCAGAATCAAATCTTTTTTCCATCTGTGAAACTCAGTGTCTTTTCTCAAGATTAAAAGACTCTAGGGGATTAATAAACAAATAATACCAACCCAAACATTCGTTGAACTGTAATATACAACTTTTCTTCTAAGAGGTCCAAGGATCGATTTGCTTTTAGCAAACCAATAACTGTATGCAACTTAGCATTGCCTTCTTTGTACTGGGTAAATCATAATGAAAAATGTTTCAGTAAACATATTAAGAAGTGGGTTGCCTATATTAACAAAGTCGAGAAACACTTCACCAAATCACATTTATTAAAAGACATATTCAATATCCAGTAATTTCCTGTCTGTTGTTCTGGGTCTCAACAAATCTTATTTTATTTTTGTTAAAATCGTACTTGTGAGGTCAGAGATAAATTACTGGGGCTTCCGTCCGCTGATAGATTAATAAAAAAAGAAGTGGGTCGAAAGAATTTGAAACTATTTTTAACAGTGTTGTCTTAGGAGCTAACCGGCTTTTTCAAATTGACTTTTTCTTTTTCTATATAATTAGTCTATATTCTACCTTTGTGTTATATATTAAGAAAGAAAACATAAATCGACTTTTGACTTCAGACCTCCGTTCAAATCTTTGGCAAAATCTCTTTTCTGTTGAGCCATGTAATTATAATCTTGTAATTCTCAAGGTCAATACAAATCTCAGTTAGGCTAAATCACTAAGACTCTCTCTTATAGAACCAAGTATTAATAGGCTTACAAGAATTAATAGGAGAAATTCTGATCTAATCAACAAGCTATTAAATCAAAGGAATGATCTCTGGTAATTCTTCTTCTTTTAAGTAGGCGATAATGGTCTTCCACGTCTCCCTATCCCTGGTGGCTCTTAGCACGCTTTCTCCTGTAACATCTCATAGCCCCCGTTCTATCATCCACCTGATCAGACTCTTCAAATATGTTATCCGCTGCTTTTCTTTGTCTTTTTCCCCTGTATCTGGCCTGTTAGTATCAAGTTCTCGAAGCCTTCATTCCTCATTGCATGTTCCAGGAACTTCAGTTGTCTCATCCTGATGCTTAATATTAATTTCTCTTTCGTTTCCATCCTTTCCAAAACTTCCCCATTGCTCACATGCTCGGTCCATGATATCAGCAGCATCCTTCGGTAGAACCACATTTCAGCTGCTTCAAGTTTTCCCTTCATCTTTATAGATATTGTCCAACATTCACTGCCATACTGAAAAACTTACATCACATAGCAATCTAGTACAACCTTCTTTGTTTTTAGTGAAAGTTTCATGTGTCTTAATATTAGGCTGGCCCAAAAGTTTGTAAACATTCGCAAAAAATTGAGATTTCACTCGCAAAAACAACAAAAATTATTGCTCAAAATACACACCATCATTTTACAAGACTTTCTGCCATCGATCAGCAAGCTTTCGGATCTGGTCAAAGCACCATTCAGCCGGCTTCGAATCAAAGAATTCTTGACACGCTTCTTCGACTTCGTCAAACGAGTTGAATCGGTGGGCCTTCAGAAAGTGTTGCGTTGAGCGGAAAAGGCCGTAATCTGATGGAGCACAGTCAGGACTGTAGGCTGGATGTGGCAGAACCTCAACGCTGTCCATCTCTTCAAACTTCCTGGCGGTGTGTGGCTTGGCATTGTCCGGCTGCATCAAAGCGCACTATCGGTTATCAGAGCCGGGTACTTTTGCTTCAGCATTTCATAGACTTGCTCAAGTTGCTGACAGTAAAGTTCAGCACTGATGGCATGACTATTCGGAACCAACTCAAAATGCACGATTCCTTCAAAGCTCCACCAAACCCACAACATGACTTTCTTGCCGAATTGATCTTGTTTTAGAACCGACGGTGTCTCTTGCCCTTTCTGAACCCATCGTTTGTCTAGATTGTGCTGGACCAGACCCATTTCGCAAGTGTTTACGAACTTTTTGGACAACCTAATACTTTACTTAGCTTCTCGAACGGTAAAGATATTAATAAGATAAATCAAATACGTCAGAGAACTTCTTCGTAATATTACTTTAAAAAAGATACAGATAAATGCGAGCTCCATTGGACAATCAGTTGCATAAAACCTATCGATGTTAATCCGGGGCGTAAAGCAGAATTATACTGGAAATACGAAGGAACACTGAAGCTTCGTCAAAGACAATATTCATGAATAAGACTGATATCAGAGAGAGAGAGAGAGAGAGAGAGAGAGAGAGAGAGAGAGAGATACAAATGCAGAAGGATGTGCACTTACCTTTTACTTGCAGTATAGTATTAGACGTTGGCACGAAAGACTAAAAAGCAATAATTGCTTCCAGTTAAAGCGAAACCGTAGACTGAAAGAAAAATGAATGGATATAAGTCTAATTTTGATTTCCTAGTATCGATATCAAATTTTCTGCACTATTGTAAGAATTGCAACCTTGAAACATGAATATTGTTTTTTATGTTTTTGTTTATGAGTGTATCAAATTTGATTAAAATCGGACCACTCCTTCTATAACCCGATTTTTTTGATTGTCGGTTTTCGATATTTATCGGGGATACCTCGATACAAACCCTAGCTAAGAACACTCGCAGACGCTTATAGTACAACTGTGTAAATTTTCAAGAAAATCTGTTCAGCCGTTTCGGATTCTATAGGTAACGGACACACACACACACACACACACACACACACAGAAAGTTCCATTTATAAATAAGTTTAGATTAGATAGATTAAGTGAATGCATTTGACAAGTTACAGAACAAGCTCTATTTGAAATGCTAGAAAAAAAGGAGACAACGTAAGAGGCGTATGTCTCTTCACCCCAAATATAATCAAATTCTACAGTCAATTTATCATTAGAGAGCTGGTGAGCCTACTAATATTTATTGTCGGTTGCCATAATCTTAATAAGATACGCAGGTGATACTTTTTTAAATTCATAAATATTAAATAAGAAACAAAATATGAGAAAATAATAGTAGCTGCCAATTGTAAAAGTTTAGTTCGTTTCATGTGAGACACTTAATACTTTTTGCTTTCTGTGACGTCTCTGTGTTCTTATGCCGCTACATAAAATGGTATCAATGAAAAAGATTATTTCTCTTTGTTATTAGTCTTGTTAAGAGAGCATGGTGGCAGCTTGGATTCTAAGAGATAGCGTGAAGAATAATGTCACAGGAACGCAAATCGCACTTTGGCTCAGCCTTTCTCCGTGGGAAGGCTTAGCAGGTCGCTAACCTGTGTATGGGAGGATATCGACGCTTCCAATTTCTTGCAGCTCTGTTGATTTATATCCAAAACCCAGACAAAGGCAACTCATCACTGTCAGAATGTCCTGTCCTCGAGGTACTCCGGCCAACCACTAACCATTCTGGTTCTGGATTTTGATATGGGATAGCTTTCTTTTCATTTTTTCTGCCTGACACGTACTTTCAGGATGTGGTCCTTCAAGTACTTCCACAACTTCCAGTCTGTACTGCTTTGAGTAACGATTTATCATTCCTAATATCTCGGATGAAATAAGGATAACACCTTATCACTGAAATTTAAATAAAATAGTTAATATAGAATTAATTGAACACATATACCAAAATATTATTTAAACTAATAATTGTATATATTTTTAACTCTATTAACTATCACTGCCTCACGACTTGGTGTTGCTAGATTGATTTTCAGTATGTTTTATAAATTAGTGTTGTAAACAAGTTCTAAAGTCAGAGTTGTCTTTATGGAATTGGAATTAAACTCAATACACTATTGAACTAGAATTGAACTCAATACACTACTTGAACTGGAATTGGACACAATACACTACATGAATTGAAACTGAACCCAATACACTACTTGAACTAGAATTGGACTCAATATACTACTAGAACCGGAATTGAACTCAATATACTATTAGAACTGGAACTGAACTCAATACACTACTTGAACTGGAATTGGACTCAATACACTACTAGAACTGGAATTGAACTCAATACATTACTTGAACTGGAATTGGACTTAATACACTACTAGAACCGGAATTGAACTCAATACACTACTTGAACTGGAATTGAACTTAATACACTACTAGAACCGGAATTGAACTCAATACATTACTTGAACTGGAATTGGACTTAATACACTACTAGAACCGGAATTGAACTCAATACATTACTTGAACTGGAATTGGACTTAATACACTACTAGAACCGGAATTGAACTCAATACATTACTTGAACTGGAATTGGACTTAATACACTACTAGAACCGGAATTGAACTCAATACACTACTTGAACTGGAATTGGACTTAATACACTACTAGAACCGGAATTGAACTCAATACACTACTTGAACTGGAATTGAACTTAATACACTACTAGAACCGGAATTGAACTCAATACATTACTTGAACTGGAATTGGACTTAATACACTACTAGAACCGGAATTGAACTCAATACATTACTTGAACTGGAATTGGACTTAATACACTACTAGAACCGGAATTGAACTCAATACATTACTTGAACTGGAATTGGACTTAATACACTACTAGAACCGGAATTGAACTCAATACACTACTTGAACTGGAATTGAACTTAATACACTACTAGAACCGGAATTGAACTCAATACATTACTTGAACTGGAATTGGACTTAATACACTACTAGAACCGGAATTGAACTCAATACATTACTTGAACTGGAATTGGACTTAATACACTACTAGAACCGGAATTGAACTCAATACATTACTTGAACTGGAATTGGACTTAATACACTACTAGAACCGGAATTGAACTCAATACATTACTTGAACTGGAATTGGACTTAATACACTACTAGAACCGGAATTGAACTCAATACACTACTTGAACTGGAATTGGACTTAATACACTACTAGAACCGCAATTGAACTCAATACACTACTTGAACTGGAATTGAACTTAATACACTAATCTCACTGTCAGAAATGATAATCCCTACAGTAAGCGCAAATCTAATTGCATATGTAACAACAGTAAATTGTAGAAGCCGAAAAAAGTTATCTTGACTGTATTTGGGCAGCGATTGCTTTTAAAGCTGAGATATGTAGACAAGTTCTTTAGATTTTTTAATTTATTTCTAAGTCATCGCTCCATTGATTATCCTTTATAATTTTTTGTGTAAGAGAAGTATATTTTTCTGATGACAGACAAAAAACATTTGATGCTTACGTCGAAAATGTTAAAATTTTTACTGAAAATTTTGTATCAAGAGAATAAAGGTAGTTTTTAAGTTCAGGAAAGAGTGGTGTTTATAAATATTGGTCTGATCAGGAAGTATTTACAAAAGCTTATATGAAATCAAATTTTAGAAAATCCTGAAAATTAGGTTTTATTTTGTACAGTACGTTACTAATGGATTTTTTTAGAAAAGTGCAATGGAAATTTTAAACATAGGTATTGTCAGTGGTCGGGAATTAACATAAGTATGATTAACTGTATAAGTATATGCATCCTATGCATATATATGTATTCTCTTTTAAGCCAAACAGAAACGCCATCTGGTAAGTTATGTCAAAAGCAATTTTTCAAACTATAATATAAAGAGTTTCATTTTATTAAACTGGAAGATAACAAGTGTATCTTGGAGAAAATTATTTGAAAGATCATAAGAGTGACTGTTGAACTGCTATTTAATATAAGTCATTTTATAAGGTCTGAAGGCGGGACAATATTCTCACAGATCAAGAAGAGATTGAGGTAACAGGATATGGTTTTACTGCAGAATAGTGGGAAACCGTTGACAGATCAGTTAACCAATAAGAACGTTTTAAGTAATGTGAAAACAAAAATAATGCTAATACTTAGAATCAGGAAAGCAGTTTAAATTTCTGAGACACATGAGGAGAAAGAGAGGCTTGGAAAATTTAACACTTGTGAAACAAATCGAAGCGGCAAAACAAAATATTGAGTAACCACCTACGAGCTTGAGTATTTGAGTGAAAGATAAAATATTGAGAGTGATATTCACAGGACAAACAAAGAACAAAAAATTATAGAAGATTGTTTGAAGACCAAACAATCATTGTCTAGAACAGGGAGTTGAAAGAAATAATTTAATATACTGACAGGTGAATAGAGGAAAACATTCTGTTAAAAATGTTACAATAAAAGTGCATTGTAAGTGATAGTCCGTGGTTAATAATTATAGTAAATATTGCTAACTATACAGGTCAATTATATATGTAGTCATAATGGTTTTACTATAAAAATTAATTCCGTCAGTTGTGCCATGCGTGATACACGCTTTGGGCGATCATGTCTCAAAGACACATGGATGACTGGGCAGAAGATTATCCCGCAGTAGGTTGCCATTGCTTTCTGCGGTAGACTGGTTGCCAGCCAAGGCTATAGAACCCAATCTGTTCTATTATTTAGCCCATAACTTGAGGGGAGAGACGGTTTAATACTTTTCCCAAGTGTATTTGCGCGTAAGTGAATGCAATGAATTCAAGTAGAATTCGAACTCGGTTCCCCGGTTTCCCGTTCCGAGCGAATATCCACTGTGCCCCAACTTTTTGTATACATATCTTAAAAATTGTACTTACGGGTAGGGGCACAGATATACGGATATAAAATGAAATCAAGTTCAGTCCTACTCTTCATCAACTGGGTTTAAATCGCAGAGAAGGTTGCGTTGTTTAGGTTTAGGTAGTAACCCATCCATAAAAAAAGAATACTCTGAAATAAAACCATGAGTAATTCCAAATAAAACCGCAAAAATCAATTTTCAAAGACTTTACGAATATTAAGAACCGGCATTATCTTAGAACTGTCATTACAGTTGAAGGAACATGCCGATGTACAAAAATGTTTGAAATATACAAAACAAATAAACTATTATATTTTACGTGATTAAATTTCTCATTTTATATCATAAATTAAACTTTTGTTTCTTTCTTGTAATAAATTAAACTGAGTTTAATACCTCAAGGAAAGTTATTTTAAAACAGCGTAGTTTTATTCATGATCAAGTACAATCATAAGAATAATAATTTCGCTAATTGTGTTTTCCAATAATTCATGAATTTAATTAATCTATTCCGTTATCGTTTTGTTACTTCCATTTCTGACAATTGGGGAGAAAAAGCAAGTGAATTCAGTATTTAAATTATAATTCTATTAATTTGCATATTTAAATAACTTAACCCCTAATTACGTTTTCTAAATGGAGGGAAAAGACGTATTATTACCTTTCCCAAGGGTATATGTGCGTAAGTGAATACAAAGAATTCAAGTAGAATTCGAACTCGGCTCCCTGATTTGTCGTTCCGAGTCGATATCCACTATACCACAATTTGGAAAAGAATGGTTGTATGTAGTCAGGAATGAAAACTAGAATTATTTTTCATTTAATTTGTTTAATATATTCGTTATTTTATTATAATTTGTTTTAATACTAATTATCTATTAATACTTTTGACGGATAATTTCTCAATATATTTCCTGTCGATTTTTAGGTCTTCCTGTCATGAATACATTAACTGTTTAATGCCTCGACGTTAGAAATTATTAACTTTTGACTAGAAAAATTCATCAAGCCGCTTTGTTCAAGTCGTTGTTGAATGAAATACACCTCAAATCTTTAGAAATAGGATAAAAAAATGTTGTAGTCTGAAGTGGAATGAATCCAAAGTATATGCTGGGTCTGCCAGAACTTCCGAACCAAATAATTCAATTTCATGTTTTGCCATGTTATCGACCTGTGTGTGAGCATTGTGATGATGAATAATCCCACTGTTTTGCTGATCAGGAATTTTCCAGTCAAAAATTGTCACTATGAGCTTGCTTATCGGTGAGCCGAGTTCGAATTCCAGTTTCACTTAAGCACTGGTACCCTTGGGAAAGGTATTAATCCGTCCCTTCCCTCCAGTTATGGGTTAGATAACAGGGTAGGACGTGTGGACCCTACCCTTAAAAACAAATTTCAATGAATCTTCCTACTCGAAAAGAAAAAAGTATTACCAGACACAAAACTTTTTATAAACAACAATAAATTTTTGAAAGAAAAATGTATTACCAGCAATAAATAAAATTTAGTTAGCAATAAATGACCCGCCAAGGTTGATATGCCATAAAACAAAAACAACCAACCAACCGTCCGTCTAGAAGAAATTCACATGATGAGGAACTTCCTTCCACGCACACAAAATCATTAACAATTTTTAGAGAAAATCATTTCATCCGGGAGATTTGTACCAGCTAACCTTCTTCAGATCTTCCTAGATTTCCGACTCTGTGACAGAACTCTAGCACCCAGCCACTTCGACCGTTTCGAAGTGGGGAAAGGCGTCGAACTGAGATGTGCTCAGATCAGAAAACCTAGCGAATAGATCCTCATATATACATGCGGTTGTATTCACGGCCCCTTTTACCTGGCGATGCGATTCATACGACATGTCTATGGCCGGATCCTTAACATCCTCTGAACGCAATATTCGTAGCCTTGGAAGACATTTTGTGACATAGTCATAACTACCAGAGCTTGATCCTTCTTTATAAGCAGGGAACAGAAAACTGATCTAGTTAAGGCACTTCCTCACTATCACTGGTTTTAATCGCCCGAATCAACTTATTCGTGACATACTGTTTGCGCTACTAAGTAGATTGAGTTGACGACTACCTTAAATTTGGATTTTAATTTTTCTCACCACATGTTTCCAACCACAGCCCACGCTAATCACCGCTGTAGCTGTATCCTAGTCGAGATAGCAAGAATGTACCACAGTAGCTGGGCTGCTTCTACTTGTCCAGGTTCACTACCTCTTGTTTCGTGCTCATTACGGATACGTATCGACAACTGGAAGATAAAGTACCGAAATGGTTTCACATCCCAGTTGTTAGTATTAAATCTTACCCCGTTACGATCTATCTCAACCTCAAGTACGACATTCCAGATGTCGTCAAAATCGGCTCCATCAACCGAAACACGTCAGGCTTCTCAACGTCGTCATTGGGCGCATAAACCACTAAAGAGCCTTATGATTTATAGTAATGTTCAGCAGGCAACGCCTGTCCATCGGATGTGTTAAGACAAGAGCATACGCCGCATCCAAAGATTTGCTTACCAGCTAGAAAAGTCCATCAAAACATTCAGAATGTAGGGCAAACCCGTTAGACAGAATGCTTTCACCATCACGCGTTAAAAACCGAGTCTCCTGTATACATTAACCCCGAGGCGCTGAAGATCAAAAGTGAATTTCAGCATACAGGAATCCGACCTTTGGGCCCGGGCATTCACACAAGCCTACAAGTGAAACATCGATTAATTTTGCTCTTCTGCATTGAACATGAACGGATTGAGGACAGTGTCGGCCTGTCACATTAAGCTTAGACCTATTTTACTTCTTATGATGTCATCAGGAGACAAGCCATCAATATCCAACGAAAAGGTGGATTTACGAGCTTTATACGTGAACTGGTAAACAAATATTAAATATTCGTTAAATAAATTTTATGATTCGCTAAGAATCATGAAATTTTTGACAATGAAGTGTATTTGCACTTACTTAGTGATTTCAGTGAAATGTGTTTTGTTAAAAATGTCAACTATGTGTGCAAAAAGAAACGCATAATTGCATTTGGATTTTTATTTTGTTTAGCGAGGTTAGAGGTTCATGTCCCGGATTTAAGTTTGTACCTTAAGATAGCTGCCAATGGCACCGAAGTGACGTCAACCTGTCAGCTAGAAAATATTTAGTAGTTATTGTAATTTTGATTTTGAAGAGTCTGGACACGACCGTGCAAGCGTGCGTTTGAATAAAATCGAGGTTTCCCCGATGGGAGGTGCTGACAACTCTGACCAAACCACCTCCTAACTCATGGCATGTCACCGAAGATGTCTTTGATTTTATTTTATTTACACAAGGGTCTGGTCCTTTTGTTTCAGCAGAGGCGTTTTTTGCAGATTCTATTTGTTGTTTCTGATGGTGACGAACACAATCAAAGAAGATAAAGAAGTTTGAGAAATGATTATGTGAGACAAATATTTTGTGAAGAAGACTGGCTGAGTGGTCCCTGACGAAAAAGATTTATAAATTGGGTTGGAAGTTTTAAGCATCTCCCAAGACGTTTAGAGAAGTATCGTCGTCGTAGCGGTTTAGTGAAAACAGCTGACTTTAACGTTCCTCACCAGCCCAACATCGTCGTGCAGCATTCGTCGTTCGTTTTACCAATATCATTGATTCAGCACCACGAACCCAATATTGCAGCCTTGTATTTTCCAGCAATGTCTTAGCAGAAGAATTATTATCATCATTGCCACTGTAGTGAGAGAGTCCCAGATCGACGGCAATATTTTTATCGTAGTCCTCGAACTTGATATATGAATTTACGTTCGTTTTGTGCGAAGTGACTTGTCTATGCGAACGTTGGCCTGTTCCTCACCAGCTTAACGTCGTCGTTCAGCATTTGTCGTTCGTTTTACCAATATTGATTTCGCACCGTGGACCCCAAATTGCAGCCTTGTATTTTCCAGCATTCTGTTCGCAGAAGAATTATTATCAGCATTGCCACCGTAGTGAGAGAGCCTCGAATCTACAATAACATTGTTCCAGAAATATTCTTATCGTCGAGAAAGTGATATATTATAAATAAGCAGGAGTCTTTCACCAAAATATTATTGTAACTCTTCTACATTTTCGTTGTTGAAATACTCGAATGGGTCGCACATTAAGATGGAATCGCTGCCCTTCTCTGATCAGGCCGTATATTTGCTGCAA
The DNA here is from genome assembly GCA_037127315.1 of Ascarosepion bandense. NCBI lineage: Eukaryota > Metazoa > Mollusca > Cephalopoda > Sepiida > Sepiidae > Ascarosepion > Ascarosepion bandense. The sequence goes on from JBBBDQ010000562.1 coordinate 1,080,454, forward strand.
ACCCGAGCCTGATCACGACCAGAGAGAGATAGAGAGAGAGAGAGAGAGAAAAAGAAAGAGAGAGAGAGAAAGAAAGAGATAGATAGATAGAGAGAGAGAGTTCAGTCACCTGCGACCGGAAGTCCAGAGGTCTTCTTCTCTGCACATGAAGAGGAAAGGTTACCAATCTCTCCACATTTCTAATAAGTTTGTTTTCTGCTTTATCATGATGACTGAAATCTTCCGGTCGCAAAATCGAAGCAGTTGAGGACGGATATCAAGGTCAAACGATCAAGTATGATATCGAAAACCCATCCTCAGTTCAGATATTCAGAAGTGGCATCTACTATTGAGCTATATTGACTTAAGTAGTCAGCTTGGTGCTCTTCCATGATACATTAGGGACCTCGTATACTCTCTCGCAGCTCCTGTGCCAACATTTATATGAGGTCTTTGGTTATCAAAACGCGGCTGGCAACCTCGACACAACTATCCGCTGTGGAGAATAGTACGCCACACATTAAAAAACAGTACCTTTACTGAAAATTTGGGATTTGCCCCTAGGTACATCAGAAATCGGATCGCTGATTCTTTTGTGGAGTGATAAATTTTCTGCGAACGCTTGTCCCCCATGAAGACTGACACGATTTTTCCGAACTTCTGTAATTCTTGGGGTTTTTCTAAAAGTCTATCTTCTTTTATGAAATTTTATAAACTTTGGCCCTTTTCAGAAATTCGAGGATAATAATTATAGAATTAGAGGGCACTTACAACAAAAGGGTGAATGCCCGACTGTCGTCTTATTTGATGTCTCTTGCACGTTAACTTAATTTGTATGTTCGCTACATTTATTTCTCGTCTGATATTTTTCATTTTCCGTTTTGAGAGTTGCTTCCACTTTTTTTATCGAGTGAAATTGCCTTAGATGCAGACCCGAAAAGGTCTTTTCTCGTAGCCCAACGTTTGTCGGCTATTGGGTTTATAAAACGTCTTCACAAGGTAGGTAAAACATTTTGATTGTTTTCTTGTGAAAAGTAATAATTGGAGCAAATTCTAACAGATACAGACTTTAAATTCTAAAAAAAAGATTTTTTTGGTATAAAATAGAAGAAGCTATATGAAAAGAATCACCAATAACAGCAGCAGAAGAAACAATTACAAGACAAGAAAAGTAATAATAATGCGAAAAGCTGGTAAAATCCAGTGAAAACATAAATCTGAGTTAACAGCCAGAAAAAAGTCGATTAACCAATTGATAATTAAACTTAAAAAAATTAAACAAATATTGGGAAATTTAAAAAGATAAAATAAAAGAAAATAGAGACAATGAAAATAAAACAATACAAAATGAAACTTTCTCAAGGACGAAAATAAACATAAAGAGTTACAACAAGAGACAATGAAGTTTAAGAAATAAAGCCGAATTAAGATTAAACTAAAACAGAAGTCTGGTAAAACTTAACATTAACTCCCACTTCCCCAACAAAAAATATAGCCCGTAAATCGAGCAGGAGAAACTAAAACAATCAACAATTATCAAGAAAATATATGCTGTTCAAAAAGACAAAACGAAAATGGATTTCTATGAAAAGTTTTTCAAGTCCTTTCAAATAAAGTAGATAAAAAATAAAAAGATGTACTATGAAATAAAACACAAACAAAACAAAACAAACAGTAGTGTGCTCAGACTTTACTCAAATCAAAAAAATGAAAATAAAGATAGCTGCCAAAGCCGACGAGAAAAATGAAAAAGAAAAATGAAAAGAAAAATGAAAATTAGATTCAAACAACGAACAAAAGAAAATAAATTAAATCAACGAAGTTTGTTTGGGCGGAGAAAGTTCTTAGGAAAATATGTTCTAAATGTTTTGACAAAACACGAACTCTGTTTAACCGCTTGAGTCTGAAAACGTCCAGTTTATGTTAAAAACGAGATTTAAAAGAATGATCAATTACCATAGAAGTATTTATAGAAAAGATTCTGATGTGCAAACTTACGGCAAAAGTGATGAAACCGAGCTGCCAAATCAGTACCAATAATATTACTGATTCATCTAAGCATGTTATCAAGGCGCTTAAGGTAAATAGCAGAGGCAAAGATACATATGGCAGCCATATTCTAAGCATGGACTAATGATAGATTTATAGCTATTTAAGATAGATTCCGGTAAGAAAAAATATCTTGCACGATACAGTGAACTGACTTCTTAGCAGCTAACATAGTAATGGATTCTTTACACTTTATGTCAGCTAAGAATGTGAGCCTGATAAAGCGACGCGATTTAATTTCCTGGGATTAACATTAACCACGCTATTGGAAAGCAGAAATAGGTTTCTCATGTGATTAATAGAGAGAAGTTTAGTTTTGGAAATGTTAAAATTAGCACGCAAACTTTTGCCTATGTTAACGACAGATTTCATACCGTTTTAGACGTCGGTTGCCATTTTGACTGATGATTGACTAGTCTTATTATCACAGCAAGAGTAAATAGTCATGTCGACAGGGTAGATGTCAAGTTGAAAGCTGACGTCATCAGGAACGTTATTAATGAGAATGAAAAACGGCGTAGGACTAAGAATAGTGTCCTGGGTGTCTTCTGCATTAGTTCTAAACAATCTGGACGAGTGGCCGTTCAAGATAACTTCTGTTATACATTTTGATAGGGAAGACATAAATAAGGTAGAAAATGTGTCCGGAGACATTGTAACTTTTCAGCTTTTGGAAAAAAAATGTACTGTCAACGGCTTTTGAGATATCTAGTGCTACAGTCCAGGCTTCAACGTTTATGTCGAGGGCAAGATAGACCCTTTCCAAAATTATCGTCTGTACATCAGCAACTAACCTGGAGAACCTAAAACTATGTTGTTCGTCCAAAAAACTTTTTGATGAGAGATGATAAACCAATTCGGTATTGATTAGGGACTCTAGGAATTTCTCAAAATAAAGGCTAATAGGCCGATAATTAGAGTGCTCGAATGATTCGCAAGACTTCTTAAAAACTGGAACAAAAGATGATGTCTTTCAGCAGATAGGAAATCAGAAAGCAGCGAAACATTTATGATACCGTTTAGAGAGAGCAGGAGCCAGTTCGGAAGTCCTCAATAACAATTACAAGGATACATTCAGGTTCACTTTATTTGTAGGGATCTCGGTCAAATATAAAAGCAGAAACTATGAAAGGGGCTATATGCATATCACTCAATAGAGACTGTTCTAAGTGATACGTTAAGCAGGGATATCGTATATTTGTTCAAGTGTATAGTTTAAAGAGAACATACCAGTAAACCATTAAGCTTTATCAGCGGAGAATCTTAGCACCTACAATTTATTGAAGAGAGAAGGAATACTTACCTTACACTTATTTAATACCTTAATACCGCCATTAAATACGAGACCAAAGTTGTTAGATAGTCTACGGGACCTCATTCTCTCGGCAAACAGGGACTTAGCTCTTTCGAAGACTCGTTTTCATTCATTTGTGACTAGAGCTCTCACACTGTTAGAGCTGGTAAAAATGGTTCCTGTGTGCTATAGCGGCAGCTCCTACAGGTGTGAACCATGAAGATGACTGAAGTTTTACCTGGCATTTTTAAGAAAGCATGAAAGCGTCAATGCCAGTTTTTAATCTAAATTCAATAACGTTAAACAGCAGTTTCACAAAATACCAAGCCTTACAAAAAAGGAACACATGCTATGAAATATTATTCTTCGGTATATTTTAACAAATTATCCGAAAATAAACGAGCGAATATATGTGAAAACATAATATATAAGACTATTATATATATATATATATATATATATATATATATATATATATATAGAGAGAGAGAGAGAGAGAGTGTAATAGGTGTTACAATGGTTTAAACCATTGTAACAACTATTACAACATACGCTCTACATTTGTATCGATTACTTTTTATAAAAGTAAATGCATAAACAACAGGTTAAAAAACCTACGAGTTCCACAACTTTGTTACAATATATATATATATATATATATATATATATATATATATATATATACAAAGAATCTCAAGCTAGCCAAAACCTACCGCGGTTTCACACTACGGCTCGTCAGGGCAAAGGCAAAACCAAAGATTAACCAAATAAATATACAACCACCTAGACAAGGACTAACCAACCAGTACACAAACCAAGGTGGGGTGGGTTAAGGAAAAAAAAAAAAAACTACTCTAACACACTAAGCAAGAAATTTAATCTTATGGAATTTACATTTGTTTAGGATTTCTGTTTTAGCATTAAGTAGATTATGGGCAGGTTCGAACCTAGCTATCGCTAACCTCTCCTCACCACATAAATTACAGAATTTACTGCCTTTGTTGTAATCGGGACATTTTTTTTATTATTTCCCATTTTAATATGGGGTCTATTTTAGTTTTATGTCCCATACATAATTAGATAAGGTCGTACTGTGTCTATACTTCTCATTTTTAAATGAGGTCTTATGGTTATAAAACCTAATTTTAAACGAATCATGTGTGGCCCCTATGTACGTTTTAGGGTGTTTATCATTCTCACTTTTATAGACTTTAACCCTATGCACTACATTAACTTGGTTACAATTGCCTCTAATGGGGCACTCAGTTTTTATTCTACAATTACAATTATTGTTAGTAGTGTTGGTAGTGTTTGTAATTGTAGTATTATTTTTCAATTTTCTTTTGTTACTATTATTAATTATTTTGCCAATGTTCGACAAACAAGAGTAACTGAGTTTAATTGTGTTTCTATTAAATATTTTTTTAAGTTGGTTGTCATGGCTAAATGTTTATCTATAAGATTGAAAAACATTTTACCAATTTTAGATTTAACTTCCTTGTTAAAGGGGGGTTAAACCATATTATGTTTCTAGATCTATTGTTATTTTTGCTTTTAATGTTATTTTGGTTTAAAAATTTGAGGGCCTGTGAATGTCCACTTTCTATTAGTGCAGACTGTTAAATCTTCTTATACTTTTCAAAAATTTCACCATTAGATGAGTTAGTGGACAATCTATATGATATGCCATTAGGAATGCTCTTAAGTATATGGGCTGGGTGGTTAGAACTCTTATTAACATATTTGGGGATGTAGTTATTTTTAATGTAAGGTGTTATATATCCATTATTTAAATTTAATGTAACATCCAAATAGTTAACGATCTTAATGTTATATTCTATTTCAATATCTAAACCGTAAAATTTAACAAATTCTTGTACATCCTTTCTAATTTTATCACCTATTTTAGGTGTACAGTTATCTACTATAATTAAGCCATCGTCCCTGTATAAACCGTGATTATGGAAATCTATAATGGCGTTAAGTTTATGAAACAGTAAACAACCGATCAGCTCCGCCACCTCCGCCCCATCATATGCCCCCATAGGATTATCAAATCCTTGGGCATCAGTTTTTTACCCATATTTCATCATTGTGGTATAATAGGTTTTTACGGCAGTGCCAAATTATCTCTAATTCTGCCTCATTGATATCATTATATCCTTTAGCTAATGATAAGGCTTCTGAAAGTAGCTCAGCAGTTATAGAGGGGTAGAAGTCTTTAATGTCGTATTTAACAAAGGCAGATTTCTTATTAATTTTTAGGGATTTAAACCACTTAATACAAATCTACAATAGTAGATTTCCACTGGTTAATATTGAGGAACATTCGTAAATTGTTACAGATTTTTTGGATAATAAATTTATTTATTTTTCCGAGTTCTGTTTTAGTGGGGTTAAGAAGTCTGAATTCAGGGTGGTTAGGGAACGAACTTTTATGATCTTTAACCGTTAAAAAACAAGTTCAATAACGACGAGCATTTGAAAAAGTGCCTCGGCGAATTCATCGCATCAAGACCCGGTGATTTTTACCGGAAAGGTATTGACAAGTGAGCAGCAGTAAAAAAGTGGAAAGAGGAATGAATTGATCTGAAAAGCCAATATATATCGAAACTTATTTATAAATGGAACTTAGTCTCTGTGTGTGGATGTGTCTATGTGCGTGTGTGTGTGACCGTTACCTATAGACTCCGAAACGGCTGAACCGATTTTCTTGAAAATTTACACAGTTTTAGTGTCAGCGTCTGCGAGTGTTCTTAGCTACGTTTTGTGTCGAGGTACCCCCGATAAATATCGAAAATCGATAATCGAAAAAATCGGTTTATAGAAGGAGGGGTCCGATATTAATCAAATTTGATACACTCATAGACAAAGACATAAGAAACGATATACAGAAGTTTCAAGGTTGCAGTTCTTACAATAGTGCAGAAAATCGATAAGATATATATATATATATAAAAGAAAAGATGTTTTTGTGTATGTCTGTTTATCTGCCGGTATGTCTGTATTTTCTTTTTTATTTTAGTTTTCGCTTCGGATTTGGCTTAAGTAGGTATAATTGTAGTTCTTAGTCTCAGCCATGATACCATTTACTCAGAGGATATATTTAGCCTTCAAAATTCAGTTTATGACGAAAAAACTTATTTGATATCGATAGCAGGAAATCAAAACATCCATTGATTTTTCTTTCAGTCTACGGTTTCGTTTTAACTGGAAACAACTATTGCTTTTTAGTCTTTCGTGCTAACGTCCAAAGAGTCTTAGCTCCAGGATGATGGATTAGTTTTAAAGCATCCATTACACCCGAGCAGCGCCGGGGTATACTGCTTGTATATAATAATTTAAAGATATGAATGCATTAAAATCTTAAATCTGATGGTGGTGAAGAAATTGAATAAATGTTATTAAAAGAATAAGATTAAAGGAATGATAAAAATGCGCCAAATACCATCATCATTATTTCAATAGATGAAAATGTGGATATTTATTTTGGGATATTCGTCAGGTTTATTAGTTTTCATGACTCAGTTGAAATAATAATGTAATGATGGAAATGCATTTAACAAAATAAAGAAAAGGGTTGTCAGCAGTTAGGGATTAATGTAAGCATTTATTGACAGACTAGGAATGAGTAACATTAATTAAATTCTTTATGGTATTCCAATAAAATAACCAGAAGAATCGCAAGGAAAAGAACTGATCATTATCAATGAAATTAATCTATAGATAATCAATTCTCAAGTTGTTCAGGCTGTTATAAATCTCTACTATTTGTTCGACTGAGGGTAAATCAATAACGTAGAAAGAGAACTGTTCATATATGCTAAGCAACTAGTTGTCTCTTTTAATGCAGGTTAGATGGTATATTGCATGGACAGTGTTATTCGACGCAGATGTTGATAAAAACATAAAATGGATGAAACCCTATCGATTTTGAATAGATGGTGTCCCGAAAATTAGAGGAAAGTTTACAAAGAAAATTTTTTTCCCTTGATTGTTACAATATAACATCATTGGGGGTATTTTATTTTTATTACACTAAAATTCAACAAATACAAGTGCTAAGAGCCACTCAAGGTAATAATTACTGTTAAATGGTATTAAGGAAAAATTTGTGTGATTTGATTAAAAGACAAGGTTTTAGGGACAAGAAATATCAGTATTAAGAATTGGTTCCAAGGACATAATATTTTGAAAAATATTTTCAGACAAAAATGGCGGATCCGATTTCACGGATTTTCTGAATTGCTGAAATAAAAATTAGAGAATCAGTTTACTTCAGTATCTTCACTATGTATGTATGTATTTATCAATCTGTTCATTATCTATCTATCTATCTATCTATCTATCTATCTATCTATCTATCTATCTATCTCACTGTTCCTATCTATCTATCTATCTATCTATCTATCTATCTATCTATCTCACTGTTCCTATCTATCTATCTATCTATCTATCTATCTATCTATCTATCTATCTATCTATCTATCTGTTTCTATCTATCTGTCTATCTATCTATCTATCTATCTATCTATCTCACTGTTCCTATCTATCTATCTATCTATCTATCTATCTATCTATCTTTCTATCTATCTATCTATCTATCTATCTATCTATCTATCTCACTGTTCCTATCTATCTATCTATCTATCTATCTATCTATCTATCTATCTATCTATCTATCTCACTGTTCCTATCTATCTATCTATCTATCTATCTATCTATCTATCTATCTATCTATCTCACTGTTCCTATCTATCTATCTATCTATCTATCTATCTATGTATCTATCTATCTATCTCACTGTTCCTATCTATCTATCTATCTATCTATCTATCTATCTATCTATCTATCTATCTATCTCACTGTTCCTATCTATCTATCTATCTATCTATCTATCTATCTATCTATCTATCTATCTATCTCACTGTTCCTATCTATCTATCTATCTATCTATCTATCTATCTATCTATCTCACTGTTCCTATCTATCTATCTATCTATCTATCTATCTATCTATCTATCTCACTGTTCCTATCTATCTATCTATCTATCTATCTATCTATCTATCTATCTATCTCACTGTTCCTATCTATCTATCTATCTATCTATCTATCTATCTATCTATCTATCTATCTATCTCACTGTTCCTATCTATCTATCTATCTATCTATCTATCTATCTATCTCACTGTTTCTATCTATCTATCTATCTATCTATCTATCTATCTATCTATCTATCTATCTCACTGTTCCTATCTATCTATCTATCTATCTATCTATCTATCTATCTATCTATCTATCTATCTCACTGTTCCTATCTATCTATCTATCTATCTATCTATCTATCTATCTATCTATCTATCTCACTGTTTCTATCTATCTATCTATCTATCTATCTATCTATCTCACTGTTCCTATCTATCTATCTATCTATCTATCTATCTATCTATCTATCTCACTGTTCCTATCTATCTATCTATCTATCTATCTATCTATCTATCTATCTATCTATCTCACTGTTCCTATCTATCTATCTATCTATCTATCTATCTATCTATCTATCTATCTATCTCACTGTTCCTATCTATCTATCTATCTATCTATCTATCTATCTCACTGTTCCTATCTATCTATCTATCTATCTATCTATCTATCTATCTATCTATCTATCTATCTATCTATCTATCTCACTGTTCCTATCTATCTATCTATCTATCTATCTATCTATCTATCTATCTATCTATCTATCTCACTGTTCCTATCTATCTATCTATCTATCTATCTATCTATCTATCTCACTGTTCCTATCTATCTATCTATCTATCTATCTATCTATCTATCTATCTATCTCACTGTTCCTATCTATCTATCTATCTATCTATCTATCTATCTATCTATCTATCTATCTCACTGTTCCTATCTATCTATCTATCTATCTATCTATCTATCTATCTCACTGTTCCTATCTATCTATCTATCTATCTATCTATCTATCTATCTCACTGTTCCTATCTATCTATCTATCTATCTATCTCACTGTTCCTATCTATCTATCTATCTATCTCACTGTTCCTATCTATCTATCTATCTATCTATCTATCTCACTGTTCCTATCTATCTATCTATCTATCTATCTATCTATCTATCTATCTATCTATCTCACTGTTCCTATCTATCTATCTATCTATCTATCTATCTATCTCACTGTTCCTATCTATCTATCTATCTATCTATCTATCTATCTATCTCACTGTTCCTATCTATCTATCTATCTATCTATCTATCTATCTATCTATCTATCTATCTATCTCACTGTTCCTATCTATCTATCTATCTATCTATCTATCTATCTATCTCACTGTTCCTATCTATCTATCTATCTATCTATCTATCTATCTATCTATCTCACTGTTCCTATCTATCTATCTATCTATCTATCTATCTATCTATCTATCTATCTATCTATCTATCTATCTCACTGTTCCTATCTATCTATCTCACTGTTCCTATCTATCTATCTATCTATCTATCTATCTATCTATCTATCTATCTATCTATCTATCTATCTATCTATCTATCTCCCTGTTCCTATCTATCTATCTATCTATCTATCTCACTGTTCCTATCTATCTATCTATCTATCTATCTATCTATCTATCTATCTCACTGTTCCTATCTATCTATCTATCTATCTATCTATCTATCTATCTCACTGTTCCTATCTATCTATCTATCTATCTATCTATCTATCTATCTATCTATCTATCTATCTGTTCCTATCTATCTATCTATCTATATATCTATCTATCTATCTATCTATCTATCTATCTCACTGTTCCTATCTATCTATCTATCTATCTATCTATCTATCTCACATTATGTTTCTATCTATCTATCTGAGAATTTTGAAGTTAAATTACTTCTTTAAATATTTTATGTAGATAATCCCACCGATTTAATTTAGATTCATTTCTTTGTGGTCAGTCTCGTTATTGCGAACAACAAATGCATTTAATGCGATGTTTCGTAAAAGATCAATTTTGTGTTCATATAATTCTTTATTTAAATTCTTAGAGGAATCTCTTCAAAGTTTTTAGCACCCATTTTTCTTCGTGCGCAAGCGTAGTTGCAACAACGTAAGCATACTCCTATTACGATGAAGTATAAAGGACGAAATGCACCGCACAAAACTTTTGTATGTATGTATGAACAAAATGATAACACAAATAGTCGCGTAAAGACACGATATTTTGAGAAAGACACAAAAAGACGATGTTTGAAAATCGAAAAACCGGCAATGCGCGAAAAGCAGAAACAACGTTTTCATAATGTTATGCGGAAACACACCTATTCCTCAGATAATGGCTCTCCCTCCTATATTAATAAGAATGAAAAAGAAGTCAACGAGGAGAAGTTCTTGGGACGTTCATAGGAGTTTTTTAGACTTCTATTCGAGTTCAGTAGAACTACTAGGCAGTTGATATTAGTCAACAGTTAACCGAATACTAAGGAGTCAGCTTTCAGTGGAAGATTACCAAGTTCTTAACATTATGGGCATATTAAGTCGATTAGCAACCAACATAGCACGATTATAACCTTCAGTGCGAAAACTACTGCACAACACATAATGACTTGTGATTTTATTTAATTTTAACCTTCAGCAATGCTGATAAAGTTTGTTCTATGCTCATATTGCATTCGAGTTTTGATGGCGTTTAAACGAAAGAAAAAAGTGCTTGTAAAGCCCCCAACCTCCAATAATATTTGTAAATTTCCACCGAAAACTAGGTACATTTTTAGAATTTTGGAGAAACGAAAGAAATGTATGTTCAAAAGCCGTATTTGGGCTTTGCCTTGACATTTGTTCTTGTGTGGCCGATCAGTAGAAGACAAGTCAGACGGTTTCCTTTAGAAGTCATATTTGTTGTGTGACTCTATACGTAATCATTAGGGTAATTGATAGTTTTGATGCATTTGCTTAATAAATAATTATAATGAATTCATATAGTAAAATAATTTCCAATGAATTTGCAATTAATTTCCAATCAAATATTGTGTATAATCAAGAAGAGGCAAACGAAGAAAAAACAGTGTGCTATTAGCTTAAAAAGGCAGGACTTACTTAGTTTTTATTCTCCAGTCTCAACTGAGTTTAAAAACGTTAACGCATCATTGTGGGTGATGAATTATGTTTTACCCTACAACTCTTTTCCCCACAGTCTAAATGTTGTAAGCCTCCCACTACACTATCATGATTTCTATGGAAAGGGTTCAGGAAGTTCTAACCTTAATAACTAAGACCCGCCATGTCACTCAAATTGTAGCTGAAAGCAATCATTATTATCTTATTACGTTAATGAGATGTCAGTTCCACTCAGACAGTTTCTTCGCCCCACTCAAGAGAATACTTCCCCAATTATTAGAATTTGAACCTGATCACATCTAGCGTTAACGATTACCTTTTCCAAATATCCTCGCAAACTATGGCCCTTTTATTTTAATCTGTAACCATTATCTCGAGTAGCTCTTAAGTCATGTACAGGGAGAATGTTGTAAAAAAAATTAGTATTTGTTTTGTCACTCTATGTTTAATCATTAGATTTAATGAAAGTTGTTTTTCAACTGTTTCTTTAAGCCTAGAAGTGTTGTAACTGTTTTAAGGATATATCTCATTATAACGATGCACCCAAAAAGATCAAAAACATTCCATGTTAACTGTTATTAAAAGCATTATTTGATTGTGGGGGCTTCTAGTCATTTACTTTTTCAAACGACATCCTTTAAATACTGGCCTCTATTCACCATCCACTGTTGTAGACGATTTATTGTTTGCATCACTCGTAAGTTTGTGTATCGAAGTCTTTCAGGTGGGTTTCGTTTGAGCGCTGAACCGGTAGCCCTGAAATATTCAACCCGTAGCAATACTGACTTACTATCCTTAATATCATCTTCCCGACGTAACAGGAAATTAGCGCGAAAAGCTCTCCCTTTTTTCAAGGCATCTACGCAGATGACACTACAATATACTCCCGCACCAGTAAGAAACCTGTCGTGGCGGACAGACATAATCTCGCTGCTGACCTTGAACGGGATCTACACTCTGTGGTGAACTGGGGCAAGAAGTGGCTTGTCAACTTCAATTCATCTAAGACCAAGCTGTTGTCTATCAACCATTACAGGCAATCTCTCCTTCCTCCCATAAGCATGGACCAAGCGATTCTTCCGGAGAGTAATACACTACACCTCCTCGGACTTACCCTGTCCTCAGACCTCAAATGGAACCACTATATTGAATCCATAGCAAAATCTACTGCTAAGAAGTTTGGGTCACTATGTCGATCCAGGATGTTTTTTCCACCTGAATCCATACCTGCATATATACAAGTCAACCATCCGTCCGTGCATGGAGTAGTGCTGCCATTTATGGTCAGGTGCCCCCAGCCGTTCTCCTCAGTGTTCTTGACAGGCTCCAAAGGAGAGTCTGTAATGTGATAGATACTGATCTGGTGGCTCGGCTGCAGCCACTTCCTCATCGTCGAAATGTGGCTTCCCTCTGTCAGTTCTATAAATACTTACATGGCTTCTGCTCAGACGAACTTAAGTCACTGATGCCTCCTCAACAGGTGTTTACTCGTGCAACCAGACTGGCAACTGGGTCCCACCCATTCACAGTCAGGTTAGCCAAATGCAGACGGCAATTCTACTCTTGCAGCTTCTTCTCTCGCACTTCCACCTGTGGAACTCGCTGCCGTATTCTTGCTTTCCTGACGGCTACAACCTCCAGAAATTTAAATGCAAAGTCAATACTCATCTACTAACCACTGGACTCTAGCTCTCCCCTCCCCACCCCCGTATAACCTTCCCTTTCTCTCCACCTATGTATATGTCATCGCAGCTGCTTTCTCAGCTTTCTATTGTTCCTTTCTAACTAGTTTGTACTCCTCACTATTTTCTAATTAATCTTTTTTACATTTATGTAGCCCCCTGCACATCAGTGGCGTTTACGCCTTGCTCGGGGTGAAATGATTAAAAAAAACAAACTTCAGATGCACCGTTCTTTAAAGGAATTAACCAAACGCACGGTATTCACCGACCCAAATCATGATAATTGAACGTATCTGAAAACAACTTTAAAACATTAAGAAGATGAAGACACCATAAGCTTCCCAATTACCATATAGGTGACAGTTTAACATGTGAGAAGTATTTTTGGGACAACCTCTATATAGAAAAAATATTCAAGAGAATTCTACAAGAAAAACATAGTTAAACATGTCAGTTGACAGGAGTAACGTTGTTCCGTCCATTTTTTTTCTAAATTTAATTTCCTTGAATAATTAGAACATGGCGTTACGATATCGCCTCTCAAGCTTGTAACCATCATATTTGGTAAAAGCTGTTTTTAAACTTTTTCTTTAAACCTAGAAGTGATGTAACTGTTTTAAGGATATAGCTCATTATAACGATGCACCCAAAAAGGTCAACAAAAATACCATGTTAACTGTTATTAAAAACATTATTTCATTGTGGGGGCTTCTAGTCATTTACTTTTACAAACGACATCCTTTAAATACTGGCCTCTATTCGCCATTCCACTGTTGCAGAAGATTTCTTATGTTTCGGATCACTCGTAAGTTAGGTCCTGGGCTTGACGGTAAACTGCATCCGACTGCAAGGGCTCTGATTGGAAGGTTGTGAGGAGCATGGAACCACCTCTTAATTGCTGTTGTTCCCAGGCCAATCTTAACCCAGAGTGGTAGCACCTGTTAGGGTCCCAGCTTTAGGCAAATAGTTAACCCCCGAACTGAGATCAAAACACTATGAAAGTATAAAAATACACTTTTATAGAAATATATATATATTAAAAGTAGACTTCTTTAGAAAAATATACATTTTTGAAAAAAAAGAAATATTACCATAACACATTTTTGAAAGAAAATATTCTCAGCGAAACATTTTTGTATACAAAACTAGAAGACATTTTCAGTTTTCTAAAATGAATAAGCATAAAGACAAAAAATTTCAGTAAAAGCTTACTAAATCAACCTTTTCACTATAACCAAATCTTTAAAAAAATATCTTAAAACCCTAACTTTTTGTCATTAAATAACCCACAGAGGTTGATATGACGTTAAGCAAAACTCAAACTCAAACTAAAACGATCAAGGTTGATATGCTGTAAAAATCCAAACAATCAACCTACGTTGGGTCTTTAATCACTGAAAGTAAATCTGGTAGGGAGAAATAATTAGATCAATTTGGCTATGGAAATGAATTATTTCTGTTAAATAAACTAACTCATGTCAGATAAAAACATTTGAAACCATTTACTCGAGTAAGAGTAAACGAGCTGTGGTTTAAGGACGTTATCCTTAAATTATGTTTACAAATGATATATATTTAATATATATGTGTAAATTGGATTTGGCATTAAATAACCCATAGTGGTTGAAATGTCATAAAATTCCAACAACCAACCAAGTTTGTGTATCGAAGTCTTCCAGGTGGCTTTCTTTTGAGCGTTTGAAATTGTGGCCCTGAAATATTCAAACCAGTGTCAGTTTTGACTTACTATCCTTAATAGCATAATCTCGACGAAACATGAAAAGCTCTCTGTTTTTCAACTTCAGACACACCATTCTTTAAATGAATGATTCAAATACACGGTATTCACCGATTCAAATCATGATAATTGGTGGTATCATGATAAGCAATGATAAAATATTACGAAGATGAAGACACTATAAGTTCCCGATTACCACATAGGTGACAGTTTAACATGTGAGAAGCATTTGTGTCACAATCTGTTTGCAGAAAAAATATTCAAGAGAATTCCACAAGAAAAGCATAGATATACAAGTCAATTGACCGGAGTAACATTGTTTTGCCCCCCAAAAATCTTTCTTAATTCAACTTCCTTGAATAATTAAAACATGGCGTTACGATATCGCCTCTCAAGCATGTTCTGTTATTTTCGTGTTTACTAATAAAAGTGTGAAATGCTCAATCATCTATATTCTGAAATGTGAGCAGAATGATAGGCCAAAGGAAGCAGTGCTGGTGGCGATCAACTTGTTATTTTACTTTCAAATTTAATTTTCCTCAGCTTAGCTTGGAATGTTTTGACCGATTTTCTAAAATTGATAAAAACACCTCATTTTTTAAAAAATATCGTTCATAAGCTAAGATTATGAAAACTTATAGAAGATAAGTGTCTAGTGTTCAACCCCATTTCTATCTATCTATCTATCTATCTATCTATCTATCTATCTATCTCACTGTTCCTATCTATCTATCTATCTATCTATCTATCTATCTCACTGTTCCTATCTATCTATCTATCTATCTATCTATCTATCTATCTATCTATCTATCTCACTGTTCATATCTATCTATCTATCTATCTATCTATCTATCTATCTATCTATCTCACTGTTCATATCTATCTATCTATCTATCTATCTATCTATCTCAGTCTGTTCATTATCTATCTATCTATCTATCTATCTATCTATCTATCTATCTCACTGTTCATATCTATCTATCTATCTATCTATCTATCTATCTATCTATCTATCTCACTGTTCCTATCTATCTATCTATCTATCTATCTATCTATCTATCTATCTATCTCACTGTTCATATCTATCTATCTATCTATCTATCTATCTATCTATCTATCTATCTATCTCACTGTTCATATCTATCTATCTATCTATCTATCTATCTATCTATCTATCTATCTATCTATCTCAGTCTGTTCATTATCTATCTATCTATCTATCTATCTATCTATCTATCTATCTCACTGTTCATATCTATCTATCTATCTATCTATCTATCTATCTCA
This sequence comes from Ascarosepion bandense, assembly GCA_037127315.1. Lineage (NCBI taxonomy): Eukaryota > Metazoa > Mollusca > Cephalopoda > Sepiida > Sepiidae > Ascarosepion > Ascarosepion bandense. The sequence continues at coordinate 1,096,627 of JBBBDQ010000562.1, forward strand.
CTGTTCATATCTATCTATCTATCTATCTATCTATCTATCTATCTCACATTGTGTTCGTATCTATCTATCTGAGAATTTTGAAATTAAATTACTCTTTTATGTTATGTAGATAATCTCACCGATTTAATTTAGATACATTTCTTTGTGATCAATCTCCTTATTGTGGACAACAAATGCATTTAATGTGATGTTTTGTAAAAAATGATCTATCTTTTCCAGTCTGTTCATTATCCATCTGTATATATATATATATATATATATATATATATATATATATAATCGTTTTACCCCAGGAGAGTACAGTAAAAGAGAAGATGACGATACAGGGGGTGTCGGGGAAAGGATAAGAGAAAGATTGTAGTCAAGAAGATAAGAGGTAGCGTTTAACGTTGCACTTAGATTTTTGGAGATTGTAGCCATCAAGGAAGTATACGGAAAGGAGTTTAACAGGCGCGAAGTGCAAGGTATATTTGACTGTTTTGACTGTAAAGAGGTGGAACCTAATTGGCAGTTTAGTATCTATCTATCTATCTATCTATCTATCTATCTATCTATCTATCTATCTATCTATCTATCTATCTATTTGTTGTGGGGTCTCCTCTTTTTCCATAATAATAGACTCGACTTGAGTATACATATACTCTTGCCATAGTGAGATAACCGTGAAATCCGAAAGATACCGGAACATACCGGAAAATACCGAGGTTTCACGGAGAATGCAGCGTAGTTCATAGTAGCCCTGGCCTTCACTCAGCAAGAATATTAAATAAATCAAATAGTTAACCCCCAAACTGGGGTCAAAACACTATGAAATTATAAAAATACACTTTTATAGAAATATATACATAAGAATAAGATTTTATAGAAAAATATATATTTTTCAAGAAAAAATTTTTACCATAGCATATTTTTGAAAAAAAATTGCTCTTAGCAAAACATTTTTGAATACAAAACTAAAAAATACTTTCAGTTTTCTAAAATACAAAAGAATAAAAGCAAATTTTTCATTAAAATCTGACTTAAATTAAACTTCGCACTATAATCGAACATTAAAAAAAATACCATAAAGCCCCACTTTTTTGGCATTAAATAACATACAGAAGTTGATATGCCGTTAAACAAAATTCAAACTCAAATTCTAGTTGTTGTTTCTTATTTTGTGCGGGTCCCACTACCGGAATCCAAAACATAATCTGTCTATCTGTCTGTCTGTCTGTCTGTCTATTTATTTATTTATCTATCTATCTATCTATCTATCTATCTATCTATCTATCTATCTTTTTTTTTCTCTTGGAAGTAGGCAATCATGAATCTCCGCAGATTACTTTTCTTTATTATATTTTAACTGTTATTCCTTCGAGGGAAAGATATTGCAGTGCTTTCATGTTGTGTTTTGCACGCTTTAGAATTTAGACATTTTTCCGTCCGTTAGACATGTTACTACTCAAAGCAGCACATTCTACTCTGATAGTTAATTCCTTGCTTGTAGGGAGATAAAGACAGATAAATGCAACATGCGGGTGTAATAGTGCGAATGTAGAAGCAACAGACTAGCCGGTATTTGAAATCCGTTCATCGTGTTTTTTTGTGGCTTCGATCTCCATTACGCTATCTCTCACTTAATTATTAGACAGTAAACCTTCAACTATACACTTATGTACCGATGGTTACGAGGTGGGGACTCACATTATGTAGGAACTCGCGAAATGGGACAATAAAACTTGCTTCGATTTCAAGAGTGGATTAAAAATCTCTGGAGAATAATTGAGTCATAATGTCTCCAGCCATGTTTACAAAGTCCAGGATTTTGCGAGCGAAAAAAATTTTCCATAACGTCCCATAAATTATGTCCTTATTCTATGTCCACAAGACTATTTTAATCAAATGTGGGGAACTTGATTGTCTCCGAATAACGATCACTGGATAATAATGTTTTTAGATAAACCAGCATACCCTATCCTACATCAAAATAGGCCACACCATTAGAGAATTATTAACAGCAACCTGCACTAAAATGTGTTATACATTAGGGTCTATGGCCTCAAGAAACTGTGCCACATTATAACCCTACCATTCATGCAAAACAATATAGATACTATTATTTTCAGACCAAAACACACGTTGCCATTATTTCAGCCTTCCATTTAGTGATGTTACTTAATCAGGTGATGCGTCTTTCCAGTATCATGATGTCAACAGGAGCACCCTGGTGGGCTATCTGCTTCCACATTCCACCGAACTGGAGTCTGTTAGATCTCACCTAAAAACAATGCAGTTGTAAAATAAGCCAATATTGCTTCTCGTACCACTGCAAATTCTAGCATGTGGCCATGACTCTCAAGAACCCATAGTCGGTCGTTCTTCTATTCACAGTTTAGCAGTAATACATTCTAAAACGTATTTTCAGTGAGTTGGCTGTTGTTTCGGTGTAATTTAAGAACGGGCTAGTTTTTTAAGTACTATCTTTATATTTATACAGATATATACATGCAATTCTAATATGTTCCAGGTCATAAGAAATGTACAAGTATATTGTTTGAGTTGGATTTATTACACGTCGGTATAATGAGTCACAATTTAAAATGTGGCCCTTGCTGTTGGTCGCAATAAAAGTTTTCGATCGCGGCAAAATTCTTCCGTTGAGTAAACTTTCTCTAATAAACACCACATTTAAAAAAAGTTTCGAAAATATTTTCCAATCAAAATCTACGGAATATTGCATAGAAAAGTGGTAACAGGTCATGGCTAATAATAACGATATAATTGAATAAAATATAAAAAAATATGTAATATTTGATAAAGGAAACTGAAATTATTTATAACTCAACCCAATATATGTGAGTGTGGTTATCTAATACTTACTCACCGTTATTTCTTCAGTAAATTTTCGGAATATCTTTCGAATGAGGTAGAATGCAAACGTAAGTGGTTTCATGTACCTTGCGAGAATTGAACGTAATCAATCCTTGGTAAAATTGGTGTTTTTGATATGTGATTCTCAGTGTATAACCCATACACCGATTTACAAACCCAAGTAATCTTAGCGAAATTAAAGTATGGTTAAAAAAAAACATCAAAACCTTTTTGTATTCAAGACTAGAATTTGTTTTCCAGAGTAGAAAATATCTTGGCAAAATTATTGGAGAATGTTGGTATGATTTCGAATTATCGAAACAAGCTACTTAACAAATGGCAAACAGGAATCAACTGACAACTCAGAATCGAAGGAAATCTAAGTTCAGTGATGGAATGACATCAGTTGTTGACGGCTGTTAAACAGAAGCAGAGAACATTTAAAGCTTCAGTTCTCATGATTATGTTAACTAATTCAAAGACCAGATTTTCATTTTCATAATCTTGGAGTTTCGTAATCACGGACTAAACTTATATTTGCAGCTATAAGTTTTTCATTTTTAAAACAAAAATATTTGAAAGCAAAAAATATAAAATAAAACAACAATATTTTAACACCAAGGCCAAATGTACTGATACAATTGAAAACCATAAAGGGATATTTATGCACACTAATCTCAAAGAGAACATAAAAGAGAATAAGGTTCAAAATAAAGACAATATATTCCTTTGAAACAAACCTTAAAACGTACAATTCCTGGAAGCTTTGATTCATACGATGCGTTAGGAAAACACTGCTAGTGGTAATGACATCTTTAAAAGTTATAAAAAAGACTCTGTCTACAAACGAAATGATATATTTAAAAGATATAAAAGAGAAACTATATATACAAACGATGCTTATTCTTCTTAATTTTTCTTCTAACACAAAGCTGCAGAGGAACTCAATGTGCCGGGCTACTGAATGAGGTAAGGTTTTTTTTTTGGTTTTTTTTTAAATCATTTCACCCCGAGCAAGGCGGAAACGCCACTGATGTGCAGGGGGTTACATAAAAGTAAGAAGATTAATTAGAAAAGAGTGAGGAGTACAAACTAGTTAGAAAGGAACAATAGAAAGCTGAGAAAGCAGCTGCGATGAAAGATACATAGGTGGAGAGAAAGGGAAGGTTATACAGGGGAGGGGAGAGAGCTAGAGGCCAGTGGTTAGTAGATGAGTATTGACTTTGCATTTAAATTTCTGGAGGTTGTAGCCGTCAGGAAAGCAAGAATACGGGAGAGAGTTCCACAGGCGGGAAGTGCGAGAGAGGAAGAGTGAACATTATGTGAATATGTAGGATATGTAACGGTTGATTGTAAATGTTGCAAAAGGGAAAAATTTCTGCGTTAATAGAAAACAACCACAGGAAAGTATTCCAAACAGGCAAATCAAATTTACAAGTCTTGTCTTAATCTCTGAAACGCTATAATCACGCAGACGACGGCTCAAATAACTACGACACACACTCAAATGAGGATACCAAGTTTTATGCACTCGACCTGGCTACTACTCAGCCAACGAGCGCTCTGCACAGTAAATATAAACGGCTAGAAGCGACACCAATTCTGTTTACCGCGAAATGATGTCCGCTTCTCCATCCGAACAACGCTCGCCAAATCGCTGTCTCCACTCTTCCTTGCAAAACATACACCCTACTCTGGCCCTTTTGGGTCGCCGATGTAAGTCACTGTTACAGCAAATTCAACGAGGTTAAGATTGTAATGGTAGAAAAGCTTCCTCTTGGGAATCTGTCCCCTAAAGTTTTACCAGAAGAAGGTTATAATGACTTTTCCGGTGGTTCCTAAGCATGACTGTTAATATAGACGAGCAAGTGAAAAGTCTTTAAAACCGCTTTGATATCTCTTAACCTCAAAAGTTTTCTTCCGTTTTGTTCTGGCCGGGTGCTATTTCAAGAACACTATCCGCTAGTAGTAAAATAAAAACCACTTGGGGTTGGCAAAAATACAGTTGGAGTCGCGAAAAAGATCAATTGTCATCTTCTATGTGCCAGGCTTAACCATAGACTCACGGTAGATATTTTATAGTAAAGATCATTCAGCTCAGAACTAGAGAGCCTATCGTGGGAAAAAGTTACTGTAAAAATATATTATTATTACAATGCTATCAAAGTTTTCTTCTTCTATGTGCTGTGTCTCTTGAAGGGGAAAAATTAAAAAAGAAAGGTAAGTGTTGTTTTCAAAAGAATTATTTTTTTAAAATAAAACGTTTCTTACCATAATTGTTAACTAACTTCATATTCCAATTGTTAACTAACTTCATATTCCAATGTCGAAACAAAATTGTACATTTTGTTTCGACATTGAAAGAACAATGTCGAAACAAAGAAAGAACAATGTTGAAATATAAATATATTTTTTTTTCAGTCACAGTTTTTCATCAGGTGTGTGCATAAGAAAAAACTTTAAATTAATGTACCGTAACAAAATAAATAATTTTAATATATTTAATAACATTAATAATAATAATAAGTATAATGATAGTTCTTCTGCAAATTGTAAAAGGCTTCAGTGAAGACATTGGGATGAAATTCAATTTGAATAAATGAGCTAAAGCTACAGTTTTATGAGGATCTCAACAAACATCCTCAATTAGCTTAGACTCTGCTGTAACGATAAAAGATTTCGATCCAGAAGAAGGTTATAAATACCTAGGTATAAATGAGAGTGCAAAAACTCAACATAAAAAAATGAAAGAAATAATGCGTAAAGAGTACTATAGAAGGCTCCGACTGATATTAAAAATTGAATTTAATTCTCAGAACAGATTTATGGCCATTAATAACCTTGCTACCCCAGTGGTCCAATATAGTTTCAACATCTTGAAATGGACTCTAAACGATATCAGACGAATGAATTCTAAAACAAGAAAGCTTTTTTCTAATCATAAGATGCATCATCCAAAAACTGACTTAGACCGTCTATAGATACCCCGTAAAAAAGGAGGAAGAGGTATTATTCAGCTAGAATTGTCATACAAGACAACAGCTATTGGCTTATTAACATACATAGAAACAACAAAGGTCTGGATGAGGCAATTAGTCAAACAACATGAAAACAGAAAGAAAAAATATTCAATAATGAAAGAAGGCAGTAAATACAAACAAGATTTACATTTACAGGAGATTCTGTATAAAAACAAATCAGAAGCCAAGAACCAACTATTGCTGCAAAAAATATGAAAAAGAAAGCCAAGGATAAAGCCCTTGAACAGATGAAACAACGCCGGTAAGACAAACCTCTGTATGGCCAATATCCAGAACGTTCCAATAAATCCAATGTTGATAAAGTTAATACTCATCGATGGTTACGTGTATCTGGATTAAACTCTGAGACTGAAGGATTTATTCTTGCAGCGAAAGACTAAAGTTTTTCACTAGGAACTTTCAGGCAAATATTATACATAATAATGTGGATCCAAAATGCAGATTCTGTGATAAATACCAAGAAACAATAAACCATCTAGTCTCAGGATGTTATGTACTTGACCCAAATGAATATAAAAATCGTCAAGATAGAGTGAGGCAATATTTACATTGGACAATGTGCAAACACTATGGAAAATATGTAAACAAACACTGATATGAACACCACCCAGCTCCGGTTCCAGAAACAGAAGATTTCACCATTCTATGGGATTACACCGTCTAAACAGAAGACAAATTGAAGTAAATAGCCTGACATTATTGTTAAAAACTAGAAATAAAAACTTGCCTAATAATTGACATGGCTTGTCTAACACAGCAAACAAGGAATTCGAAAAACTGTCAAAATATGTCAAAATATAAAGACATGGAAATTGAAATAGAAAAAAATGCGGAAAGTGAAAACAAGATTCGTGCCAGTGATAGTAGGTGCGCTTGGAATGATAAAACATTGAACAAAACAACACATTAAAAGAATCCCTGGAAACCCCGGCTTAAGAGATGTACAAAAATTGTCTTGTTAAGTACAGCCCACACACTAAGGAGAATTTGTCTATGTAACGCTAGGGATATTAGAGGAGAGAGAAAACATGAAATGGAGCCATAACAAAACACCACGACCTGCCTTAAGTCTTCCCGCAGACTTGGTAGGTAGTGCGATCATATCAGAAATGGAAATATGATGAAAAATGACAACATAATAATAATAGTGTCAGTAATAGACTTTACAATATTACTTGGAATATACTCTGTAACTCTTCAGGTTCATACAGGCACGACGTGTACTGTAGATATAGTGGCAATGCGTGGGCCTAGTGAAAATATTTTGAGGGAGCCAATATCTTTTCAGGTTGATTTTGAATTTCAAACTTTTTTTTTAGACTTGTTGCTATGTAAGGCTAGAGTCTTTGCTGCTATTTAACTTAGTTCTGTTATAAGAAACGGATTCATGCATTTTCAAGGGCATCAGCGCAACATAGAACGCAAAAGACTAACCTGGAAGTTGAACTCTGTTCGCTGACTCCACTTGATATCAGTTACACTATGTGCAAAATGTGTAAAGATTATGTGTAAAATTGAAAATAATGTCAATGAACCCAAATACAAACAAGACAAAATAATTCTTTTATACCATTATTTGAAATCAATTTTTCGGCATATTGGCATGGTATTATCTTACATTTATCACTGAATTTGGTATATAAAATATAGAATACTATGTATTGTTATATAAAATTTCAAATTGATATCAGTTACACTATGTGCAAAATGTGTAAAAACTATGTGTAAAATCGAAAATAATGTCGATAAACGCAAATACAATGAAGACAAAATAATTCTTTTATACCATTATCTGAAATTCATTTTTTCGGCGTATTGGCATGGTGTTATCTTAAATTTATCCCACTGAATTTGGTATATAAAATATAGAATATTATGTATTGTTATATAAAATGATGTTCCTGTGAGAATATCCCTCGTAATTCTGATTTTGTAACCATTATTTAGAATGATAGCTCATAGCGAATATACGAATCCTTTTCAGGACCACTTCTTTGGGAACAATATTTATTTTGGCTTCTCTTTCCAAAATTAATCTACAGCTAACACTGCAAAATCAATTTTGTGAATTTCCTGCGTTCACAACTACAATCACTGAATATTCAAACAAATGCTATCATCTGGAACTTAATTCTCGAAGACCCAGAATGGTTTCAGAATCCAAATAGGTTTCTTATTGCTTATCGAGGTGTAAACAAATGTTACTGAGCGCTTCTGAAATGAAAAGAAAAAATCTTAAATTTTAGTCGTACCTATCGTAACGTTTCTCTTATATCCGCTCAAGAAAATGATATTGACTGTAAGTTAACTTCATTCTTTCAGGACTTGGCTCTACACGATTTCTTCTTTTTGATTTTTCAAAGTCATTGCTGTATTTCCCAAGATATTAATCTGTGTACTTTTCCTTAAATTTCAAGATTTCTGCATAGGTTATTCGCTTTTCGCAATTTCTTCTGTACGTGTCAGATGTAACATACTTTGTTTCATAATTTTAAAACGTGTTTCAAAAGGTTTCTTTATCATTTTTAACTGCATATTATTTAGATAACACCATGCCAATATGCTGAAAAAGGTGTATCTCATACAAGGGTTTTAAAACTTTATTTTGTCTTGATTGTATTTGTGTATATCGACATTATTTTAATTTTTTACAGACCATTAAATTTAAGCGCATGTGCGGGTAGTGTAACAGATTTCAACCTGAAATTGGAATCAGCGAACAGAGTTCAATTTCCGGAGTCGTCTTTTGCGTTCTATGGTGATGCCCTTGAAAAATGCAAGAATCCATTTATTATACTTGACCTAGGTTAAATAGCAACGATAACTGGTATTTCTAGCCTTGGATAGCAATAAGCTTAGAAAAAAGGCAATTCTGAAATTCAAAACCAACCTGAAAAAATATTGGCTCCCTCGGAATATTTTCATTAGACCCACGCATTGCTGCTATATTTACAGTAATTGTCTTACCTATTTGAGCATGAAGAGTTGCAGAGCATATTTTAAATAATATTATGCAGTCTATGCATGGCACCATTTTTTAAAAATTATTATTATTAAAGTATATCTAAGTTATTTTCTTTTGTTACAGGCCATTAATTGAAAGTTTATCTTATGCACACACCTGATGACAAACTGTGTCTGATTGCTATTATATATATATATATATATATATATATATATATATATATATATATTCTAAAAATATACTGTTGAATATAAGAGTCAATGAATGTCTATTAGGTTTAATCATGAGCCAAAGATCGTATTTTCGCTTTAATTTCAGTTGAAAATAAAGACAAAAATTCCTCCAACATTTTTTATTAATTTGGTTCTAAGCTTTCGGCTCACATGAGCCATCTTCAGAGAGGTCACCAAGACGGTAACACAATAACATCCACCATCACCAACGATTTTATTTTGTGTTGACAACGGCAATAGTTACCAAAAATAACAAACGCAGTTCGCAAATTTGAAATGCAGTTCTATGACGTCACACCGATTGATAGCGCGAAATGACAGCAGACCATGTATTCAAATGCAATGTAATGTGAACAAAATTAAAAAAAATTATCCAAATGTTGGAGAAATTTTGTCTTTATTTTCAACTGAAATTAAAGCCAAAATACGATGTTTAGAACGGCCCATGATTAAACATAATAGACACTCATTGTCTCTTATATTTAACAATATATGTTTAGAAAATTATTTGCTGCATCGATACACTATCTATCTATCTATCTATCTATCTATCTATCTATATATTATTAGGAATATATGCAAACTAAAAATTACTATCAAAGTGTACATTTTTTTTACATTGAAAGAACAGTGTCTTATCTGGTAGTTAACAATGATAGTAATAAACATTTTATTTTTAAAAAATTTATCTCCCGAAGAACACTTCCCTTTATTTTTTCCTTACTTAGTAAAAAGATATTAAAAAGGGGGAAAGAAAGATGGAAAAAAAACGATCAGAAAATAAGATGAGAAATCAAGAAAAGGAAAAGGAAGAAGAAAGAAAAGGAGAAGAAAGAAAAGGAGAAAACGGATATATATATAAAATAAATAAAATAGAAAACAGACTTCAAAATCGTCTACTAATTAAAGAAACGATTACGCCCCTTAAAAATCTTTATTCGAATTGGTAGAGCTGTGTTTGAAGATTATTTTTTTCTTTGCTTTTTACACACTATTGTCTTCTAGAAGCCGCTTTTTGGAACAGTGGGACCTTTCCTAATCACTACTATTCTGACCTTCTTAACATCCAGAGTTAACCGTTATCGTGCCTGCATAGACCTATTTATTTTTCTCTTGCCATTTCTTAAACTCATATGACCTCACAGAGTAACCATGTACATTGAGTGGCTATTCAGCCTTTTACAAGGTGAACATTAGTGTAGAAAGGGTTTATTTCAATTAACATATATAGACTTAACCATTTTTAAGATATAAAACTCCATAGAATCTTTTCGATAGAGAAAACTGTGATCTGGAATCAGAATAAAAGAAGTGATGACACAATCATAGAATCCATCATAAATATTCAGCGTGTAGCATTAATACACGTTAAACATTAAAAATATTTCAGAATTTGAATCATTTATAGAAAATGAATATAGAATAGGTTCTTCTTGAAGTTGATCAGCAACGAAAGCTGTTACGAAACCAAAACTTAGAACGCGTATCATGTTTATTTTTTAAATAATCTTTTTAGATCGAGATTTTATTGTAAATGACATGTACGGCACCGAACCGTTCAATTAATTTACTTTCAGTGTGAAATCGGTTTATTTCTAGTAAATTTTCTGGAATATTCTAATATAGTTATCAAACAAATAAGCTTCACTAGCAATTCAAATGTATATTTTATATCATAGCAAATCCTCTGGTATAGCCTATGGAACATAATCATTTTTCAGCTTATGATTAACACGTGAAATATAAAGAAACTCTACAAAAACAGGAACAAACCGAGAGAGAATCATTAATTTGTTTTGGTTTTTATTATTTCTCTTCTAATTCTGCCTTTTTATTATCATAAGATTCTTACATTCTCCAAGCCTTCTTGTTTTATTAAGTGTCTCTAAAATGTTAGTCTTTTATATCTGATTGATATAATTTTTATAGTTCTTATTCAACTTCGAAACATTTTCGTTTTTAGCGCGCTAGAATCCTCAACATTTGCCTTTTTCTTCATGTTTGAGTAAATGTTTAATTTTCTTTGCTATATGTTAGTCTTTTATATCTGATTGATATAATTTTTATAGTTCTTATTCAACTTCGAAACATTTTCGTTTTTAGCGCGCTAGAATCCTCAACATTTGCCTTTTTCTTCATGTTTGAGTAAATGTTTAATTTTCTTTGCTATATGTTAGTCTTTTATATCTGATTGATATAATTTTTATAGTTCTTATTCAACTTCGAAACATTTTCGTTTTTAGCGCGCTAGAATCCTCAACATTTGCCTTTTTCTTCATGTTTGAGTAAATGTTTAATTTTCTTTGCTATATAGGAAGGTAAACACTCGATGTAGTCTAGCACACATTTTCTTTTGTTTTTTAATCATTACGCTATTTCTATTTTATTTTATACTATTTCAATTTCTTAACCGTTTCCATATTTTTGAAAATCCATTTTCGCACTTTGTATTGCTCTTTAAATTTTTGTAGTACACCTTTATACCTTCTTTTTATCTAAGATATGATTATAATCTAGGATTGTGAAAAGTTACAATTTAAGTGAAATATGTTCAAGGATTCCAAATATTTCATTTGAAATCAAGAAAATACTTATTTTCAAAATTTCGGTCAAAATATATAGAAAAAGAAAATAATTTATTTTATCTATATCATGCAGGTGTCGGTTTAAACTGAAAACTTTTCTTTTTCCATATTTCCATATAGACTATATCATTGGAAATTGAACATTTCATTCAAATATGTCTAAAAATGTCTATTATTTCTTCAGATATCTAGAAAATACGGACTATAAATCAGTTGTTTACAAAATATGAGAAAAAGGGGCGAGTTTAAACTGATATCAGTGTAAGAGCTTGCAACCCCAGCCTACTTGCGACTATTAGTAAAACATGCGCATGAACATCGCCGCGGACTCGGCGCATTTATTAAAGACAATATACTCTGTGGCTGTGACACCGCAAACGAGGAGCTTGATCTCTCATATATGTGCTTCTGTGTGCTACCTATCTATAATATGACATTCATTTTCATTCCGTATAGTTATCAGGTTTAATGTAATGTTCGATCAAATATTTGAGACGATTGATATTCCTCAGTGAATATTTTATAGCTAGTTTTCATATTTTCGGTGACTATCATTCATTAAAAAAATCCTACTCGAACAAAATTGATGAAGAATGCAGACGTAGCGACGAATTAACACAGATAAATGAAGAACACCAGGCGAATCCCCTTGGATAGTTCCCCACATATCGACCTGAACAAAGTAAAGTTTTACCCTCCCCCAACCTGAACTTTTCAGACCATTCATCAGTCAGTGTAAAGGTTGATGCAAAACCAAAGACATCTCCTGATGAGCCGTTCCATATAACCATTTTTCGATACACGAAACCAGACTAGGTCAGCTTCAGGACTTACGTGGTTGAAGTTTGAAGAAAACCACGAAGCCTTCTTCAAATATACTGTATTCAAAATTGCTGCTCTTATCTATGAATGAGTAATTTCTGGAATGGATAATTCTATACTCTCTATATACTTCTAGTAAAGATTGAAAGACCATCCCCGGTTCCCCCCTCAATGTGCTGTAACCATAGCTTACCATAACAAATACTAAATACCTATAACAGGGAACGGTGTGGTTAAACACTTGCTGCGTTCAGACCTGACAGCAATCACTGCAAGAGAGTTTTAGAAAATGCAAACTGTTGCTTTTAACAAGCAGTCCAGGCAAAGATTGAAGCAAACAAATTGGATCTTTGGACTTCTGGAAGATCACCAAACAAATTTTGAAGAGAGACAAAGCGTCAGTGCCTATGATTATAAATTAGCTAATTTCTTTATATTCAGATAAGGCGAATATATATATACAATGTGCAATCTTTATAAAAGTAAATGCTTGAACAGTGGGTTTTTAATCTACGCGTTTTTTCACTTTTATATATATATATATATATATAAAATACAAAACAAAATTCAAAAAAAGTTTACTCTTGAAAAAAAAATTAAACGAATTTGTAGAGCTGTGCTTGAAGATTATTTTGTTCTTTGCTTTTTCTACACTGTTCTACTTTTTAGAATAGTGGGATCTTTTCTAATCACTACTATCCTGACCTCTTAACGTCTAGGGTTAACTGTTATCGTGCCTGCATAAGGCATTTAATTCGTCTAAATCTTTGCTTCCAACTCAACGTTACATGACAAAGATAATCCCCTTCGCGAATTGTACCGTCTCACTGAATACAGTCTCAATAATATTTATATTACATCCCTTGAAGTTTCTTTACAAAAGTATTTCGAAAGCGCGCTTTGATGCAGCAGGACAATGCCAAGCCACACATCGCCAGGAAGACCAAAGACAAGTTTGAAGAGCTGGACGGGGTTGAGGTTCTGCCACATCCAGCCTACAGTCCTGAATGTGCTGCATAAGATTACGGCCTTTTCCGCTCAATGCAACACTTTCCACCGATTCGACTCATTTGATGAAGTCGAGGAAGCGTGTCAAGTATTCTTTGATTAGAAGGCGACTGATTCTGATAAAATTTTAGTGGTTGTGACATAAAAAGTTGCAGAACACGCTCTCTACTTATGAAATAGTTTTCTTGAATATAAAATTCTTTTTTAACAGGTAGGCTTTTGAAGGCAGCTGTTACCTACTAGGCCTCTGAGGCACAAGCCATCAACGCTAACATCCCCGAAGGTTCGCTTCTTGGTCCTGTTTGCATATGAGTATACACCGATTATTTGTGAATATCTATGCTTATTATACAACGATATATGAATGCCCTTTTAACGCTCTGAATGGCAAGAGTTTGGCATCTGATCTCTTTTCTGATATCTTAGTTTGGAGGGCGCTTGTTGCATTCAGTGCTTCGAAAACAAAACTAGTGACATTCCATCATCGCCGATCCGACCTGGAACTTTCACCAAATGCGATAAGCTTATGTTCCCTCAGAGATGCCCGTTTCTCTGAGCATTTATCGTGACAAAACTCAACGCAGATCTTTAGTAGATCTCGTATGAACGACTCATCGTTAAAGATGAAGGAAAAATTCCCTGTATGCCTTAATAAGTATCCAAAATTTTCCTGCTATTTTCTACCTTTACAAGAGTCAGATCTAGCTGAGAATGAATTACTGCTGCCATATATGGGTAGGACTTGCCTGGTATTCATTTTCCGGTCTCCACAGATTTTGCGTCATTGTGGGTGACGAATTATTTTCGACCAAACTGACACTTTCTCTATCGCTATTTTCTTGGAATTTTTTCAGATAAATTCTATTCCTTAATTCTAGCAGATCTAACCCCCCACGTGTAAGTTTCTCATTACTTCAAATATTGTAGCGACCTACACTTATTTCTTTTCTTTTCTATTCATGAGATGTAGGGTTTACTCGAGAAAGTTCTTTCCATGAATGGTTGTTTTGTGGAAATGACTCCCAACAGGGCACATCTTCAATCTTTACCATCTTAATCTATCTTTAGTCTTTTAACGTATTTTTACCGTTAGTTTTGCTACAGGGAGCACCAAATAATTGAAAACACATATGAAGGAATACAAATACATTTTAGATCAATGTCTTTTTATGTATTAGATTGTCCCAAAAGATCGTAAACACTTGCGAAATGGGTCTATCTGGTCCAGCACAATCGAGAAAAGCGATGGGTTTAGAAAGGGCAAGAGTCATCGTCGGTTCTAAAACAAGATCGATTTGGTAAGAAAGTCATGTTGTGCGTTTAATGAAACTTTGAAGGAATCGTGGATTTTGAGTTGGTTTCGAATGGTCGTGTGATCAGTGCCGAACTTTACTGCAGCAACTTGTGCGGATCTACGAAAAGTTGAAGCAAATGTAGCCGGCTCTGATCAATCGAAAGCGCACTTTGATGCAGCAGGACAATGCCAAGCCACACATCGCCAGGAAGACCAAAGACATGTTTGAAGAGCTGGACGGGGTTTGAGGTTCTGCCACATCCAGCCTACAGTCCTGAATGTGCTGCATAAGATTACGGCCTTTTCCGCTCAATGCAACACTTTCCACCGATTCGACTCATTTAATGAAGTCGAAGAAGCGTGTCAAGAATTCTTTGATTAGAAGCCGGCTGAATGGTACTTTGACCAGATCCGAAAGCTTGCAGATCGATTGCAGAAAGTCTTGGAAAATGATGGTCTTTATTTTTAGTAAAAATTTCTGTTGTTTTTTTTTTTAGTAAAATTTTAATTTTTTGCAAGTGTTTTCTGGTAACTTTAGATTACTTGGCGAGTAAAATTTCAATTTTTTACCACTGTTTACGAACATTTGGGACAACGTAATACATTATACACATGTTTAATCTACACATGTATGATGTTGAATTACATTTTATCATGCTTATATCTCTTTTATACCCAAAAGATGTCCATTATCAGTTTGATACTAATAACTACCAATCTTCAAACTGGAATAGTACTACTCATCTAAAGGTGATATGGGAAAGATAAATTTTATCGTGTTAGGTCATCTTCCTAGAAATGCGCGTTTCAAATTTCTAATGCACCATTTATTTACTGAGAATGTTTAAGTATTTTCTTGAAGATTTTCACGATGTTCATTTATCATTTGATAGTTCGGAATTCATGTTTTACTGTTTTATTTTTTCCTGCCATGAATTACTAAGAAATGTTTAGCAATAACGCATTTCATGGTAACTGAATTGATCTTCTTTTAAGTCTCGGTTTAACCGTTATCTTACACACATATATGCATAAACTGCAACTTTAAGTGAGTTTTGAACTTTGTAAAAGGTGAAAATTGTTGTTATAAAAGAGAAAAAAGGTTCTCCCCTATCATTTTATTCAACTAGATCATTTAACAGTTCTATGAATTTTCCTTTCTACTCTCTATGTGTGCAAATATAGTATTAAGATAATGTTAATAGACATCGTAAATTTTTAAGGTTGAGGAGAAGACATGTATGCTATATCTTGTCATAGGCTTTAGAGATGTCCAAAGCTACACCTACGGTTTCACCGTTTTGACCTTTTCCACAATTACTGTCAGTATATCAGCAATTAAACTGAAGTAAGGAAAGCTGTTGCTTGTTATGAGATTGAAGGCCGACAGAAGAGATAGAAGGCCGACAGTTTGAAGGGTCGGTCGACTCACCAGACATCCTTAAATTTGGGACAACAGATAATGACTTCCAGCAGCGAGAAAAGGTGGAGGGAGCGAGATATATGATATACAGCTTAGAGAAAGCAGTAGCCAGTTCGGGAACACTCTTCTTAATGACTTTTGCAGAGATACTATCGGGTCCGCATGCTTTGATGGGGTCTAGGTTAGAGATAATAACATAGACAATGGATTGATTGAAGTAACGGGGGATAGAGACCTTGCTAGACACTATTACAGAGCCGCCAATACCTAAAATATTTAGAGACTATGTAGTAACTCATTCTCTCGGCAAATAGTGACTTAGATCTCTCGAGGACTCGCTTAAATTTATTACGAGCAGTAACGAATAGGCACTTGTTATGAAGAGAGCTGTCATGCTGACAAAGCCGAAAATAGTGGTCTCTGTGTGCTATAGATGACGAGCATGCTGGTGTGAACCATGTAGAGGATTGAGGTTCATCTGGTTATTCCGAGAGAGGATGAAAGCGTCTATGCCGGCTTTGACCCCAGATGAAATCTTAGTGGTGCACTTTGCAACATTTGAATTGGCAAAGCAATTCACATCACACACACATTTCCTATATAGTGATATTAAATGCTTTTCTTTTTTTTTATAAATCTTTGCATGCACTAGAATACTATGTATATCCTTTTATTGTTACTCTTTACATAAAAGAAAAAATCAATGTTCAAAATTCCCCAATCTCGTCCGTTTAATTATTAACCTATAAACTATCATCTTTTATAAAGCGAATCAAATTGAAATGTAAAAAATTGCAATTTCAAAACATTTTTTTCTTTCAGGCTCGCTTGTCACCGCTGCATTGCGTGGGTCTTAACAAGACTAAGAAATTACGGATGGATCTTTTTTTAAAATTGCTTTCCTTATGCTTTTATCTAAAAAGATGAATAAGTCATATCTGATTGTATATAAAGATTATTAGTTTGGCAAATGGTTAAAATTATGAAGCATCCAGTGAAGATCAAATTCATTACAGTAGTAATAACCTGGAACAAGGTTCTAACTATCCTACATAATTATGTGTTTACAAAGCATAATGCCAAGTAAATCATTTCTTGAAATTATAGAAAAGATAGATCTACAAGGAAAGAGTATACGAATATTACACACTGTGTATTAGAATGATACAGCTTTTATGCTAATATAGAAGTAACTATAAGAGAAAAAGCAGACAATGACGATTTTTCACAGAATTTATTCAACCTATAAAGCGAGATGATTCAAAGAGAACAAGTTCAGTCTTTCCTAACAACTCGTGAAATGAGAGTTATCTTGAACGGCCAATCGTCTAGGTCCTTTCATACTGATGTGGGTGTTCTCCAGGGCTCCATGATTAGCCCTACGCTATTTTTGATGTTTATCAACGTCCTTCCCGATGACACCAGCTCTAAACTTGGCATCTGTTCTGACGATACAATCATTTACTCCTGCCTTGATAGTTAGGCTGATCAGTCCGACCAGGTCAAAATGTCAGCTGATGTCCAAAACAACATCATGGCTGTCGTTCATTGGAGTAAAAAATGGCTTGTAAATTTTAACCCCTCCCAAACTAAACTTCTATTCATTAATCATCTGATAGTCCCAGCATTAATTTTCATCACATTGGCTGATACTAACCTCTAATAAATTGACACTTTGCGGCTTTTTGGGTTAACGTTCTCAGATGATACACATTCGAAAAACTCTCTTGAATCCATTGCTAGGTCAGCAGCTAAAAATATTAGTTCACGGTGTCGTTCTGGACAATATTTCTCCCAAGAACCTATCTTACAGATCTATAAGTCAACTAATCGTGTATGCTTAGAATATTGCTGCCACAAATGGTTTGGTGCCCCTGCTATTTACCTTGAGTTCCTTGATAAAATCAAATAAGTATCAGCAATGTTTTTGGTCCTAATTTGGCGGCTCGGTTTCAGTCACTTCGTTGTCCTGCAGCCTTGGCCGAGATAGAACTCACTACACACTTCCAGTATTCCATGTGCATCTGGAATCCTGGCGCAGTTTGCAGCGAAATTCATAATCTTGTCAAATAGCTGAATACTTGATGCTTCGCCAGGGCTACCAAGGGTGTTTTTATTGTGACACCAACACTAGATGGGTTGCCTCCAGGCCCCAACCTGTTATTTAACCCATAACTGGAGGGAAGTTACGGATTAATACCTTTCCCAAGGATACCAGTGCTGAAGTGAATGCAGGGTACTCAACTGGACTTCAAACTCGGTCCACCGATTTTATCTTTCCAAGCCGATATCCACAGCATCACAATGCACATTCGTCACTGAATGCTTACAGCACCTGGTATTTCCAAGTGGTCACCCATCTAAGTACTGACCAGGTTCAGCGTTGCTTAACTTCGGTGATCAAACGAGAACCGCTGTATTCAACGTGATATGCCGTAAATCACAACCCCAAGGTTGCCTCTCGGTACCTTTTTTTTATAGGTTTTATAAATACTTTCATGGTAGTTGTTCGGGTGCGTTCTTTGTTTTAGTACCCAAGCTTTATGAGTTTAAGCGCAATACTAGACTGGCGTCGAGATCTCATCAATTTCCAGTTGAGATGACTAGATGTAACCATACGTTACTAGCAGTATATCCCGGCGTTGCTCGGGTATAATGAAAGCTTTAAAACTAATCCATGATCCTGGAGCTCAGACTCAGCCTAAAGAATATGTGAAATAATAAAATAATTGCAACAATTTACAAATCGCATCTAATATATATATGTGTGTGAGCAGTATAGCCCAGCGTTGCTCGGGTGTAAAAAAAGCTTTAAAACAATCCATGGTCCTGGAGCTCAGACCCAGCCCAAAGAATATTTTACCAATCACACCTAATATATATATATATATATATATATATATATATATATATATATTTATTCAGATACTTTAATCCAAGCGGAGAAAGCAGGAAGGTAAATTCCAAAAACCCAATTCTAATTAATATTAAAATTTTATTTTAATATTAAAAAATGATACAGGAAGAGAGCTCCATGTAATAAAATATTACAGAGCTTTTTCGTAGTTGAGCTTTCTTGGTTTATTCCCGGATTTTTTCTAACCAACACAACACCACCTTTTCTATGGAGAAATTTACCCCGGAGTATTCTTTGAAGAATATTCCTTATCCTAATCTGAATTCCTTTCTCTTTCATCTTACGGAAAAAATTGAAAGTTTTGTGAGGAGGCTTCGATGGAAAGCCTACTTTTTTTGCGTTCTACGGATTCTTCTCCTGGTTCTACAGAGTGTTTTGATCTAAAAACTCTAAGAACTCCACCGGTATGCAAATTTTTAAACTCGTTTGAAAAAGACCTTTTTAATTTGATCCCCAAAATCAAGTTCCGGGGAACTTCTAATGAATTCCAGGATTTATTAAAGTCGAACATGAATACCTTAAAGAATTCTAAAGACCTATGGATAAAATCGGACAAATCAAATAACATTTACAAGTGTAATACTTCCAATTACCTAAATATCCTTAAAAATAGTATAACTAGTCATTACAAAATAGACAGAGGAAACCTAATTTTATCGGAAATTAACTCTGATATGGCTAAATTTGCAAATGAACTAAATATTAGTGATAGAATTGGAAAAGTTTCTACCAAAGAAGCTTATATTTTATTTAAGGGCCACAAGCCAAACTTCCAAAATAAATTACAAACTAGACTAATTAATTCCACTAAAAGTGAATTAGGCATAATTTCTAGGGAAGTTCTGAAGAACCTAATAGAGAAGTTACAATCTAATTTACAACCGAATCTTTGGAAGAGTTCCTTAGATACCATAAAATGGTTTGATAATATCAATGACAAATCTAAATCCACTTTCCTTAAATTTGATATTGTGGATTTCTATTCCTCTATATAAAAAAAAAAACTTCTTGTGGATTGTTTAGACTTTGCTAGAGGTTATGTTAATATTTCGGATAGTGACTATAGGATTATACTGGGTGCTAGAAAATCCATTCTCACCTTTGATAATTCTACTTGGACAAAAGGACCTGAAGATAGTTTTGATGTCCCTATGGGAGCCTATGATTCTGCCCAGGTAGCAGATCTAATAAGTATTTATATTTAAATATTTTAAGTAGATTTTTTAGACCATAAACTAATAGGCCTATATCGGGATGATGGACTGATATGTATTCCCAATTCCAATGGGCCTTACACTAATAGAATACATAAGAAAATTATCAGAGCCCTAAATTGTCTAGGGTTTAAGGTTGAGGTTACTTCCAATCTCAAAATTGTAAACTATCTAGATATCACCCTTAACTTAAATGATGGTTCCTACCAACCCTTTCTCAAAGAAAATAGTTCTCCCACCTATATAAATAGTTTATCCAACCACCCCAAGAATATTATAAGACAAATACCCAAGATAGTAAATAATAGAGTTAACCAATTATCATCCAATATAAAAATTTTCAACGCAAGTCAAGAAATTTACGACAAGGCCATTCAGAAAAGCGGTTTTATTAACAAGTTAACGTATGATAAGCCTGCTATAAACCCAGAATCATCAAAAACTAAAAACACCCGAAAATGTAGAAAAAGGAAGATAATTTGGTTTAACCTTCCTTATTGTAAGCTAACTAATATAAATATTGGTAAGTATTTTCTCAGATTAATCGATAAACATTTTAATAATAATAATAATAATAATCCCTTAAATAATTTTTTAAAAATAAATTCACCCTAAAAATCAATTACTCTTGCACCTCAAATATAGATGATATAATTAATTCCCATAATAGGCATATTTTAATGAACCTAAATAATACCGACGTTAAATCCGGAATTGTTGGTAAATGTAATTGTAATTCTGTGGATACCTGCCCGGTGCAGAGCAAATGTAAATCCACCCAAGTAATTTATGAAGCCCGTATTTCTCCATCTAACAACAAAGATAATTACCGGACTTATATTGGTATGTCCGCAGGCCCTTTTCAAACAGAGACTTTACAACCATAAGTACTCGTTTTCGAACCCTAACCAAAAATTCCAGACGTAGATTCTGGAAAATGAAGGAGGAAGAGCAGGACCCTATAATCAGCTGAAAATTAATAGGTTCAGCTTGTACCCCTAAAAAATTTCGTGATAGGTGCCGTCTATGTTTATTGGAGAAGATTCTGATTTTGAAGTATCCTCATCAGGACTTACTTTTGAATCTTAGGAAGGAATTCATTAATAAGTGCAGTCATAGGGCGGATTTTAAAATTTAAATTTTAAATTTTAATTTTTAATTTTTAATTTTTCTTTTTATAATTTTTATGTGTATGTGTATGTTTGTGTGTGTATGGGATTATTTGTATATATGTGTGTATACATGTATATATGTATATATGTATGTGTGTATATATGTATTTATGTGTGAAAAATTTTTTTTAGCTATTTAAATGCTCTTTTTTATAATATTCATTAATGTTTTATATTTTTTATATGTATGTCTGTGTGTGCATATGTATAATGTATATATATATGTGTGTGTGTGTATGTATATGTGTGCATGTGTGTGTACACATATATATTGTGTGTGTGAATTTTTGTATATGTGTGTACACATATATATGTGTGTATGCGCATGTATGTGGATATACGTATATAAGTGTGTATGAAATTGAATGTATATGTGTGTGTATGTGTATGTACGTATATATGTATTCATAATCGAAGAATTGTGTGTGTATGTGTATGTATGTATGTATATGCATGAATAATTGTAAATGAAATTTTCTTTTTACCTATTTAGTTTAAATCAAATGACCTAATTTTTAAAAAAAATTATTTTAAATCCTATATCTTTTTATTCCCTTTAAAAATAATTATGCCTTTTTTAAGTAAAGGCCTTTTTCTAATGCTTCAACGTTTTTGGGAAGTTAGGTTTTCTGTAATATATAAAAAAAAATTTCTTTCTTTTCTTTTCTTTTTCCCTCCCTTCCTTCCTTTTATCTCTCTTATCTCCCACCTTTTTTCCGTGTTGCTTAACCTTACATCAATTCAACACGGCCGTCTGTTAAATTTTAAGTTACAATTTTCTTTCCTTTTTTTGCGAACCCAGACGATGTCAATTTTTTCTTTTCTTGTTTATTTGATTTTATTTTGTTTTATCTTTTTCTTTTTTTTCTTTCTCTGTTTCTTTTTCTTTTTCTTTTTTAATTTTCTTTTTTAATTTCTTTGCAAATCTATTTAAAAAGGAAAAATTAGACTGATTTTTCTCCAGTTTCTGAAAGGATTTTTCTGTTGCTGAGGTGATGTGCTATCCCCCGTGGTGATTTTCATATCGAAATGATCATCCAACATCATTGAATTAATCCTTTTTTAATTTATATATATATATATATATATATATATATATATATATATATATATATATATACTAGCAGTATAGCCCGGCGTTGCTCGGGTATAATGAAAGGTTTAAAACTAATCCATAGTCCTGGAGCTCAGGCTAAAGAATATTTGTGTGAAGTTTGGTGAGAATCGGATAAAAATTGTGGATTTATATAAAGGACATACAGACAGCTAAACAGACACACACACACAAACATCTTGCCTTATATATATATATATATATATATATATATATATATATATATATTTTCGATTTTTTGCACTATTGTAAGAACTGCAACCTTGAAACTTCTGTATATCGTTTCTTATGTCTTTGTCTATGAGTGTATCAAATTTGATTAAAATCGGACCACTCCTTCTATAACCCGATTTTTTCGATTATCGATTTTCGATATTTATCGGGGGTACTTCGACACAAAACCTAACTAAGAACACTCGCAGACGCTTATAGTACAACTGTGTCAATTTTCAAGAAAATCGGTTCAGCCATTTCGGAGTCTATATGTAACGGATGCACACACACACACACACACAGACACAGACAAAGTTCCATTTATAAATAAGTTTAGATTTAGATTTGCTGACGTTACTTTTCCCGCACTTGTCACCTGTGGAACTCTCTTCGGTCCCAGGCTTTCAAGCCAACTTTAATCTGCAAAAATTTTAATGTAATGTCAATGATTATCTACTTTCCTCTTGATTACTCTTTTCTTTATCTGCTCATTATTAATGTTTCTGTTCCTAATTGTTACTCACCTCGTAACCCCATGTGTCTTAGTGGCTTTACTGCCTTGCTTAGGATGATACCAATTATTAAAAGGAAATATTTCTCCTCATGGTTAAAGTTCGTCTAGATCGTGCTACATCTCAGTACAAAATAGTGCTAGTGTTTTTATAGTCCTAAACAGCAACATCTATCGAGCGTCTTCATAGATCCCGTGGAAGTAATGGCCATACCTACGGAGAATATTTTACTATTTCATTCATAGAGTCAGAATAGATGGAAGTTATGACTTTCTCAAGGGTAGTAGTACAAATTGAATGCAAAAAGCGTCGCTCTTATGTTGAAATTCAGTCAATTAAGTGCCATACACGCTTGGGCGATCATGTCTCGAAAGAGACATGACTGACTGGGCAGAAGATTATCCCACAGTATTGCTTTCTGCGGTAGACTGGTTGCCGACCAAGGCTATAGAACCCAATCTGTCCTGCTATTTAACCCATAACTGGAAGGAAGAGATGGATTAATACCTTTCCCAAGGGTATTTGCGCGTAAGTGAATACAATGGATTCAACTGGAATTCGAAGTCGCCTCCCCGGTTTCTAGTTCCGAGCCGATATCCACTGTACCACAACACACATCCTTTCGCTTACTAATTTCGCTTTCTTTTCTGACACCATTACGCCAAACGCATCTCCTTTCAAAGCTGAAGAATATATGTGAAATAATATTTCTTTGAAAGAAAAAGCTGATTTTATTGACAAAAGTTTGAAGACAGAAAGTAAGCAAACACAGTTTTAGTCTTTCTTGTACAACGATGATGTTTTTGTTAAAAAAAGAAGTAAAAAAAGGCCAGCCTGAAGAATGTTATTGTTAAAGTAAATTCTCATAGTCCTATGTGAGCCCAAAATAACAACGCATAACCTGGTAGGTAATCGAATAAAAGAATATTATAACCGAACAGTGAAGAGAATACGCAAGTTTGAACATCAGCGCAACGTTCATAAGAAGTAAAATAGGCGAGTACAAAAGACACGAAAATAACTGCATTGTTATAGTCAAGAGCTGAGAGGGATGTCTAACCAAATTAGGACAACTGGCAGACGACACTCGAAAATGCCAGAAGCATGATTTCCAAAGTCCAAAAAAACTCGAGTAAAAATAAGGGTTTACTAATTCTTCTCTTTTGTAAATACATTTAAAGATTGGCTACATTTTACCTCATTGTACGATTTAATAAAAATGCAGAAATTTATCATTAAAATCACTACTTTTCCAAAACTATTACTCGGATAAATATGACATCTTGTATAACTTACGAAATTTTTCTTTACATTTACATTATAACAGTTATTATTAAGATGAATAGAAATTAATTTTTTTAATCATTTCACCCCAAGCAAGGCAGTACCGCCACCGATGTGCATGGGGCTACATAAGAGTAAAAGTGTAGACAGGAGGAGAGAGAAGAGAAAGGCGAACCAGTTGCAGGGGGTGTGAGAGAAAGGGCAAGAGAAGGATGGGAACACAGGTGTGAAGACTTTTGCGAAGGTAGAGAAAACGAAAAGAACAAGATATAGGGCTTGATATATAAAGAACTGGAGTCTAGTGGATAAGAGATGGGTATTGACATTGCATTTAAATTTCTGGAGGTTGTAGCCGTCAGGAAAGCAAGTATATGGAAGCGAGTTCCATAGACGGGAAGTGCAAGAAAGAAAATGATGGAGTAGGAATTGTCGGCTGCATTTGGTTGATCTAACTATAAATGGGTGGGACATTGTTGCCAAGTCTGGTTGCACGAGTAAATTCTTGTGGCGGGGGCACCAGTGACTTAAGTTCATAGGAGCAGAAGCCATGAAAATATTTGTAGAATAGAAAGAGGGAAGCCACATTCCGCCGGTGAGAAAGTGGCTGGAGACGAGCTGCCAGGTCGAGACCTATCACATTACAGATTCTCCTACATGCAATGTTTCACAACCTTAGCATCACTCTTTCATAGTCAGCTTATGAACCATTTTGATTCTCCCTCGTTAACAAAAATACATATTTATCGGTAGAGTGATTTTAATGGATAGATAATTGTACATATGTCTGCGGAATTACAACAAAAAATAAAACAAAAAAAAAACTAGAAAGAACAGATGTCATCGTGAAGTTTTCTATGAACTGTTAATTTAAAATGTACTGCTTCAATATCACTTGACATTATTCAAACACATCGGCACCTGACTCCTTAGTAATAAGATATTCAAGAAAACGTTCGCTAGATATTTCGTCATCAAATACATTTGCAAAATATTTAGACGTAGTCATATTAGTTTTTAAAGTTTCATGTAACTTTTAAATCCAAGGAGTTTAAATTATACGCATTGTTATAAATTTCTATCTTCTATGTTAAATATAATTTTTTTTTTGGTTACCTATAACTGTTGTCTACAGTCCTTAACTACGGCCTTAAAGCCACATCACGTTGAAACACCGGTTCCCATACGATCAGCGAAGTTAAGCAACGTCGAGCCTGGTCATTACTTAGATGGTTGACTTCTTAGGGTATACCAGGTGCTGTAAGTTTGAATGTACGGGTGGTGTAATGAATAATGGCTCGGAATTTTTATTTAGTCGGAGAGCTGAGTTCCAATTCCAGTTACGTTCATTATATTAGGCGTAAATACTATAGAGGAAGGTATGAATCCACATCTTATTTCCCAGCTATGGTTTAAATAGTAAAACTGGTATCACTAAGACCTTCATTATCTAAAACACAGATAATTGCTTACAAAATAGATTTCTGTATTAAATAACTCATACAGAATGATATGTCGCTAAACAAAAATCAACTCAATTACGAGATAAGAAAAATGTGTAGAAAAGGTTTGACCAAAATAGAAGTTCTGAGACCTACATTATTCAGACTATTGTCCTCATCATTGTTGCAATTTGTACAACGTTTCGGCCGTTGTACGCTCCGGCCTTCTTCAGGTGCTAGGAATTTCGAATCGAACCCTTTATTAAAATCACTGGGATATATGAACTCCAGGTTGGGGGCTCAGTTTTTCATATAACGTTATAGTAAATCGATCCTCCATTTTGGAACCACTCGACATTAGCACCACCTCTAAATTTGTTGATTATCAATTTTCTTTTACTTTTTTCAGTGCAATCTTATCGATTAAACCATAAACTTTTCGATTGACAAAGAAAATTTGGAAAAAATTCAATATTTAAACAATTGGTGGGGACTCAGTTTTTTTTATACAACCTTACAGTAAATCGATCCTGTGCAATTAACTTTTTTTGCTTGCGCATATTCAACAATCGAATCCTCTGCGAAACTTTTGAATAAACCATTCTTGAATTTTCCGAGGAAAATACCATCGTAAGAACTGAAGAAAACTTGAAAAAGACAAAAACAAGAGCAACAACTCGTCCCCCAAAATACAAAACAAAGCGATTCCAACGCGAATGATTCCAAAATGGATTATTAATGATAAAACTTTCTTGAAGCATTCATTTTAACTTTAATCGAAAGCTTAAGGACGGTATTTACTATTTGCAATAAGCAATATACATTGGAATCAATATTTTTCTAAAATGGATAATTTAAATTTTAATTAATCTGATTTTAAACAAAGATTGGTTACTTTAAGTTTAAAATAACAAAAAAAAAGTATTTTTAACACAAACAGTAGCTGTATTTTTAACCGACATTGCCATGTTTTTCTAAACGATGACATATTGATTATTGCTCTACGGATAATTTATCTGTAAATCATGATCAAAGAAAATGAAGTGAGCGCGTTTTTCATAGTATTTTTAAGCACTTAGTAATCTTTAAAATTTTCGAAATTTTTTTAGGTAATCTAACTTTGGAGATGTTGACTTTAAATTTACTACAGTTATCTTTCTTAGTTTCTGATAATGTCCAGTATAGTCAGTCATACTTTAAAAAATGAGAATGTTACAAAATATTTTTTATACATAAAAAAAATTTAAATTATTTAAAAACTCTTGGTGTAAAATGATTTTTATTAACGTTTTTCAATTTTTAGATTAATAAATATAGTTTTTAATTAATAACAATATCAGCTAACTATATTGAAATAATTTAGAATTTTGAAATATTTAAAATATTATTTTAAACTATCACAATTAACATAAACAGATACTATACTTGAAAAAATTATTATTTATCAATTTGTTTTTCTTTAGACAATAATGCCCTTTATAAATCTTCTTTTAAAAACAATTAAAAGCTTTTCTAATTAAACCATCAATTTTATTGCATTTTTTATTTTACCATTCGGAAAAGATTTTCTGGAAATGAGTAGCAGTTTGAAAAAAAAATTAATGATTTACGTTCTCTAATCACTTCTGCTTTGAACTACTAAAACAAATTTTGAGATTAAAATTTAATTTCTCAAAATTCTGGAAATTAAGTAAGTGAGGTAGTAACATGTATATATATATATATATGTACACTACCTGCCACAATTATAAGGCCACCTCAGTTTTTTAAAAGGATTGATGTATTTCATACTATTTTTAGTATTTGTTGTTAAATGAGAATAGAATGGTCCTTTTTCTATTATTACTTTGCAAAATTTTACAAGGCAAGGCAGCAAAGATGAACTCGTTCGAATCACCCTAAATTTTCTTCATTCTTTCATTGATGAAACCTCAGTATAGTTAATTATTAAATATTTATAAATTCATTTGGTGTTATTTTGCAGTATTAACGAAAGAACCATTCTGTTTTCATTTACAATTATTTACTTGGCAACAAATACTAAAAAATATTATGAAATACACCATTTTTTAAAACATATTATATATAACGACATATATATATATAAAGCAAAACAAAAATCTCGATATTTAAATCCGTTGAATAGCCATTTCTACGAGGAAATCCTCGCTTCTTCAGCAACGGCAAAACGAAAATTATATTTACTCAAATTCAAATATACTAAAGTATTTTATACCGGTAGATGTTAAAAAAAAATCATCCATCTACAGGAAAATAAAAACAGGTGGAATTAACAATTTTTGAATTTAAGGAAGTAAAAAGGAGAAAGCAGACAGATATCTATGTCTCATATTAGAAAACATACACCTCCCCCATACCTGAGTCAAGAGTTTGAAAGTTAAAATTTAGCCATGTCAGAGGGATAGAAATGTTAGGGATAAGGAAAGGAAAAAAAGGTGGAAGGCGTGGTTGACTGGGGAAAAATTTTTTTTCCCATAGGAATTTACCTATCTGATCATCCTTTTGGATTTAAAATATATATATACATATATATTTATCTATGTATATATATATATATATATATATATATATATATATATATATATGCACACACACACACACACACACATATATATATATATATATACATACACATTACATTGCATTGGAAATACATGGTTCTGTTGTCATTTCGCGCTATCATTCGGTGTGAGGTCATAGAACCGCATTGCAAATTTGCGAACTGCGTTTGTTATTTTTGGTAACTACTGCCGTTGCCTAGCGGAGTTTTACGTCAACACAAAATAAAATCGTCGGTGATGGTGGATGTTATTGTGTTACTGTCTTAATAACTTCTCTGAAGATGGCTCC
The DNA here is from genome assembly GCA_037127315.1 of Ascarosepion bandense. NCBI lineage: Eukaryota > Metazoa > Mollusca > Cephalopoda > Sepiida > Sepiidae > Ascarosepion > Ascarosepion bandense. The sequence goes on from JBBBDQ010000562.1 coordinate 1,125,587, forward strand.
TGTGAGCCGAAAGCTTAGAAACAAATTAATAAATAATTATCCAAATGTTGGAGAATTTTTGTCTTTATTTTCAATTATATTAAAGCTAAAATACGACGTTTAGAATGGCTCATGTTTAAACATAATAGACATTCATTGTCTCTTATATTTAAGAGTATATGTTTAGAAAAGATATATATATATATATAAATATATATATATATATATATATATATATATATAGATAGATAGATAGATACCTAGTTTTCGAAAAAATACAAAAATAATTTCATTAATTTTTTTAATAAGTACTTAGAATTTCATCGAAATTCGACAATGTTATTTTTGCAAAAAATTCCAATCTGTGTGTGTGTGTTTGTTTTACCAGAAGAGAAGCACTAAAACATTCAGTCAGTTAAGTGCCATACGTGATACACGCTTGGGCGATCATGACTGACTGGGCAGAAGATTATCCAACATTAGGTTGCCATTGCTTTCTGCGGTAGACTGGTTGCCGACTAAGGCTATAGAACCCAGTCTGTCCTGCTATTTAACCCATTACTGGAAGGAAGAGACGGATTAATACCTTTCCCAAGGGTATTTGCGCGTAAGTGAATACAATGGATTCAACTGGAATTCGAACTCGGCTCCCCGATTTCTCGTTCCGAGCCGATATCCACTGTACCACAACGAACATCTTTCATTAATCGTAAATATTACGTCAACCGCTAACGTAAAAAGAATATATTTTTGACCAAAATTTCTAACGTGCTGGAAAAGACATATATATATATATATATATATATATATATTAAAAACAATTTTGGTAATTTTTCTTAATAATAACATAAATATTTTAACTATAAAATTTTGTTTTTATAAAGTTTTTTATCATGCTATGTTGTTTTTCAGCGAATTAATGCAAGGCTCAAAATTCCACTTATTTTTTTAGATACGCTTTATATATTTATAGTCTCAAAATATCAACAGACGTGTTATCGGCTAGTTCAATGATTTTTTTAATCGCAGACGTTTTTATCGTCTAATTTCGGTTGAATATTTCTATACAAACAGGAGAAGAAAAGAAAAGAAAAGATGACTGATTAGTTTACTTTGAGCATATAGGGTCTTTTCGTGCGTATGCAAATTTACTTGTTTAAATAAAAGCGCGAGTTTCAAAAAGATTATTTGGCAGCAGCTAATAGTCATCGAAAAGCTCCCTTATGCAGAATGGAGACTGATGTCATCATTCCTCCCTCCTTCAGCTCACTGATACATCGCAGCAGGATGATATCAATGACAACCAGAAAACGGAGTGGTCTGATTTCTTCACGAAGAATGCTGTTTTTTGCAAGCCTAAAAAATGAATGACCCGGGGAAAAATGCTGTAATTATAAAGAGTGAAATTAAATCCATAACGTGTTATTAAGACCCTTGGTGTTTGCTTAAAACAGCTAAGATAAAGATAGCTGAGGTGTCCTTTTTTCATTCTGCATGTAAATGCAAAAAGCTCTTTAGTTTGATGTTATGTTTGTTGTTTAATGGCTGGGAAAATGTCATAGCACTTAAAACATTATTATTGTAATTCATGTATTATTATTTTGTGTCTACATATAACTACTATTTTTATTGCATATAAAATTTCTTTCTTACTCAAATAAACATCGGGTGTTTTTTTTCCTTGACTAGTTTTTTACATTACCTTCAAATCTGAATTATTGTAGATTTTCCTGAAAGGAAGGAAATTCAAGATAATACACTTAGTTCTTTTTTTAGTATTTTCTTCCTATAAACCTTCGAATGTGACACTTTGTTCCTATAAACCTTCGAATGTGACACTTCGGCCCGGCTGGCTCGTTGCTCCTGGTCCGGAAACTGCTGCGATAATGATGACCGGAACCTGAGTGGCTGTCGAAACGGCACCAGATATGACGACGATTTCGGGCCGATAGTCGTGATTATCTCGTCACACAGCGTCAAGATCTCTATTACAACGACAAACTCTCTGCCCACGTTGTATTCTTTTGATCTCAGAAAGTCACGTTCAAAAGCCTGGTAGCCGTCTCTTTACCATGTCAAACCAAACCGGACCGGACACTTGTGTACACTTGTGTTAAAAGAAAATAAATACGGCATTAAAAAATGAATAAATAAGTTCGAAAACGCCTGGATGAATTACGAAAGAAAGTCTTTACATATATAAAAAAGAAAAAAATTAAAAGCGGAATGTACAATCGCCGAATTTCAAAGTTTACAACGGAGAGAAGGTTTCGTTTTAAAAAAATAATCAGAGCTTCAAATGTTCCAAATAAAAATAAGTTCTTTCCGAAGTTTCGTTAAAAATAATCAGAGCTTCCAGATGTTCTAATAGCCTTTTGAGATTTCGTTAAAAATAATCAAAACTTTCAATTCTTTCAAAAATAATCACAGCTGTCCATCTGCTGGGCTGGTTAGCTAATCTCCGTTGCAAGCATATCTGTGTCTCACGGAGCCAACATGGACTTCATACTGCAACTAAGCTGACATTAGTTACAGTTGAAAAAAACTGCCAGGATCATCAGTTAAACAAGGCTAGTCCGTTCTAACCATGATAATGATGATTTCTGACAATCTTTTTAACGACTTATAACAGATTCGTTTACCTAATTTCATTCCCGTAGAATGAAGCAATAGGTGACATGATTTTCAATCGAGACCATCTTCCGTGACTGATAATTGTCATCTCGTTATTGTTCGACTGTAGGGAGATTAGAATCCAGGTTTTATGGTTTGAAAGTTGATGTTTTAATCCGTCGCCAATGCGAGTGATGGCAGGTGTAACACTAAGAGGATGAATGAGAGAAAACATCAAACAAATCACCAGTAAAAAGTATAGGAGTCATTAAACGACAATAGAATAACGGGGAGAGATAATCGCATAATAAAGGATTGGCAAATGAAAACAATAGCGTCATCAGGGTTACAAACACAGTAGAAAGTTGATTGGTGATCAAATGTTAGCAAAGACATAAGGAAAATATTCCGATACAAATTTGGGAAATCAAAGCAGATAGGTTTGATGCTTGTAATAAGATATGAACTCTGTAAACATAGAAACTATATCGAGATCTTAGTTTGTGTATTAGTCGAGTAGAGAAATTGATAGATAAGGCGCGATACAGTCAGTTAAGGTAAGAAATCAACACATACCCATTTTCACAATTTTAACATCACTTCCTCATAGTCTGTCTATGAAATTTTCAACCTACCCTCATACACACATACTCACATATAAATGTTTATATATTAATCGGTATATGTATGTATATAATTTATATATATATATATATATATATATATATATAATTCCAAGTGAAGAGGACTCAAGGTTTTTTTTTTGAGTGCTCTGGCATTTATTTTATTATAAACAGTGCTCAATATAATGAGCATTATAAAGCTTAATATAATATAATTATATAGTTATATCAATTTTAAATTGATATATGGTTATATCAATTTTACATTACGATATGGAAATTTCTATGTTTCGAGATAGGTTCTCATCATCAGGCAATGTTGGTGTGGTTGTGTAGATGATTTATCAACATTGCCTGATGATGGAAATTTCTATGTTTCGAGATAGGTTCTCATCATCAGGCAATGTCTCGAAAAATTTCCATGTCGCAATGTAAAATTGATATAACCATATAATTATATATATATATACTTTTTTCTACCTTCTTTTTCTCTTTTTATTCTTATTTTTTATTTCCATTTTGAAAGAAGGTCGGACGTTGCTGAGGAAACGTAAAATCTCTCTTAGGGATTTTATGACGAAATGTTCATTCAACATTTTTGAATTTTGATATATATATATATATATATATATATATATATATATATATCCGAGTGAATACAGAACGAAGAAAGAATTCTTACAACGTCCAAAACATTCATTTAAAACAGTGCTCGATATATAATATATAAAGCTGTGAATATTTATTATAAATTATATTTTAGAACATGTACATAATCATTCTATATATATCCGCTACAAAGGTACGATTGTTTCCACATTGAAACTTCAATGTCTCACCAATTAAATAAATATAAGGAAAGAGGATTTCCATTACTTTACACACCGCCTGATGAGACATTGAAGTTTCAATTTTGAAACAATCGTACCTTTGTAGCGAAGATATATAGAATGATTATGTACATGTTCTAAAATATAATTTATAATATATATATATATATATATATATATATATATGTGTGTGTGTGTGTGTGTGTGTGTGTGTGTGTGTGTGTGTGTGTGTAATTAATTGTTAAAATCTAAATTTAGACATGAATTACTTCCGGATATTTTTGTAACGTAAATTTCTCAATTCTTATCCGTCTTTTTTTATTTTTTATTTTAATTTTAATTTTTAATTTTATCTTTATTTTTTCTAACTTTTTCTACCTTCTTTTCTCTCTCTTGTTATTCGTAGTATTTTTTATTTTTTTATTTCCATTTTGAAAGAAGGTCGGACGTTGCTGAGGAGACGTAAAATCTCTCTTAGGGATTTTATGTCGAAATGTTCATTCAACATTTTTGAATTTTGAAAATTTATTTTACTTTATATTAGCTCTGTAATTTTAATTACATTGAGCTCTCCTCCTGTATCATTTTTTAATATTAAAATTTTTAATATTAATTAGGATCAGGTTTTTGGGATTTACCTTCCTACTTTTCCGTTTTGGATTAAAGTATTTTAATATATATATATATATATATATATGTTATCAATATTGTATTTATTTTTATGCTAGGCCAACTGACGAAGTCCTCATAGCCTAACTTATGCCCGGATTTTTTTAAAACAGCTAACTACCTAAAGTTTTTGCTTGACTAGTAATTTTAGTTTATTCCACAGGGCTGATGGCTACCACTTTCCCAGTCATACATAATCAACCATTTCCGATTTTATTGTCTCACTCCTTCACTACAGATTTTCGATGTTACTCTAGCCCTAGCTCTGGCTTTTTCTTCACTTTTATATTCTCTGCCAAAACTGCAAGGAATCGAGTACGTGCTATTCTTGGGCATGTTTTCTATTGTGTTACGCTACACTCAGCAGAAATTTATCCATAGAATGGAATTGCTTCTAAATATTGTCGTGCGGACAACAGATGTTCAGATTCTTTTTTGATAAGTCAAGTTGTGCCTGCCTTACGTCAAGGGTCTACACCTGTAGATTAAATAAAGGATTCAGTTCAGACATCTCTTAATTACCCATATTGATATACACCTGAGGAAGCCCAGAGTGTACAACGGCCGAAACGTTATGATAATAACGAGGTCAATACTCTAAATATAAATAGAATTTGACTTCTTTATCTTAATGGGCACAATCTATTGAACTTCGATCGCTCTAATTATTTCAGTGCTTTGATGTGTGTGAGTGGGGAAGCGTGATTTTTATTCCAAATTTTTTTTATTTTCTAATTTTTTTTATTTTCTATAAAAAAATTTCGATTAGGTTCTTGCTAGTCATTGAATTTAAACACATATCTGTAAAGCCGGCCTTCTAAGTTTTGGTCATAGTGTACATGATTTTTTCGGTATCGATTTCTGCTTGATTTCTTAGGAGATTATATAAAGGATTCAGTTCAGACATCTGTCTAATTACCCTTATTGATATACACCTGAGAAAGCCCAGAGTGAACAACGGCCGAAACGTTTTAATAATAACAACAATAATGCGGTCAATAGTCCGAATATAAATAGATTTTCTCTTCTATAAACTAACGGGCACCATCTATTGATGTCTCTCCAATCATTTCAGTGCTTTGATGTGTGTGAGTGGGGAAGCGTGATGTAATTTTTACTCCAAATTTTTTATTTTGTATAAAAAGTTTTCGATTAGGTTCTTGCTAGTCTTTGTGAGTTAAACAAATATATGTAAAGCCGGCCTTCTAAGTTTTTGTCACAGTGTACATGATATTTTTCGGTATCGATTTCTGCTTGATTTCTTAGGCAGGGACTGGTTCTTCACTTCCTGTATTTACCTGTTTTATCGCAGAAACCTTTTAGTTTTTGCTTATTCAATTGATATTTTTTAAAAGTGGCCAACCTGAATTATTTCTCATTTACTCTATCTCTAGTTGCAGTGTTCATTGTAGACAGTTCAACATAAATATTCACGAGGGTCATGTTGAGGGTAATGCCTTTATAACGGTTCACCCGTGTCATTCTTTCTCATGGCGTCTTCGCTCTTCTCTAATATCATCTACTAAATTTCCATTCCATCAATATATTTCTTAGCAGATTTTCTTGATATTGATTTTACAGATTCTGATCGGTTTGAGGCATTTTCGTAGACAATGTCTCTTGAATTAAATATTTATTCTACAATGAATAGAAAAAACTCATAACTAATTTATGACTGTGATTGTATTCTTCTTACGGGTAAGTCAATACGATGGTCCTTGGGAATATTTTAAAATTTCATTGATTAATCTTTACTCTACGAGGTTTGATAAAAATGTACCGGGGCTGTTGGTATGGTTACGGACCTAACATAGGCCGAGTAAAGTCGCCTGTCACAAACTGACCTTGGACTCTGTTGCGTGAACGTACTAAGTTATAACGTTCCCGCTCTCTTCCAATATGTATAGCAGAGCTTGAAAAGAAAGTGTGCCGAATATGGTCGTCTCACCACATATTAGAAGTTATCAATAACCATTGCCTGTGAAGCAATTTTTCGCCAAGAACAACATTCTCCATGACTACAACCAACATAATCCTACGATGTCCAACGCTTGCGACATTTTTCTCTTTTCAAACTTAAACCACACTTTAATGAAGTAACGCTGATGAAATAAAAGAGAATACAATGAGGCATCTAGTCAATCCGTAATAAAAGTTCAAGGAATGCTTCCATTAATTGGAGCGATACTGGATACGACCAGTCTACCGCAGAAAGTAATGGCAACCTACTGCGGGATACTCTTCTGCCCAGTCAGTTATGTCTCTTACGAGATATGATTGCCCAAGCGTGTATCACTTATGGCACTTAGCTGACTCATTTGAGGCTATAATCAATGCTAAAGTGATTATGCATCTCACTCACTGAAAAACAGTATGATTTCCGCTTAGCCAGGTCTACTGCTGATGCGCTAACGGACATCAATGAATATGTATGCCAAGCTCCGGGTAATAATTGTTGTGGCTCTAGAGATATCAATCAATTTGAATTAATTCTATTCAATTATTCCTATCAAATCGTGAAATGAAGGTCTTTTTGAATGGACAGGCTTCCATGTCCATTCACACGAACGTGGGTCCCTCTACGTTCTATCCTAGGTTCTACGCTATTTCTAATCTTCATTACTGTTTTTCCTTATGCCATCAGTTTATAAATATTTAATCTAAACTTATTTTTAAATGGAACTTTGCCTGTGTGTGCATGTGCGTCTGTGCGTCTGTGTGTGTGTCCGTTACCTATAGACTCCGAAACGTCTTAACGACTTATCCACTGTACCACAACGCCTAGTAATTTTGATGATGTCATTACAATTGGTTCACAAAAGAACTTGCATAAGATTTAAACTAATAATTATATTTTTTGACATAACTGAAATTCTAATTGCTACAACTAAGGCTTTATTTATGTATAAATCCCATCTTGCTTAGAGCTTGCAATATAAACCAATTAAATCTATTATCAAATTCTAAAGCCAGGTATTCTTTGCTTAATTGTAGACAAAGAACCGTTCCTAAGATTAAAGATGCCACGCAAACTTGTTGAAGTATTTTAATAAAGATATGAATGGAATATTTTCGTGAACCTAACAGTTGGATTTGAATTAATCGTATAATTTTGAAAAGTTCTTTATATTTTGCTACTTTTAAAAGTAATAACTATATTTTTATCCTTTTAACAACCATCTAACATCTACAGGAAAAATAACAAGTAAATAATGAATAGCATAGTGTTTTCAGTAAAGTCTAATCAACGTGATTAAACGAAATAATAATATTTATATTTTAAATAAATGCAAATATATACCGATTAGAGGTTCTTCCATAGCAAGTAAAGAATTTCTACTTAAATTGCAGAGAGAATTGTCCATTATACTTAAAAGTTTTGAAGATATTTTGATTTCTTTGGTTAAATAATAAAAATTTTGGCTGAATATCTAGGATGAGGAATTATCTCTATTTTAATTCAGGTCTTTGTTTTAATATTTGTTATTATAACGTTTTATGTGATGTGCCACATAATGAAATTTCAAACTGAACTTTAATCTATAGAGATTATGGATTTTAATCTATAGTCATTAGGGCTTTTGTAAGATCACTTATTCCTTAAAATGTTAATCTACCATCTTGGGGAACAAGGTTTAACTTCGGTTGTCCATGTTTAGATATACCTTGTCATGTTACTAGCCGTTCTGTGTCCATTGATACTCCGTCTGTACAACCCAAGTCAGGGACTGAACTGATGATTTTTATGCCAGAAAAAATCACAAACCAAGGCTTTAATTCTTTTGACTGGTGTTCCACTATCATTCCCAGGAATAGTCATGGGAATGCATTTTTCAGATTTTATCAAAAAGAAAACCGTAGAAATATATGAACAATTTAAGGAGAACTATGAATAGATCTTCTTTTTTTTTTTTTACTTTCGATTTAAAAAAAAAATAAATGTCTGGAAGATAACTTTAAAATTGGTTAATGATTGAAAACGGACCAAACAGTATCCGGACTATGTTGATACTGGAAGCGAAACTGTCCTTTTTCCTCTAAGTCTGCAATCACTCCATTAATATAAATCAGAAAAGAGAAAGTCTTCGAATTAGACAACACGTCTATACCATTTTTTATCTCAAGGATTAGTCTCCTGAAACATTAGTCACCTTGCACAGACGAGAAAAAGAGAAATGTTAAAGTGGCCTATGATTTTAATATTAAATAAGACGCCCTGCTGTTAAAACACAATGTACTACTTTGCAACCTTTTGGATACACCAGCCGTGGCTTTAGGGAAATTTTACAGCACTTTTAAAAAATAAATAAACACACTGATATTTTTTCTCCTTCCACAAAAGTTTGCAACTCTTTTAAAAAAATGTGTCGTTTTTTTAACTGTACTGCAATATCACGTTTTAAAAGATCATTAAACGAGTTGTAAAAGATCATCAGCTGCGATTGTCACCAAATGGCAAACGAATTCCGAAACTGAAAGCAAAGGGTCATCTACTGGGTCGGAAGAATAACTAATCACATTTTAAGTGAAATTTGAATATTTTGATATTTTTACACAGATTTATTCAACTTTTGTTACATCTTTGAAGCAGCTTCATGATTCCATCCTCCTAGAATATCGAATGATGAACTGATCTAATTGAGGTTCACAAGCTTCCAGAGAATTCAAAATCTTAGTTAAGAGGAATTTAAAAAGACAATCCAGTCATGCACTACCAATTTCTGTAGATTCTTCAAAGAAAACAAAAACGAGAGGATTGATGTTTTGTTGACAGAAGGCGACACCATTTCATTTTTAGACTATCTTCATCAATTTCCGCCTGTAATAGAGTTCAGTTGGGAACTTTACTCGCCTGAATTCGCTGTCTGAATTTGTCGATTAAAAAAAAACTGTTCGAGAAAAACTTATTTACATTTAACGATCAATGGTGGAACCTAATACCAGCCTAGTACCGCGCTGAAATTCATGTGACCGGTGTAGCAAGGTAAAAAGCCCACCGGAGGAGTTGCTATGCAAATGTTTGTAGAAAAGACAAAGGGAAGACAAGTCACGTCACGTCAGTTAGAAAGGGATTTGAGTCGAGATACCAATTCAGGATCGATTACATTGCAGAACGTTGTTTGGATTTTGTCAGGAACTACGAGATGAATAGCAGTAGCACCCAATCAGATACGGTAATAGCAATTGAATGTACGGGCAAATGTTAGATTTATAAATATATCTGCCCCGACACGGTGATCCAAACTTTCTAGCAATAGACTCAGTTATAGATTTGATGCACTCGTCCATATTCAGGTTGGTTAAAAATGTTAGAATATCGACTCTGAACGACAAATCGGGGTATCGAGTTCGAAATCCAGTTGAATTCCTTGCATTCACTTATGCACAAATACCCTTGGGAAAGGTATTAATCCGTTTTTCCATCCAGTTATGGGTTAAATAATAGAACTGATTGGGTTTTATAGCCCTGGGTGGCAACCAGTCTACAAGAGAAAGCAATGGCAACCTACTACGGAATAATCTTCTGTCAGGTCAGTCAGGTCTCGAAAGAAACATGATAGCTCAAAGCGTGTATCTCGTATGGCGCTTAACTGCCTGACTGAAAATGTTAGGCAAAATGTGTTGATCTCCAGCAGACTAGTATCAGCCATACTGATGACGGATAAGAAAATCTATGACTGTTAAAGTAAAGCTGTTTCTTTTGGAGGCATTATAATTTACAAGCCATTTCTTTGCCACATTTAAACACTACCTCGATGTCCCTCTCATGAGCATTAGTCATGTTTACATTGTCAGCCTTAGCATATTTCTTATTGAGATGGGAGTAACTAGTGATGTTATCTTTATAGATGCACTAGCAGTATAGCCCGGCGTTGCCCGGGTGTAATTAAAGCTTTAAAACTAATCCATGGTCCTGTAGCTCAGACTCAGCCTAAAGAATATTTGAAATAATGAAATAACTGCGACAATTTACCAATCGCACTTAGTATATATATATATATATATATATATATATATATATATTAGCAGTATAGCCCGGCTTTGTTCAGGTGTAATGAAAGCTTTAAAACTAATCCATGGTCCTGGTCCTGTAGCTGAGACGCTTTGAACGTTGGCACGAAAGACTAAAAAACAATAGTTGTTTCCAGTTAAAGCAAAACCGTAGACTGAAAGAAAAATGAATGGATGTAAGTTAAATTTTGATTCCTGGTATCGATATCGAATTTTCTGCACAATTGTAAGAACTGCAACCTTGAAACTTCTGAATATTGTTTCTGCTAGTCAGTTACGTCTCTTTCGAGACATGATTGCTCAAGCGTGTATCACGTATGGCACTTAACTGACTGAATTAAAAACAGATTTGGAGTACACTAACATACATTGTTTGCAGCGTACACAGTGGGTTGACAGAAAATGACAATCTCAGACAGAAAGAAAAACGCAGAAGAAGAAATTGTAAAAGTTTAGATAATTCTACCTCAACTACCATATTCACGGGATCTTGCGTATTCACGTGATCATGCATATTCACGTGACCTTACATCAACTGATTAAGCACCTTTTTTCTATCGCTGCAAAACGTTTTGATGAGGGATACTTTCTCTAATGAAAACAAGATTGAAGAGTTTTTCGGAAACTTTACACATCAATACTTGTCGAATTTTGCTCAGAAGATATCAAATAGCTGTCTGATTGGTTACAAGGCCTTGTAAATCTAATCTAAACGTATTTATAAATGGAGCATTGTGTGTGTGTGTGTCTGTGCGTGTGTGTGTCTGTGTGTGTGTTACGTGTAGACTCTAAAACGGCTGAAACGATTTTCTTGAAAATTTACACAGTTCTACTATAAGCGTCTGAGAGTGTTCTTAGCTAGATTTTGTGTTGAGGTACTCTCAATAAGTATCAAAAATCGATAATCGAAAAAATCGGGTTGTAGAAGGAGTGGTCCGATTTTAATCAAATTTGATACACTCATAGACAAAGACATAAGAAACGATATTCAGAAGTTTCAAGGTTGCAGTTCTTACAATAGTGCAGAAAATCGATAATATATATATATATAAAAGGTAAGATGTTTGTGTGTATCTGTTTATCTGCCTGTATGTCTGTATTTTTTTCGGCATTTTTATTTTAGTTTTTGCTTCGGATTTGGCTCTCAGTAGATGTAATTGTATTTCTTAGTCTCAGCCATGATACCATTTACTCGATTCTGACCAAACTTACACAAATATTCTTTAGGCTAAGTCTAAGCTCTAGGACCATGGATTAGTTTTAAACGCGAGTAACGCCGAGCTATGCTGCTAGTATATATATATATATATATATATATATATATATATATATATGTATGTATATTAGGTGCGATTGGTAAATTGTCACAATTATTTTATTATTTTAAATATTCTATAGGCTGAGTCTGAGATCCAGGACCATGGATTAACTTTAAAGCTTTCATTACACCCGAGTAACGCCGGGCTATCCTGCTAGTAATACATGAATATATAATTGAATAAAATGTAATGGAATTGTGATTTTTTTTTTAAGAATATAATTGATAAGCAAAGACGGAAATTATTTATAACACAACGAAATATATGTCTTGATTTGAACACTATTTTTATGGTCTTTGTAAACCTAAGAGTAGTACTTAGTGTGGTATCGATTAAATAATGGCTAGCTTTAAGATACCTAAAAGTAGTCGATCGGATTAGGCTGTAAACTGTAAGGAAGGGATCAATAGATTTTTCGAACAGAATTTAAAACTTCAGATTTCTGTTCAATTTTGACACTGGATTCTTGCAATTCTTGCAATATGATGAGAACCAATCTTCTATGGTAATGTTTCACTTATTACTTAATATCACTAAAAACATAGTAAAGACTTTGTCTTTTACCTTGAATAGAAGTAGTCATGAATTTGAATATATTTATAGATAGACGATACCAAAATATATTTTTGTGTTAACTATACTTATAATTTGTATAAATTTTAATACGTCTTAATATTTAATATACGTCTTAATATATTGTATACATTTTAATACGTCTTAATATTTAATATACGTCTTAATAATTTGCATAAATTTTAATACGTCTTAATATTTAATATACGTCTTAATAATTTGCATAAATTTTAATACGTCTTAATATTTAATATACGACTTAATATTTTGAATAAATTTTAATACGTCTTAATATTTAATATTCGTCTTAATATTTTGTATAAATTTTAATACGGCTTAATATTTAATATACGTCTTAATAATTTGCATAAATTTTAATACGTCTTAATATTTAATATACGTCTTAATATTTTGAATAAATTTTAATACGTCTTAATATTTAATATTCGTCTTAATATTTTGTATAAATTTGAATACGTCTTAATATTTAATATACGTCTTAATATTTTGTATAAATTTTAATACGTCTTAATATTTAATATACGTCTTAATAATTTGCATAAATTTTAATACGTCTTAATATTTAATATACGTCTTAATATTTTGAATAAATTTTAATACGTCTTAATATTTAATATTCGTCTTAATATTTTGTATAAATTTGAATACGTCTTAATATTTAATATACGTCTTAATATTTTGTATAAATTTTAATAGGTCTTAATATTTAATATTCGTCTTAATATTTTGTATAAATTTTAATACGTCTTAATATTTAATATACGTCTTAATATTTTGTATAAATTTTAATACGTCTTAATATTTAATATTCGTCTTAATATTTTGTATAAATTTGAATACATCTTAATATTTAATATACGTCTTAATATTTTGTATAAATTTGAATACGTCTTAATAACGTCATCGAAATATGGAGCGACATCTGTACCGGAATTCTTAAGAAAGAATTTGTCTAGCGTCTTAAAGCTAAGGGATAACTCTTCACATAGAGTTCAGTAGAGAATCTTGAGATTTAAAATGTCATGTCCTTTCATAACTAAGACATTATGGCTATCTAAAAGTATGTTGTTTTTTTTTCCATTGATTTTCCAAGCATTCTAAAGAAATATAGTGATGTTCTTTTCCGTTGCCTTCTCCCCGTATATGAATTAGAATTAAACGTTCTGGACTCCATTATATCCAAAGCTAGAGATTCCAGACTACCTTTTTATTTTATTCAGATATTGGAGGAAAGAATAAGGGAATAGGGATTCATGTTCTAATGTGGGAGTGAACGCAAGAAAACCGTAAATTGAATTCGGCGCTCAGATGACATGTATCGGGAGGCTGATCATGTAACACTTATCTTTAAGGTCACAAAAATAACTCAGTCGGGATAAGGTATGAAATCTCAAACGGAAGCAATGATTAAATAAATCCAGGTGTGAATGTCGCAGTTAGGAATTCAACTCAATTTTGATGTCTAACGTCGGTCATTATAGTTGGGGATCAGTTGTTTTTGCACATAAGAATGGAATCGCCTGATGGGTATATATAATCCTGCCTATTCAGAGAACAGCAGTAGGGATAGTAGTTGTACTCTACTATTAACACCGTCCGCACTCTGCCTTCGGGTAGAGGGCGCTCTCTGCTTCCGTGCAGAGAGCACTAACCCAGTCGTGGTTCCGCCGAAGGGTAGAAGCACGACTAGGCAAAAATAGACAGATATTTTTGGCCGGGCTATATAGCCCGGAAATCCCAGTTATAAACTGACCATGTGTCACATATTGGCCTTCATGGGAGGGACAGCTAAATAATGTTGGGATAGTAGTTGTACTCTACTATTAACACTGTCAGCTCTCTGCTTCCGAGCAGAGAGTAATAACCCAGTTGTGGTTCCGCCGAAAAGTAGAAGCACAACTGGGCAAAAATAGACAGACATTTTTTGGCCGGTACATATAGCCCGGAAATCCCAGTTATAAACTGACCAAGTGTCACATGTTGCCCTTACTGGGAGGGTCAGCTAAGTAATGTAGGGATAGTAGTTGTACTCTAGTATTAACACTGTCAGCTTTCTGCCTTCGGGTAGAGGGCGCTCTCTGCTTCCGAGCAGAGAGCAATAACCCAGTCGTGCTTCCGCCGAAGGGTAGTAGCACGACTGGGCAAAAATAGACAGACATTTTTTGGCCGGGCCATATAGCCCGGAAATCCCAGTCCTAAACTTACCATGTGTCATATGTTGCCCTTACTGGGAGGGACAGCTAAATAATGTAGGGATAGTAGTTGTACTCTACTATTAACACTGTCAGCTTTCTGCCTTCGGGTAGAGGGCGCTCTCTGCTTCCGAGCAGAGAGCAATAACCCAGTCGTGCTTCCGCCGAAGGGTAGTAGCACGACTGGGCAAAAATAGACAGACATTTTTTGGCCGGGCCATATAGCCCGGAAATCCCAGTCCTAAACTTACCATGTGTCATATGTTGCCCTTACTGGGAGGGACAGCTAAATAATGTAGGGATAGTAGTTGTACTCTACTATTAACACTGTCAGCTTTCTGCCTTCGGGTAGAGGGCGCTCTCTGCTTCCGAGCAGAGAGCAATAACCCAGTCGTGCTTCCGCCGAAGGGTAGTAGCACGACTGGGCAAAAATAGACAGACATTTTTGGCCGGGCCATATAGCCCGGAAATCCCAGTCCTAAACTTACCATGTGTCATATGTTGCCCTTACTGGGAGGGACAGCTAAATAATGTAGGGATAGTAGTTGTACTCTACTATTAACACTGTCAGCTTTCTGCCTTCGGGTAGAGGGCGCTCTCTGCTTCCGAGCAGAGAGCAATAACCCAGTCGTGCTTCCGCCGAAGGGTAGTAGCACGACTGGGCAAAAATAGACAGACATTTTTTGGCCGGGCCATATAGCCCGGAAATCCCAGTCCTAAACTTACCATGTGTCATATGTTGCCCTTACTGGGAGGGACAGCTAAATAATGTAGGGATAGTAGTTGTACTCTACTATTAACACTGTCAGCTTTCTGCCTTCGGGTAGAGGGCGCTCTCTGCTTCCGAGCAGAGAGCAATAACCCAGTCGTGCTTCCGCCGAAGGGTAGTAGCACGACTGGGCAAAAATAGACAGACATTTTTTGGCCGGGCCATATAGCCCGGAAATCCCAGTCCTAAACTTACCATGTGTCATACGTTGCCCTTACTGGGAGGGACAGCTAAATAATGTAGGGATAGTAGTTGTACTCTACTATTAACACTGTCAGCTTTCTGCCTTCGGGTAGAGGGCGCTCTCTGCTTCCGAGCAGAGAGCAATAACCCAGTCGTGCTTCCGCCGAAGGGTAGTAGCACGACTGGGCAAAAATAGACAGACATGTTTTGGCCGGGCCATATAGCCCGGAAATCCCAGTCCTAAACTGACCATGTGTCATATGTTGCCCTTACTGGGAGGGACAGCTAATTAATGTAGGGGAGTAGTTGTAATAGACAGTTGAGTAATTGCACAGCCGCTTAGTTGGTCAATAATTTGGTGCATATGATGTTAAGTTTGATTTGGATATAACTTATCACCCGGACATACTTCTTCACTACATGACTGTAAATATTGATTCCTACTAACAGTATTCCTAGTATTCCTGAATTGACTAACCCGTGTACCAGTTTGTATATTTTTGTTCAATATAACTTACATTTTCTATCTCCATCTCTGTTTTTGTTATTTATTATTTTGTGTGGTTTTTCAACCAGAATCCACAACCATTATGAATGTGAGAAATACCAATGTTTTGGTGATTAACGTTGATTTATCAATTTTCTATAAATTTAAAATTGAATTTCAATAAGAGTCCTTGTGTTTGAAATGAAAGCATACTTATTTTGAACAATTATACATATATTTTAGATAATTACTAAAGTTTCGAATTAAGGTGACTCGGCGTGTTGGTGTTTTAAATTATTTCCTCCAATGCAAGGCAGTAAAAGATACTAGACTCAAGGAGTTACTGAGACTGAAAGTAACACGGAGGTTAATAAAAGAACAGATTTCAATGAGACAGAAAATAAAAATTGACATTGTATTAAAATCTTTAAAAGCATTGGTTAACTGGAATGCAGAAAGACGGAGGAGAATTCTTTCAACGAGAAGTGTGGGTAAAGGAAAATATTAGCTTAGAATTTATTACAGTGTTCCAGAAAAAAGTAAACTTAATAAATAAAACCTGTAACAGAATTATAATATATGAATTTAATATTGCTACATATTTTTAAAGTTTGACATAAAGTTTACATGTTATGTTTACAATGAATTTCATTACGTTTCCAAAATATGTTTTCAATATTCTGTTTGCTTTTTCTTTAAATGTTTGATTACTGAAAAAATCTTTACTTCGTATATCTATATTTTTGAGATGAGATATTGTAGCTATTTACCCTATTTACATCGTTACTATTGTCCTTATCTATATTGCTATATTCACGACGTTGTACATATTTCGACATAAACAGGTGAGATACGCTGAAATTTCAAACCGAACCCTTCATTTATTTCCACGGGGGTTGATTGTTCTAATTCTACGTAACATGCCTTTTTAAATCACAGTTTCAGTTAATTTCCTTTAGAAAATTGAAATCTCTAAGTTTTTGCTCCATCTGCTGTGGCCAGGTATTGAACTTACGACTCCTGAAATTATAGACAAAAAATATAATTGGAAAATACGAAATGTTAAGAAATTTGTGAATATGCTAGGTTACAAAAATCTCACAACAGATATAGATAAAATATGGGAACCAATAATACAGAGAACTAGAAAAAAACAGCAATAATAAAAATTATAATACAAGCTCTGGTAAATTATCGTTACTAAGAGGTTATGTTTATACGTTCTAAAGGACGTTTCCAAGGATATATGGTCCATTAGACAAAACCGTTCGTTAAAATAATCCAAAACCTAACTTGACCCATGACTGTATCTTTTTAAAAAATATTTATGTACAGGGTGTTAGAAATCTGAATGTAAACGTTTCTAATATTTCTAATATTTTTATTTGAGATTTCATACCGATATGGTTTTATCAACATTTATAATTTTCATTCATATTCTTCTCCTCTATTGAAACATATATATGAATAAAACTATAAACACAGAGAGACTTTCTGAAGACCCTGTAGTCTACTTTTTTATTCTGCATGTAATGCGAAGGCATTAAATCTTGAAAAGAAAGAATTTCTTCAAATAAAATACATTAAAAGACTTCGATCTTTGAAAATAAATAAGTTGACACTCAACAAAGAGAACAAGCGATTCTATCAAACACCTGTAAGATATATGAAGGTCTTAGAAAAGAAATACTCTTTAAAAATCAATTATGTACCTCGGTTTAAACTCTTACTGTTCAGAAACCTACAGAGAATTGAAGTAGAATGTTGCTAAGTATTGAAACAATCTGCATATTTGATGTAGACAAGTGCTTGATCTAGAAAAGCCATCACTACTCTAATGGTTTGTAGATTGACTGCAGGAAATTGTATGTTTCTCTTTAAAATACTTTTCTTTATCTAACTCTGTTATTTTGATAGAAAGAAAACTAAAATAGATAATGTTAATGTTATGTCGTGTGTAAGAATAAATAACTCAACAACAGAATAGGTTAATTGTTGTATTCCGTGAAAATAGTATTTACAAAGGTTATTAGTATCCAAGACAAGAATAAAGGTTAATCGTCCCAACCGTCGTAAAACGTAGTATGAGCAATGGGTTACTTTCCGGGTCGTCACCGGAAGTCTACGACTGACTTGTCGATCGGCTGCTCGGCACATTCTCCTACGTAGATGCCACCATTACTTTACATAGTAATGGAATAGTCCATTATAGCCGAATAGGCGCGGGCGTCCCAACAGTTAAAGTCAAAGAAGGATAATCCCACACTGAATTGCACATTCATGTAACCTTCTGCTACAAAGACACTTTTTGCCAACAAGGTAAACTGTCTATATAAACTCTCCTGAAAAAAAGCGCGATAACATTTCAATAACTCATGCCTTTACACATTTAGCATTTATAGAAGGACATAGACAATATTATATGGCTATTTCAACCTTCACTCGTAGGCAACAAGTTGAACGATTTTTGGTGTGCATACTGATCACATAGGTTGCGATGTATGACCCCAAGAGTAATAGATTATTTGAACTTTTACGAATTGGATTCCCAAAAACCGTCATAGAAGCATTGTGCCGATAGGATAAGTGGAATTTTAAAAGCTACCTTTTTGGTAAGTTTGAATTACTTTTGCAGTAATTTCCTTCTTCGATGTTGTTTATAAAGAAACTATGGTAACATGTTAAATGATATCGTCGAAGAGAAGGTAAATGATTCTTAAATTAAAGTTGAACATTTTTAAAGTCAGTCTCACATTTTCTTGAGTCAATCATAATTAAAAATCTAAATTTTTTTTAGGAAATATTTAATCAAGTAAATATATGCCTTTTTTTTTCCTTATAAGGTTTTAAAAATGATCTCTCCCGAAGGAATCAGATAAAGCCATTAAGACTTAAGGATTTGTTGTGTGAAAGAATACGAAAAAAACGTTATTGAAGAGAGAGAACAATAAAATAACACGTTTCAGGTAGACAAAATGTGATAATTGGCGTTGCATTTAGATTTTGCAAGATCGTAATTGAGAAGAAAACAAGACCGAAACTGAGAAAACATCACTGAGAAAAAAAGGCAAAAAGAAAAGGATTCTAAAATAAGATGATGATTAACATTCCTTTTCAAATGTTAGAAGCACGGGATTCACAGGAAAGCAAGAAAGAAATTTAGAAAAAAATTACTGAGAAGGAAGGTCAATAAAAAAAGAACAGGATTTACGGAAACAGAAAATAACCCGTTGCATTTAAATTTTTGAAGAAAGTAAAGGAAATTACAAGACCTCCTACAGAAGGTAGCTGAAGAGAGTGACAAGAAAGGACTACAAATATACTGCAAGAAAATCGAATGCATGGTCATTACTAAAAAAGGCAGCCCAATATGCCAAATAAAGGTCGGGGATACAACAATCAAGCAGGTACAAAAATGAAATACATGGAAAGTGTTATAACAGAAAACGGAAAGTGCTTCACAGAAATCTGAAGGCGAATTGGCATGTCGAAGGAAGCATTCCAGATGTTGAGTAAAGTATTAAGGAACAGGACAATTTCGCTAGAAACAAAGAAAAGAGTACTGGATTGCGATGTGATGTTGGTTCTTCAATATGGCAGTGAATGTTGGACAATCTCATAAAAAATGAAGGAGAGACTTGAAGCAACCGAAATGTGGTTCTACAGAAGCATGCTGGATATAAAATGGGGGATCAATTCCATATTATAATCAATACATGAACTGACCCCTCACTTTGTGGTTACAGCAGTTTCTATACATTTATATTCGCGAGATCCAAAAGCACAAGGATGCATTCCAGAAGCCAAGTAGAGTATTAAGGGACAGGAAAATTTCGCCAGAAACAAAGAAAAGAGTACTGCATTGCTATGTGATGTCGGTTCTTCAATATGGCAGTGAATGCTGGACAATCTCATAAAAATGAAGGAGAGACTTGAAGCAAACGAAATGTGGTTCTACAGAAGTATGCTGCAAATATCATGGATCGAGTATGTGAGCAATGATGAGGTGTTGGAAATGATGGAAACGAAAAGGAAATTAATACTGAGCATCAGGAAGAGACAGTTGAAGTTCCCGGGTCATGCAATGAGGAAAGAGTGCTTGGAGAACCTGAGACTAACAGGCCAGATAGAGGGAAAAACAGACAGATCCAAAAGCACAAGGATGCATTCCAGAAGCCAAGTAGAGTATTAAGGGACAGGAAAATTTCGCCAGAAACAAAGAAAAGAGTACTGCATTGCTATGTGATGTCGGTTCTTCAATATGGCAGTGAATGCTGGACAATCTCATAAAAATGAAGGAGAGACTTGAAGCAAACGAAATGTGGTTCTACAGAAGTATGCTGCAAATATCATGGATCGAGTATGTGAGCAATGATGAGGTGTTGGAAATGATGGAAACGAAAAGGAAATTAATACTGAGCATCAGGAAGAGACAGTTGAAGTTCCCGGGTCATGCAATGAGGAAAGAGTGCTTGGAGAACCTGAGACTAACAGGCCAGATAGAGGGAAAAACAGACAGGGGAAAGCAGCGGATAACATATTTGAAGGGCCTAATCAGGTGGATGACGGAACGAGGGTTGCATGGTGTAACAGAAGAAGGCGTGCTAAGAACAACCAGGGATAGGGAGACGTGGAAGGTCATGATCGCCTACGTCCTGAAAGAACCAGACACATAGAAGAAGAATATACATGCCAACTGTTTATAAGAAATTATCATGTGAATAGAAAATGGGGGATCAGATCTATATTATAATCAATTTATAAACTGATTTATGGCGATACTAGTTTCTATACATTTATATTCTAGATTTAGGGGCTTGAGCTAGTGGGTGGCAGAGCGGGGTTTAGGTGGTGTAACAGGAGGAAGCGTGCTAAGAGCCACCAGGGATAGGGAGAAGTGGAAAGCCATGATCGCCTACGTCCTGAAAGAAGAGGGTACATAGAAGAAGAATTGATAGGAAAGTATAAAGTAAACTGAGAAAACGTAGAGAAAGAAAAATGAAAAGGAGTGGATTCAAGAAGGCAGAAGTTGACAATAGACATTGCATTTGCTTGAAGCCGAATGGAATAAAGCGTGACTAAATGCAGTTCCCGCATCTCTTGTTTGCAAAAAATAAAAAATAAAATAAAATAAAAACTACAATAAATATAATAAAAATGGAAAGAAAACAAAAAAAAAAACCAAAAAAAAAAACAAGATGTATGTGATTGTCCAGAAGCTATGTCTAGAAACAGTTTTTAAAAACTTTAACATTTTTATAGAGGTTGATAAACGAAGAGGTTAGCGGAAATTATACGGAATTTGGTGTCTTGATTGTGACATTCAAAATAATAGCATACACACTTGACTGTTATTTGTAACTGACCTACTTAATTATTTTCTTTTGTACTTTATCATTGTATTTAATTACGTTGAATTAGAACGGATCTAGTGTTTTTAAGATAGCTGAGAGATTCGATGTAATTGCCTATAAAAAAATTACCGGAGTTCTCGGTTATTCCAATGCCATAACCTTCAAAATGATTTCTTTGACTTGAGGTAAAGGTTCTTTTAATCGAATTCGTTTTTATAAAGAGTACGACAGTTTCAAGGCTGAACGAATGCCACTTCAACTTTATGGACGTTAAAAACGAAAAGTCTCCTATAAAACGCGATGAAAATTATCGAACCCTTCAGGAAGTTATACACAAGTTTCATCCCCGAAAAAAGTTATCTCACATAATTATTATTCAGATCATAGGTGAAATTAAAAAGAAATCTCAGGCAGCAGACGGTCTTCAGGAGGAGAAGAATTTCTTTTGATTTAGGACAGAGATTATTGGGGGCGTTGTCTACTTTCCTAAAATGACTTTTTTGAAATACGTGTGGAATTGATTTAAATAATGCGTAATATATTATTTACTGGAGAAGAAACGTGTGTTTGCAGGATTTGTCATAATAAAGTGGAGATGATGAGACTAAGTGAAAAAAGCTATAAACGACGCATTTTATCAAACGTCTGTTGCTTTTGGATTGTTCAAGGGAGAGTGAAAGACACAGCTGTGTGTATGGAAATGCGATGGTATTTCTGAGAATGAGAGGGGCTATTAATTAAATTACCTTACCAGATTCAAAAACCAGGAGCCAGTAAGAGTTTGTTTCCTTTATATACTTGTATTAGTGGTGTTAATGTCTGTTGGAATTTAAATCAGCTAACCGAATCCACATAGATAGATAGATAGATAGATAGATAGATAGATAGATAGATAGATAGATAGATATAGTGTCATGACGACATCACCGACAGTCTGAATGAACTCTTCCAACCATTACTTCCAAACTCCCCTCACAATAGGTGAGAGAGAGTAGCCTGAGGAAAGCGCCCTCAGAGCGGCCCGAAATCAGCCGAGAATCGACCTACGAACACTGCTACCCTAACGACCATTACGAGTCCCAGTTCTGAGGCCGAGGGTCGAATCATAGTATTTCACACTAACTCGTATTATCGTTCCTATTAACCAAGTTCCAAGTATAGTATTTTTTCCGTCGTTAATATATATTCGTTATTTCCTATTTGGTTGTTTTTGCGTTATTCTTACTTGACCTTTGACTGGGTTCACGATATATATATATATATATATATATATATGTGTGTGTGTGTGTGTGTGTGTGTGTGGTGAACCCATATATATATTATGCTCTCTTTACGATTGAGCTCTCTGGAGAAGAAAATTTTAAAAACATTCTCCACTTCTGCTATATGCGTGACTGTTCAGAAATTAATTGAGTTCTCTCGGTGACTGGCGTCTATATACACTGCTTATATACAAGACGTTAAAATTTCCTTTCTCTGATTACATGCGCCGATGACTTAAGGAGTAGCGACTCCGACTGACACCAATGGTCGAGTTTCGATTCCGGTCAGAAGCAAGTGGACGTGTCTAGCGACACTGATGAGCTGTAATACAGCGAAACAGGCTTGTATGTGGATGATTAATTATATATATATATATATATATATATATATATATATATATATATACAGAAAGAGAGAGCGAGAGAGAGAGAGGATAAGCAGAGAACAGGTAAAAATGTGTTTTTAATCTAACATATTTCAATTTATTAAGCTTCTTTAGAGATTTGTTAATAAAAAAAACAATGATTTAATTTTTTAAATTAAAAATAAAGAAAGAGACAGTATGTGGATGTTACCACTCCACGACAGATTAGAGGCCATTTTCAAGATCAGCAGCGAGATTTGCTTTTTCAGTCTTGGCAGATTTCTTATTGAAATGAATGAGGTTTAAGTCAGAATTTTCTGACTGGAATAAAAACATCAATGCCAGTTTTTACCCAGGGGGAAACCTAAGAAGCACTGGGAGACTAAACACCAAGGGACATCACAACGAAAATCACGGAACGACTCATAGTCTGCTCTTTGATAGCAGGTTATTCTATTATTCTATATTCGGCAAATATTCTACTGGTAGAAATTTCCTGGCAGGATCGGAAGTGGAAAGATATACTAATGGATACCATCTCATGATCCGAGTTGCGAAGAGAGTAGAGCTGCATAGCATAGCAAGAGTCAGGGATAGAAATTTCAGCAGAGATTCAGCGGGGAAGCTTATCTTTTAGTGATACTGGGAAAGTGTGTGAAGAAATCCGCCACTTGCTTAAGAGACCGGGGGACTGCAAAGTTCAAGGTAAGTGTTGTGGACTTGCTGGGGCCAGAGATAAGACAACAGAAGGAATAGAGTTAAACATATATCGTTAACAAAGACAGTAGTACAAACATATACTAATGTGAGATTATTAGGGTGGGTGTAGTCCGGCTGTCAGAGTTATCTGGTAAAAAAGATTCCGCTTTCACTCTCTCCTAAGCAGAACTGCTGCATATATTTAGCTTAGACAAGTTCATGTGTCATATGGATAAGACCCCATAACAGTGAGTATGCCGGTAAGATCAGTGACAGAATTTTCCAGTTACTTGTCTTGGTGAGCATTGAAGTCACCGAACTGTTATAAAACCGATACTTACCTACGTCATAGTACTATATTACCATGTGAATGTTAGCATTATGAGTAGTAGCAACAGTAGTGCGCAGCCGCGTACGACTACCAATATTGGACACCACTGGATAGTAAGCTCCGCTTACTATTACCATATTCTTTGTAAGCTTTCTGTTTAATATATCTTTCTTTACCTCTAACCC
The DNA here is from genome assembly GCA_037127315.1 of Ascarosepion bandense. Classification (NCBI taxonomy): domain Eukaryota; kingdom Metazoa; phylum Mollusca; class Cephalopoda; order Sepiida; family Sepiidae; genus Ascarosepion; species Ascarosepion bandense. Next base: position 1,150,053 of record JBBBDQ010000562.1, read on the forward strand.
GTGTTCCGCGTTTTACTTCCGTTGCCCCCACTTTGGGTCCACATCACGAACGCAAATATATTAGCGAATGGGTGAGAGAAAACAGCCTTATCTATGTTATCACAGATACAGCCTAGTAAATAACACTCAGGAGTGGAGAGGGGAGCGATAAAGGAATAAAAAATAACTGAGTTTAGTAGAGAGAGACGGAGACACATGTATTAATGTTGGGGAGATTCAAGAAAAAACACCCTAGCTAGATAAAAATGCAGGAAATGCATGTGGACACAGGAGTGCTGCATAAAGAGGGTAAGGTAACCAGAAACTGAAAAATAATTATAAGAGTTTGTTGGGTTGAGAGATAGGATGTATTGGAACCATTTGTGGAGGAAAGATGTTACACTGCAGAAATTGGTACGTATACCACGGATGTTAAAGAAAGAAATGTTGAGGGTTTTAGGCCGTAACACGAGGCGAGATAGAAAATTCAGGCGTACACCACATATGGTGGGAGAAAGGTGATCACCGCCCCCTTTGAGATGAGGTTAAAATAATAGATAGAGAACGTCACTGGAAACTACGTAAACTTAAGAAATCAGCACATACGCAAAGCTACAAAAATCTCCTAAGCCGACAAAGCATAAAGATGAATACAATATGGGAACCTGTAATACGGTGTGCTAGAGAAAATCATTAGTATCAAAAATTGCAATATGAGCTCTGGTAAAAATACTGGAGAAAACTATTAACATAAAAAATTGCAACATGAATTCTTGCAAAAATTGGTTACTGAACATTAGGTTAATTAAGTTCTATAAATTCAATTATTCTTGTCTTTAACGACACATGGCCTAGTGAATATAGACATTTGTTAGTTCCAGTGACTTGATCCAAAGAATTGTGAGTTCAACACCAGGCTTCAGCAGTAGTGAACAAGTAATCTAGAGAGTCCGGTTAGAGAGAGATAACTCATAATTACTAAAAGATGCTTCGCACAGGGGATGAGAGTGTTATATCTCATTGATCGTAATAAAGGGTTCGGTTCGAAATTCCTAGCACCTGAAGAAGGCTAAAGAGTACAACGGCCGAAACCTAGTACAAATAGCAACATAGATGACGACAATAGTCCGTATAGTGTAAACAATGTAGCACTTATCTGATCAGCGAGATAAAAATCTATGGGAAAATAAATTTATTTGTTTGTGTGTTTGTAAAAAAAAAACGGAAGTAAGGGTAGTAAAAAATAAAGAAAAAAGAAAAAAGTGCAGAACCTGTCAGATCTATCACGTGGGTAACGGATAGGAAAAGAGATAGAATAAAATGAATAAAAAATAAAAATAAAGAATGAATAGGTGATTCGAAATTACGGCTTTTTAAAGCCACTTTTAAAAGAGCAATGAAACTGATCAAGAAATATTATTGCGAAAAAAAAAGGACAATAAAAGACCAGAACTAAAGCAAGTTTTATTTAATCTGTGATTTTTGTACGTGTCAAATCTATAGCTTGAATGAATTACAAACACAATTTGTATATATCTTCGGAAACATACCTAAGATCTGATCATTAGAATAATTAAGACCTTTAGTTAATAAATTTATAAATTCATTTCTTGTAGGTGTTTTTGTTATTGTCTTTAAATTATATCTATTATCGAATTAGTTTAATTAACGACAAGTAGATCCACGTTTATAAACCATTTCTTTTTAAGCTAGTAATTAATATTTTGAACAATTATCGATTTATAATTAGATTTTGTTTGATCTTGATGCGAACATCTTTCGAATTTAATCAATATTTTTTCTGCTAGATTACTAATGATTATCGATTTAATAAATAAGTACAACGCCTGATATATTTAACCGTCTTTGGTCCTGTGCCTCAGATCTTCATAGAAGATCCTATCAGTATAACTTGATTTATAATAGGGATGTATATATTAGGTGTGGTGATTTATAATAGCCTACCTGGTGGATGCAATAATTATTTAAACGACTACGGTTTCTTCCCACGAATATTTGTTTTAATTCAGTCGTTCCTGGCAAATCTGGTAATGAAGCTTGTCTTGAATGGCCACTCATCTAGATAATTTCATATTAATTCGATGCTGCTTGGGATCTAAATTTGATCTAAGCTATTTTCTCAAGTATGTGTTCTCCATATTTCCATAGTAAGTAAAATGTTTCACGCATGAATGTTTCTTTTTCCGCTTATGCTACATTGTAGAACAAAGTCCCGAGTGGATGCTTTTTCTCAAGATTATAATATCAACTTTTTCAACCAATGGTAAATCGTAATGTTTCCTTTTTACTGTCATTATCTTCACTTCCTTTTAACACCACTTATATTCGTATACCACACCTCATTCAGTAACCCACTACCAGGAATTGCTCTTAGTCCTAGCGTTAGGTGAACCTTATTAAAAAGATCTTATTACGATAGCTCTTTATTTATTGGATGTGCGTTGTGGTGCAGTAGATATCAGTAGATATAGTAGGAACGAGAAATCGGGAAGCCGAGTTCGAATTCCAGTTGAATTCTTTGCATTCACTTACGCAAAAATACCCTTGGGAAAGGTATTAATCTGTATCTTTCCTCCAGATATGGGTTAAATAATATTACAGATTGGCTGGCAACCAGTCTGCCGCAGAAAGCAATGGCAACCTAGTGTGGGATAATCTTTTGCCCAGTCTCTTATTCGGAACTTGATTGCCCAAGCGTGTATCACGTATGGCACTTAACTGACTGACTGAAAATAATAGTTGGAATCATGATTAAGGCTGTTACTGGTTATAAAGTGGGGGATCGGTTTTCTATTGTTATGAAGTAATAAAATGATCCCCCACTAATTACTATGTAACATTATAATACATCTCTTCCCCCTCTAGCTATGAGTCAAATAACAGGACAGATTGGGTTCTATAGCCTTGGCTGGCAATCAGTCTACCGCAGAAAGCAATGGCAACCTACTGCGGGATAATCTTCTGCTCAGTCAGTCATGTCTATTTCAGGATATGATTGCCCAAGCGTGTATCACGTATGGCACTTAACTGATTAACCTTATTTAATAACTGTACTAAAGTTAAAGTTTCGTATAATTCCTGGGTTTCGGATTGCGGAGGTTGAAAAGCAAGACAGGTACATAAAAAGATCAGAATGAGAGAATGTTTGGCATTGTTCCCTCTAAAGCGAAAAACATCTTGCCTTACGTAGATTTGGGGACGTTCTTAAATTCTAGCAAAACAAAAATTTAAAAGAGCAATTCTAATACTCCCCTTCTCAATTTGATTCTAACAGACAGTTCAGGGTGTAACAAAAAACTAAGACTGTCAAACAAGACACATGCCTGAAAAATTGAAGTTTTTGAGGAGCGTGGAACCACATTTTAATGACTGTTGCTTTCAGGTATACCCTTGCCTGGAGGTGTAGTACCTTTTAGAGACAAAATATGGGAAAATAATAAAAAATGGAAACAAAACAAAACATTATGAAAGAATAAAAATACACTTTTATAGAATGACCAACATTATATTAATTGTAGTTTAAGGAAAATATTAAAATATATTTAATTGAAGCCGTAAAAATTGTGTTCAAAATGTTTAGATTTCGGCATTAAATAAACCCTAGAGATTGATAGGGCACTAATTAAAATCAATCAACCAATAAGACTTTCTTGACATTGAACCATATAATATCCGATATTTTTAAAAATCCAACTGCATTCCAAAATATAACTTAAAGAAACTACAACATAAAAACAACTATCACCCCCCATGTACCACAAACTTGAATTGGGCACAAAAGCAGAATATCATCTACCATGTATTTAGTTGTAGAAAAAAGTTATTACTGCAAAACTTCTCGGGAAAATTAAATTTCGGCATTAAATAACCCATAAGGATTTGGCATGCTGCTAAACAGGCATAGAATCATGCAGCGATCCTAAGAGGCACTGGGAGACTAAACACTTTGTTCCAATGGACGTCACAAAGAAACTCATCAGTCCGCTCTCTGATAGCAGGTTATTCTATTATTCTATATTCGGCAAATATTCTGCTGGTAGAAATTTCCTGGCAGGAACAGAAGTAGAAAGAGATATTAACGGATACCATAACATGATCAGAGTTGCGAAGAGAGTAGAGCTGCATGGTATGACAGGAATCAGGGATAGAATAAAGCAGAGATTCAGAGGGAAAGCTTATCTTTTAGTGATACTGGGAAAATGTATGAAGAAATCCACCACTTGCGTAAGAGACCTGGGGATTGTAAAGTTCAAGCTAAGTGTTGTGGACTTGCTGGGACCAGAAATAAGAAAAAACAAAATATATTTTTATTACTGCAAAACTTCCCGGAAAAATTAAATTTCGGCATTAAATAACCCATAAATATTTTGCATGCTGTTAAACAAACATACAAACATGCAGCGATCTATAATACATAACTCGGTGTTCTGTCTGACTTTAATGTTCTGCTTGAAATGAAAAGCACTGAAGAAAAAGAGAAAAGTTGAAAAAATTTTTATTTTACCAGGACACAACGTACACCTGATGTAGTCTGAACTCTACATCAAACGAAATGTTATTTAAGTAAAAAGAAATTTTTAAAAAGAGCTGAGTTAGTTGTATTCAGTATCAATGAAGAGATTGGGGACCTAACTTCCATAAAAACCAGGATTCTGAATGCAATTTTTTTTTTTATGTGTGTTTGAGTTTGAGTTTTGTATAACGGCATATCAACACCTCTGTGGGTTATTTAATACGAAAATGTTGGGGTTTTAAGGTATTTTTTCAATGTTCATTTATAATGAGAAAGTTGATTTGGTCAGATTTTAATGACAATTTTTTGTTTTTATTCTTTTTTAGAGAACTGAAAATGTCTTCTAGTTTTGTATTCAAAAATGTTTTGCAGAGAATTCTTTTTTCTTTCAAAAATGGGTATGGTAATAATTATTTCTTCAAAATGTATTGTTGGTAATATCTTTCCTTCCAAAATGTATATTTTTCTGTAAAAGTCTATTTCTATGTATCTATTTCTATAAAGGTGTATTTTTATACTTTCATAGTGTTTTGACCCCAGTTTAGGGGTTAACTATTTGCCCACAGCTGGGACCCTTACAGGTTCTACCACTCCGGATCAGAGTGGACCTGGGACAACAGCAATTAAAAAGTAGTTCCATTCTCCTCACAACCTATCTATCAGAGGCCTTGCTGTCGGATAGAGATTACCGTCATGCTCATTTTATGTTTGGTGTAATGGAATTGTACACTGGTGAGCCGAATTCCAATTCCTGTTGGGGTTACTATATTTACTCAAGCGGAAATATCACTTGGAAACGTATGAAACCATCTGTTCTCCCCAGCTATAGATTAATAAGTAAGATTTTTATTACTAAAACTATTATAATCCTCCTCCAAAATTCTTACAATGTAAGAAAAGTTTCTGTCTTTAAATAACCTGTAAAGGGTTGATAATCAATTATTCTCCCAAAACTCTCATCTATCCAACCCTCATTCTCGGTATCCTTACCCGCCTATCACCCACCCTCTGACATTTCCTATATTTAATCATCCTTTCTCCACTCTATGTATCCCCCTGCGCAGTAGTGGCAGTGACATGCCTTGCTCTGGGTAAAACGCTTATAAAAAAAAAAATCCGTAGAAAATGAGTGAATGTATCGGTCAATCTGATAGAGAGCAGTTTCGTTCTGGAGAACTTGTGAACTGAGCTCCCTCTCTTTCACCCTCTCTCCCTCTCTCTCACTCTCTCTCTACCTCTTACTGAATAACGTTTATAGTTACACGAGGAACACGCACATGCATACATACATACACACACACATATATATATAAATATTTCTTATTGAAAGTTTCAGTCAGTTAAGTATCATACGTGATACACGCTCTGGGTGAGCATGTCTCGAAAGAGACATGACTGACTGGGCAGAAATTTATCCTGCAGTAGGTTGCCATTGCATTTTTCGGTAGACTGGTCGGCACCAAGGCTATAGAACCCAATCTGTCCTATTACTTGACCCATAATTGGAGGCAAGAGAGGGATTAATACCTTTCTCTAGGGTATTTGTGCATAAGTGAATGCAAGGAATTCAACTGGAATTCGAACTCGGCTCTCCGATTCCTAGTTCCGAGCCGATATCCACTGCACCACAACGCACATCTCCGAAGACCAAAAAAGTCGTTACCTTTTTTATTTATTAGAATAAAAAGCTAGACACCAAATTTGTTAGTACTCAAAGTAATCTCTATCGGCAACCTTTGCGAACGTGACTTCAGCTGTGCAATATCCTGGCGGAAAATATTATGTCTTGGACGCAAAGAAATCAGTGAGTGCCAACCTTCAGTCTGCCTCATTTATGAATGATTTCTAAAGAATGTGGTTGTCCAGGGAATTCAAAAAGTGACAATCTGTTCGTGCAAGTTCAGTAGAGTAAGGTAGATGGCACAGTGTCTGCGGACATTATTATATTCACGGCCACCCGCGTCACGAGTCCCTTGGAATTGTCATGAAAGAACAGTACACCTTTGCGATTAACCAATCTTGACATCTGCTTCTGTGCTTCTTGAACAATTTCTAACTGTTGCGCGTACAGGTCCGCAGTGATGCTATTGATAAGAGCTCATAGCGCACCACGTGTCGAATAGTCAACCAGATAGAGAGTTTGATCTTGCATGTGTTTAAAGTTTCATATATAGCGTGAGAATCATTGCATGCTTGGTAATGTCATACAGGGCCCACTATACGTCACTATAGAGTACTCGATCAAATACGGGCACATCGAGGTACCGAAAAACTAACGAGAATAAGGCACACGTTGTAGTAGTGTGCTGGTAGTGTGTTGGGGTACGCACCAGCTCATCTTGTAAATATTCCCTGTGAAGTCGATGTAAAGTCTGAATGCTTCATCCGAAATCTGAAAACCTTCTGCAAACTCACCACAGGTTTAAGTGTTGTAAAAGGGAAAGATCTAGTGCCCTGAAATTCTGAAATCAATGGCATAGAATTTTTTTTATAATCATATCGCCCCAAGCAAGACATTTTATTGCCACTGTTTTTACATAGGAGGAAAGTGATGAGAAAGAGTGACAGGTTATAGGGGGTACCAGGAAGTGGGTAAGAGAAAGATGAGAATACTGATGAGAGTGGAGTGGGCGGAGAAGGAAGCATGAGAGAGTGAGGATGCAGGTTAGTGAGATAGGAGATGACTATTGAATTTACATTTAAATTCTTGGAGGTTGTAGCTATCGGGAAAGCAAGTAAATGGAAGGGAATTCCACAGGCGGGAAGTGCGAGAAAAGAAGCTGAGGGAGTAGAAGTTGCGTTTAAAATTTATTCCTTTAACAGTAAAAGGGTGAGACCTAGTTGCTAATCTTGTGGCTCGAGTAAATTTATATATAGGCGGCACCAGTCAGCTAAGTTCATGAGACTATTTTTTATTTTGATGAAATTATCACAAAAAAAAAAACTGAAAGAACTGCGAGGACACCGCCATTTTTCTTCACCGCTGCTCGAGCCATGACTGATGTGTGTGCACAATGCACCTACAGTGGTCACGAACACTTCCCTCACACACCGCTTTTTCGGCACTTGACAAACTCATTTGTGTATTAGTGATCACTTTTTGGTTATTTTATTCTATAAACTTTATATTTAATCTATACATGTAGATGAGTTGTTATCCCCCGTTTTTTTTTGTTTTGTTTTTTTTGTTTTGTTTTTTTCATATTTTCTTAAACCGAGAATGTAATATTAAGCGGCCTAAGTCGAGAAGTTAAATAATAATAATGTGAAATTGAACCAAAAAGTCAAACCTTTATTCCTTTTTTATAATACGAATCGTGTTGTCACCGATTAGACTTTGTTTGATGACGATCGTCTCGCGTGACCAAATCATATCTTGAAATGTATTTTACTAGTGAAGTGTGAAAGATCTATGAGAATCCATCATTATAACTTTGTTCTAGGATATGCTAAACATTTATTCAAAGCTTTTCTTTTTTATTTTCTTATTAAAAATTGCATGAGTTATAGATATTTAGTTACCATATTTCGAAAAAGAATGAACTGGAAACTTTGACACGAAGCTAATAACTATCTGAGAATATTAAAAAAATATTTTTTATAAGTCATCTTTCGTTGTAACTAGACTTAGCAAGTCTACATATTGATTTGTTTTTCGATTTAAGCTCGAAGCTAAAATGAAAGGGTGGATAAGTTCATCGTACAGTTGGTTTTTACTAAAGCTTGAAGTTATAGTTTATATCTTGTAATTCTGAGGACAATTCGTTTTAATTAAAAACGATATTTTGTTTTATATTCAGTAGCTTGGCTTGACACAGAAGCTATTAATAACAGAAGGTTGAGAGGACATTAAAAATGGTACATAAGACTACGTAATCTTAAAAATGGTACATAAAAATGGTACATTAAAAATGGTACATTAAAAATGGTACATAAGACTACGTAATCTTAAAAATGGTACATAAAAATGGTACATTAAAAATGGTACATAAGACTACGTAATCTTAAAAATGGTACATAAAAATGGTACATTAAAAATGGTACATTAAAAATGGTACATTAGAAATGGTACATAAGACGACGTAATCTTTATTATGGTAATTAAAATTAGTTTAATATTTCCACAAAAACCTGTACATAACTTCATTTATTTTTTGTTAAAGGTAAATTTAAATTTTGCTATATGAAAACTACATTTTAGAAATAAAATTAAAAACTATTAGCACTGTCATGAATTCTTTACTATTTGAATCTTTAAATGATGTTTTCTTTGTTTTTATTCGATTAATCACTAGAAATTACCCTACATATTTACTGATAACTTTTTGGTAGGTAAAATTAAATTAATTAAAGTGTAACGAATGACGATTAAAACAGATTATCCTGGTACATGATATGATTGTATTCATCGTAAGATGTGACCCGTTTGTAAAACATTTTGTTAAAATAAACTCTATAACATACATCTTAGTCATCCACATACAAGCCCGTTTCGCTGTATCACAGCTCATCAGTGTGTAAAGACACATCCACTTGCTTCTGGCCGGGATCGAAACTTGACTGATTTCGTGTCAGTCGTAGTCGCTACCCACCTAAGCCAAACGTGCATGGAATAAGAGAAAGGGAAAGTGATCAGTAATACACAAATGAGTTTGTCATGTGCCGAAAAAGCGGTGTGTGAGGGAAGTGTTCGTGACCACTGTATGTGCGTTGTGCACACACATCAGTCATGGCTCGAGTAGCGGTGAAGAAAAATGGCGGTGTCCTCGCAGTTCTTTCATTTTTTTTTTTGTGATAATTTCATAAAAATGAAAAATAAATAGTCTCATGAACTTAGCTCACTGGTGCCTCCTACATATAAATTTACTCGAGCAACGAGATTAGCAACTAGGTCCCACCCTATTACTGTTAAACGAATAAATTTTCAATGCAAATTCTACTGAACCAGCTTCTTTTCTCGCACTTCCCGCCTGTGGAATTCCCTTCCATATACTTGCTTTCTCGACAGCTATAATCTCCAAGAATTTAAATGAAAAGTGAATAGTCATCTCTATTTCACTATTCTGCATCCTCTCTCTCATGCTCCTTTCTCCGTCCACTCTACTCTCATCAGTATTTTCATCCTTCTCTTACCCACTTCTTGACACCCCCTATAACCTGTCACTCTTTCTCATAACTTCCCTCCTATGTAACCCCCTGCAAAACAGTGGCAGTAAAATGCCTTACTTGGGGCGATATGATTATAAAAAAAATTATAATGTAAACAGAAAGTGGGGGATCGATTCTACATTACAACCAATGCATAAACTGACCCCTCACTCTATGGCCAAATTCATCCTTCTCTCATCCTCCTTTCTCCGTCTACTCCACTCTCATCAGTATTCTCATCCTTCCCTTACCCACTTCCTGACACCCCCTATAACCTGTCACTGTTTCTCATAACTTTCCTCCTATGCAACCTCCTGCAAAACAGTGGCAGTAAAATGCCTTGCTTGGTGGCGATTTGATTCTAAAAAAATTCTCTGTCATTGATTTCAGAATTTCGGGGCAGTAGATTTTTCCATTTTACAACAGCTAAACCTGTGGAGATTTTGCTGAAGTTTTCCATATTTCGGATGAAGCATTCAAACTTTACATCTACTTCACAGAATTTACATCTACTTCACATGAATATTATATTAATAAAATAAAATAAACCCATAGAATACTAAAAAGTCATTCTATTTAATCCATTCATAGATAGTAGTCAAATAAAAAGTGTCTACTCATTTAAAAGAACTAAGATCACACTATGCAAATTACCCAGACAAAACTAAAAAGTGACCTGTCCAGAACTAAGCTACCTCGACCCCTCTCCTTACCCAAATCTGTATGTCTATGGTTACAAACTGCCGACGGACCAGCTTAGACATATTAAATTTCCATCCCCCACATGACCTACATATCACACTCCCAAAAATAAATCGTTTCCACCATTTATTTTCAGTTCCACAAATCACCCGAAGAGGAGCGGATGTGCTCCGAAACGTGGGAATTTTTATGTAGTGATACTATGCTTTCATAAACCTTTGTAACAACTATTACAATATGAAGCTCTACTCTGTATCGAGCACGCTTTATAAATGTAAAGGCTTGAACAGTGGATTTAAAATCTACGTGTTCTTTCACTTTCTTGCTATATATATATCTAAACTTATTTATAAATGGAACTTTGTGTGTGTCTGTGTGTGTGTATCCATTACCTATAGACTCCGAAACGGCTGAATCGATTTTCTTGAAGATTTACACAGTTGTGCTATAAGTATATGTGAGTGTTCTTAGCTGGGTTTTGTGTCGAGGTACCCCCGATAAATATCGAAAATCGAAAATCGAAACGATCGGGTTATAGAAGGAGTGGTCCGATTTTAAACAAATTTGATACACTCATAGACAAAGACATAAGAAACTATATTCAGAAGTTTCAAGGTTGCAGTTCCTACAATATTGCAGAAAATCGATATATATATATATATATATATATATATATATATATATATATATATATATATATATATATAAAAGGCAAGATGGTTGTGTGTGTGTCTGTTTATCTGTCTGTATGTCCTTTATACAAATCCACAATTTTTATCCGATTCTCACCAAACTTCACACAAATATTCTTTAGGCTGAGTCTGAGCTCCAGGATCATGAATTAGTTTTAAAGCTTTCATTACACCCGAGCAACGCTGGGATATACTGCTAGTATATATATATATATATATATATATAGGCGTTGTTTTTAATGTGCACACGTGGTTGAGTTAATATACCCAGTTTTATTTTTATATTATTTTAAACAGTGAAACTAATAATATTAGTAAGATTTTTTACAAATATATTAGTAATAAATTTGTACTAGTTTCAATAAACGAGATTATGTCAAAAAAAGATGCCGTATGATTTTTACTGATATATCACGAACGACTATAATTGGTGTTGTAAAATAACTTATTATTATTGTCTCGCTTAAGATAATTTAGTCTTTTAGATATTCATGTAAGAACCAAAAGCAAATTAAATTTTTCGAATTTTCGATATAAAAATATTTTACCACATTTTTCTGTGTCAGTCAGTTCAGTGTTATACGTAATACCTGCTTGGGTGATCATGTCCAGAAAGTGTGAGAGAGAGAGAGAGAGAGAGAGAGAGAGAGGACTACTGGGTAGAAGATTTTCCTGTAGTGGGTTGCCATTCATTTTTCAAGACGACTGGTTGCCAACCAAAGCTATAGAATCCTATCTGTCAATCTGAAGTTAGAAGCGATGGATTAATATTATTTCCAATGGTATTTTTGTGTAAGTGAATGCCACAAATTAAACTGGGATTTGAACTCCGATCTCTGAATACGCGTTCTGAGCCGATATCCACTGCATCACAACGCACACTCTATTGGGGTTAATGTTAGTAATTTTGCAGATCTCTTCCTTATCACAATATTTCGGACTGCTATAAGTCGTGAACACGCATTGTGTACCAATCTAAGCCAGTTATAACACGTGACATAGCGTTTGCATTTTTAGCATGAGGAAAACGTCAGGATGATAATGCATTGTTATATAGTATGAAAAGGAGGTCGTAATTTTGAAGCAGACAAGTTTTTTGTTTCAAATCAAATAGAATATAAAGAGAATAATTTACCTAGGATTTAAAGACAATAATTTACCTAGAATTTAAAGAGAATAACTTATTTAGAATTTAAAGGCAATAATTCATCCAGAATTTAAAGACAACAATTTATATAGAATTTAAAAACAATAATTTATCTAGAATTAAAAACAATAATTTATCTAGAATTTAATGACAATAATTTATTTAGAATTTAAAGACAATAATTTATCTAGAATTAAAAACAATAATTTATCTTAAATTTAAAGAAAATAATTTACCTAGGATTTAAAAACAATAATTAATTTAGAATTTAAAAGCAATAATTTGTCTAGAAGTTAAAAACAATAATTTATCTAGAATTTAAAAACAATAGTTATCTAGAATTTAAAAACAATAATTTATCTAGAATTTAAAAACAATAATTTATCTAGAATTTAAAAACAACAATTTATCTAGAATTTAAAAACAATAATTTATCTAGAATTTAAAGACAATAATTTATCTACAATTTAAAGACAATAATTTATCTAGAATTTAAAAACAATAATTCATCTACAATTTAAAAACAATAATTTATCTACAATTTAAAGACAATAATTTATCTACAATTCAAAGACAATAATTTATCTAGAATTTAAAAACAATAATTTATCTACAATTTAAAGACAATAATTTATCTACAATTTAAAGACAATAATTTATCTAGAATTTAAAAACAATAATTTATCTACAATTTAAAGACAATAATTTATCTAGAATTTAAAAACAATAATTTATCTACAATTTAAAGACAATAATTTATCTACAATTTAAAGACAATAATTTATCTACAATTTAAAGACCATAATTTATCTAGAATTTAAAAACAATAATTTATCTACAATTTAAAGACAATAATTTATCTACAATTTAAAGACAATAATTTATCTAGAATTTAAAAACAATAATTTATCTACAATTTAAAGACAATAATTTGTCTAGAAGTTAAAAACAATAATTTGTCTAGAATTTAAAAACAATAGTTTATCTAGAATTTAAAAACAATAATTTATCTAGAATTTAAAAACAATAGTTTATCTAGAATTTAAAAACAATAATTTATCTAGAATTTAAAAACAACAATTTATCTAGAATTTAAAAACAATAATTTATCTACAATTTAAAGACAATAATTTGTCTAGAAGTTAAAAACAATAATTTATCTAGAATTTGAAAACAATAGTTTATCTAGAATTTAAAAACAATAGTTTATCTAGAATTTAAAAACAATAATTTATCTAGAATTTAAAAACAATAGTTTATCTAGAATTTAAAAACAATAATTTATCTAGAATTTAAAAACAACAATTTATCTAGAATTTAAAAACAATAATTTATCTAGAATTTAAAGACAATAATTTATCTACAATTTAAAGACAATAATTTATCTACAATTTAAAGACAATAATTTATCTAGAATTTAAAAACAATAATTTATCTACAATTTAAAGACAATAATTTGTCTAGAAGTTAAAAACAATAATTTATCTAGAATTTAAAAACAATAGTTTATCTAGAATTTAAAAACAATAATTTATCTAGAATTTAAAAACAATAGTTTATCTAGAATTTAAAAACAATAATTTATCTAGAATTTAAAACAACAATTTATCTAGAATTTAAAAACAATAATTTATCTACAGTTTAAAGACAATAATTTGTCTAGAAGTTAAAAACAATAATTTATCTAGAATTTAAAAACAATAGTTTATCTAGAATTTAAAAACAATAATTTATCTAGAATTTAAAATCAATAGTTTATCTAGAATTTAAAAACAATAATTTATCTAGAATTTAAAAACAACAATTTATCTAGAATTTAAAAACAATAATTTATCTAGAATTTAAAGACAATAATTTATATAGAATTTAAAAACAATAATTTATCTACAATTTAAAGACAATAATTTATATAGAATTTAAAAACAATAATTTATCTACAATTTAAAGACAATAATTTATATAGAATTTAAAAACAATAATTTATCTACAATTTAAAGACAATAATTTATATAGTAAACAGTTTTAGACTTTGAAATAATAAAATATATGACATTTTTCTCTGTCATTTATTCAATAATTTTTTTTATATTTATCGCTTTCCTTCATTATCTTTTGTTTGTGTGTTCGCTTGAAAAGTATGTCTGAAGTACAAAGAAAGCTGCTTAATTCTATAATAGCAGGCCTCTTTGGTAAAATTTGGCACATCAAAACACGGAAATTGTCAGCCTGCTATATTCTTTGTTTTCTTATTTTGAAACAGTATTGTCTCGTCACAATCGAAACATCTACCTCTTATAATCATACCACAAATCAAGAGCATTGGTATTGCTCAAACAAATGCGAAATTTATGTAAATTAAACAATTTTATTTTGATCAGAATTTTGGGAATAAATAACTTGAGGTTACTTTCTTTCTTACGGGCACTAACAATTTAAAAAAAGATTCTTTGCATGTCAGTACTTACATTTATCTTTAACAGAGATATCACTTGCTATCGTTTGAATTCAATATAAAAATCACTACTCCCACAAGATCTTGCGAGTACATCACTATAGAACAAGAATCTGCATAGCTTTAGGTGTTTCAACCTTTACACGTCAGAGGGAGTTCGTTTCGTCAGACAAAAATAGTGAAGATAGAAAGAAAATAACTAAAAAGACGAAAATAAACGCAGAAAGTTGAGTCGGTTCTCGTCGAAAAGGAAACTGATCCCCATTGCCTCATCCTCAAATACAATTGCCTGAAGTGAAACAGAAATGTTTCCCCACCCAATTTTGTACTTCTTGTTCAATCTCATTGCTTCGGGCTTCAAAGTACTTCTGGTTAAAAACAAACGAACTTTTGACAGAGTCGTGTGCGTGATTGCATAACATTTGTTGGCGTGAGAAATACTGCGAAAGATTCACTCGGCACAAAAATGAGCTTTAAACACGTTTCATCCGAATTGGAATTCATTTAATAAATTTTCACATGACTTTTTACAATTTATGAATTCTTTTTATTTTCTCTTACAGAGAATCGAAGGTTTTCATTCTAATTATTTTTGTAAAACAAACACAGAATTAATTGCACTCTGTGACATTCTCATACGATCATCAAAATCAGCCAACGTCGAGACTGGTTTATACCTACATGGGTAACCACTTATGAATACCAGAATCTATTCTCGGATGTTCGGGTGGGGTAATGGATAACGACTCGGAATTGGCGCTGAGACGAGTTGACTTACGCGCAGACAATGTTTGGAAAGATACAAATCCACCACTTCTACCTCCAGCTATGGGATTACTGGTAGAACTGGTTTCTGCAAATTTTTATTACCTCCAACCAAATAATTCTTAAAATCGAAATAGCATGAAATAATCTACAAAAAGTTGTAAAAAACTATCAACTTTGTGACACCACATATAATATTGTTCTACACACGGACGTACATACGCATACATATTTGTGTGCTTTTTAGTGTTTGGTTATATATATTCTGTATATCAGAGTGTTTTTCATTTTAACTTTTTTTATATGTGTGGGTTGGTGCATGTGTTTCTTTAATTGTTGTTACATTTTCGGTACGACTGCTATTTCAGTACTATGCTATATTTATTTCTTCTTCTCTTCACCATAACTCAATATTTATTTTCTGTACTAACTTATATATTTTTAATATTCTCAGTTAAATTAAACTATTTGATTTTTCGGTTCTAACGAAATAATTCTATTTTACACGATTGCCGAAAAGATTTTTGGATTCGTACATCTAAATTATATATTGAGTTTTCTTTTGTATATATATATATATATATATATATATATATATATATATATATGTGTGTGTGTGTGTGTGTGTGTGTGTGTGTGTGTCTATGTGTGCGTGTGTGTGCGTGTGTGTGAGTTGAATATATGAATCGGAATCCGACAGGATGAATAGAATAAATAAAGAGCAAGTACGAAAACGTGTTTTTATCTAACATGTTTCACTTATAACAAGCTTCTTCATAGATTCTCCAAAGATGTCTTTGAGAAATCGATGAAGAAGCTTATCATATATTGTCTTTAAAGAATGTCTGAAAAAGTTTGTTATAAGTAAAACATGTTAGATTAAAGACACTTATTTACTACTTGTTCTTTATTTATTCTACTTATATATATATATATATATATATATATATATATATATATTTGGTTCATTACTTTTCGAAAAAAAATATTTTCTGTATCATAAATTGATGAAGCTTTGTTAAAAATATGAAGAAGAGTTTAATTCAGATTATTTTTTAAAAGAATGTAATTCCCAACAAATATTTTTTAAAATGATATACATGTATAATAGGACTATTTCTGGAACATTCTACAATTTTCTGGAATCATTCTAGAAGTACTTGGTGCCTTCTTGAACGTTCTTTTTTATGTGTATGTTATATTATAGCTATAAACTGTCAAATGCGTTAAAATGCATAAGTACTGTCCAATCACCTGATTAACAAATCGAAAATAAAACTACTGAAATTGCTTGATTTTTTAACCTTATTGCGTACCTGGTAAAATCATATGGCTGTCGACTTGGCAGACAAGAACGACCATGCACTGACGAATTAAATGCATAGATATGGTTTTGAATTTACAGTTAACCTCCTCTACGACTGCACGATAACTATGGCGAGTGAATCTAGTTAGTCTTGTTTTATAGCTGAGGGGAGACGAGAAGGATTCATATCTTTAACAATATATATATATATATATATATATATATTGTCTGATTCTGATAATATTTAACCGCAAGGTTGTTGTTTTACTGATAAAATCTATTTCGTAAAATGCTCGATAACGGGGTGTATATAGAGCTTTGATAGATAAACGAATTTATCACTTTAACGGAGCAAATTCATGTCAAATTCATCATAACGGTGTTCTCACGAAACTTCGATGTCGGCACGAATCTGCTCTGTTAAAGAGACCAACTCATTTTACTCATTATATATATATATATATATATATGTTTATATATATATATAAAAACTTATTTATAAATGGAACTTTGTCTCTGTGTGTGTGTGTGTGTGTGTGTGTGTGTGTGTGTGTGTGTGTGTGTGTGTGGATATTTGTAGGAGAGACAGAAAGAAGCCACATACCGTTGGTGATAAAGTGGCTGGAGTCGAGCTGTCAGGTTGACATTGATCATATTGCAGATTCTCCTCTGGATCCTTATGGGCAATGGCAGCCTAGCAGGCAGGAGAGAACCATAAGGATGAATGAGGGAGGACGTATCTTCTTGACCGAGATGAAAGCATCAATGCCTGCTTTCTCCCAAGAAGAACCTTAGAAGCGCAGTCCTCAACGGGGAGGCTAAAAACTTTTCTCTCAATGAACGTCAAATAGAAAATCGCGGAACGAACCCCAGTCTGCTTTTTGATAGCAGCAAGAAATTCAGTTTGTACGAGGTTCCTGGGGGAGTGGGCGTGGGAAGAAATATTTGGGAAAACGACAGCATGATCAAAGTTTCCAAGCTGTAAGGCTTGGCAGGAGTTAGGGTCAGAGGTGAAGCAGAGATCTAACAGAGAAGCATGTCCTGAAGTGATACTGGGGAAGCGCGTGGGGAAATCCACCACTTGCGTAAAAGATTGAATAACTGCAAAGTTCATGACATGAATGACAGCAGGATTAGCGGCAGAGAATTTTAGCTACTTGGCATTAAAATAATCGAAAACAAATATATTAGCGAATGGGTGTGAGGAAGTAGCCTTATCTATATTGTCAGAAACACTGTCTAGTAGGGAGCAGTCAAGAAAGGAAGGACAACGACACAGAAAAAAGATAGCTAACTGATTTTAGAAGTGAAAGACAGAGACACATATATGGGTTGTCGATGGATTCGAGAGAAGTCACCCTATCGAGAAGGAGGTCTTCACCGACGTTAACCCCCAGACCATACATATTGACAGTGGAGTCTTTTCCTAGGAGGGGACGGTAGCCAGGAATCGAGAAGTCAGAGAAGGGGATTGTGGTGTTAATATTGGTTTCGCAAAGCGCTAGGGTGTCAGAGGACTTTTCGTGGAGGAAAGATTCCACGCTGCAGAAACTGGTACGCACACATACGGATGTTTGTAAAGGAAATGTTGAGTGATTTAGATGATTTTGGTTTGGCTGGTTAAGCTTTGTTTCTTGAGATGCAATTGTTCATTTTTTTGTTGTTGGTGGTGAAGAGAGACCTTTAGTAGAGGTGGAAGTCGGTCATTAACTGCGACATGTGGAAGAAGGGATATGGCGCACACTACAGCATAATGTATCCCCGAGGTTGCTTACCGGAAGCGCTTACAGAGGAATCTATCCATGTGCGTCATGGCATTGCAAGAATCACAATATTATGCTCCTAACTACCAGCTGGACGTAGCAACCAGAAAACTGTCAACCCTATACTTTCACAATGAAGAGACGTTGCCACTGACCACGTATCACAGAAAAATTATGGGAGCACCAATATTGAGATTTGCGGGGAGAAAGAGAACCGGGAACCACTTTCTAAACAGAAGGTGAGTGTCTGTTCCTGTTTAATAAAATTGGGAGAAGTGTAAACCAGGCGATAATAGGATCTATCTACTTCAATTTGAACAAAAAAGTAACTTAGTAAAACAGAAGATCACGTATTGTCCCGGTAAAGAACTTGGACCAGCAGTAACAAACAAAACAAGAAAAATATTAAACACCTCAAAATTAGAGTCCAGTAAATTGAAAATGATGCTCCATTTCGACGGATATTTTTTTTTTTGGCAAAAACCCAATCGAGCGAAATGATTAAATTTAGTCCAAAACTACCCTATATATGTCACACTGGCTGGAATGTGGTGATGTTGGTAGGAGGCTCATTCGTCTATGGAAGGGAATAGCAGATAAATAAAAAAAACAAATTTCATCCCTAATGCGAGCGATTCTTCTTGCAGGTTGAAGAAAACCTATGTGAGGGCAAATATTCATTTAAGTATTGAAATATGAAACACAGGAAAAAAAAGTTTTAAAAAATACATGAATTCATTTAAAAATAAATTTAAAGAATTAAACAAAAATGAATTCTAATGCTATTTCAAACAGGACACGACGAAGATGGTAGGATCTTATTTTACAAAAAAAAAATTCACAGCCCAGAACTGGAGAATTATCAGCGCAAAACATTTTTCTAATAAATACATTTTAAAAACATGTATTGTATGAGTCAAAAAAAGCACCCAGATTTGTGTAAGTTTGAAGTTTTTCATATTTATCTAACAGATTGTTCTTAGCTAATGTTGACCACAGCCAATGTATACAGAGAATTATGTATAGGGAATTTTCGCCGTTTTATATTTTTTTATTTTCGCATATGTGTGTTGTTTGTTTTTGATTTTTTCAACTGCACAATCTTGTAGGATAAGTTAGTGATATATCCCGAAAAGGAATACAGTATAAAATGATTTTTTTTAATCGTATCATCCCAAGCAATGCGGTAACGCCACTGATGTGCAGGGGGCTACGTAATAGTGAGAACATTAGAAAAGAGAAAGCCGGAAACCACATCCTAAAGAAGGAACAAGGGATGAGCCTCTTAACCTGTTCAATAGACGTGGGTGGAGTGTGAACCGGGCGATAGATAGATCTATCTACTAAAATTGAAAAGCAAAAAAAAACAAAGTGGGAAGATTAGTTAAAGAATTGAACTCCACACCAGGAATTAAAAAAATACAGATTTATGGTACTAAGGTACAATTGACAATAATACACATATAGGCAAGCCACGGGTTGGAGCGGAATCGACTATCGAATAGGGAATGCCTTCGCAGAAGATCTGTCTATATGTGCGTTGTGTTGAATATCGGCAGAGAGCCGAGTTCGAATTCCACTTGAATTAGTTGCATTCACTTACACAAAACACCCTTAGGAAAGGTATTAAACCCTATTTCTCTCCCAGCTATGGGTTAAATAACAGGACAGGTCAGATTATATAGCCTTTGTGGCAAACTATTCTACCGCGGAAGTAAATTACAAACTACTGCGTGAAAATCTTCTGACCATCGATACCAGAAAATCAAAATTTGACTTACATCCATTCATTTTTCTTTCAGTCTACGGTTTCGCTTTAACTGGAAACAACTATTGCTTTTTAGTCTTTCGTGTCAACGTCCAAAAAGTCTGAGCTCCAGGACCATGGATTAGTTTTAAAGCTTTCATTACACCCGAGCAACGCAAGGTTATAGTGCTAGTTCATTCATAATTTGAAGAAAATATATTTTTAAATTCAATGTTCGAAATTAAAAAAAAATATATCGAGAGCAATATCTCAGGCAGTTTCATATCCGGGTGAATTAATGTTCAGTTAGGGAATAAAGTGGTTAAGAGTGATATCTCAGATAATCATTTTATATCCAAATGAATTTATGTTCACATGGAACATAAAATGATTTCAATGTAGAAGGCGATATTCTATCAACGAAAAATATTTCTACTCATCTTTTTGCCCGTTATCTACGATCCGTTCATTGAATACTGCTGCCATATCTGGTCGGGTGCTCCTGCTATCCACCTAGGTGTCCTTGACAAAATCTAACGGAGAATATGTAATGTAATAGATCCCGACTTGGCAAATCCGATACAGTCACTTTCTCACCGGAGCAATGTGGCTTCCCTGTGTCTCTTCTACAAATACTTTCACGGCTTCTGCTCCGATAAACTTAGCTCACTGGTGCCCCCTATATATACATTTACTCGAGCTACAAGATTAGCAATTAGGTCCCACCTTTTTACTATGAAACCAATAAATTGTAAACGCAAATTCTATTACATCAGCTTCTTTTCTCGCACTTCCCGCCTGTGGAATTCCCTTCTATTTTATTGCTTTTCCGACAGCTATAATCTCCAAGAATTTAAATATAAAGTCAATAGTCATCTTCTATCTGACTAACCTGCATCCTCTCTCTCCCATGTTTCTTTCTCCGTCCACTCCACTCTTATCAGTATTCTCATCTTTCTCTTACCCATTTCTTGACACCCCCTATAGCCTGTCACTCTTTCTAAAAGTTATATACTATCATAATGTGGAGATAAAGTGGGGGATCTGTTCTGCATTACAATCAATATATAAAATAATCCTTTACTTTATGGTCACAGTCATCCTTCTCTTACCTACTTTCTGACACCCCCTATAACCTGTCACTCTTTCTCATAACTTTCCTCCTTTGTAACCCCCTGCAAAACAGTGGCACTAAAATGCCTTGCTTGGTGGCGATACGATTCTAAAAAAAATTTTTTATACTATTATAATATGGATATAAAGTGGGGTTCGATTCTACATTGCAATCATTATATAAACTGATACCACACTTTATGACCACAGTCATCCTTCTCTTACCCACTTCCTGACACGCTCTATAACCTGTCACTCTTTCTCATTACTTTCTTTTTATGTAACACCCTGAAAAACTGGCAGTAAAATGCCTTGCTTGGGGCGATATGATTATTAAAAAAATGTTCTATACTATTATAATGTGGAGATAAAGTGGGGGATCGATTCTACATTACAATCGATATATAAACTAATCCCTTATTTTATGGCCACAGTCATACTTCTCTCAACCACTTCCTGACACCCCCTATAACCTGTCACTCTTTCTCATAACTTTCCTCCTATGTAACCCCCTGCAAAACAGTGGCAGTAAAATGCCTTGCATGGGGGCGATATGATTATCAAAAAAATCCGTCTCCTTCATTTCGCAATGCTTCTTCTTCTAACTGTTTTGCTTTTGTTTACGTTGCCAGGGATATGAGCGTTTCTAAGACTCTTTTACTTTTGTTGCCATGGATATTCTCGTCACAGTATCTGTGTAGATAGTGTGACGAGAATATCCATGGCAACAAAGAAAAGAGTCTTAAAGACGCTGATTATTGTTTTAATGTTTTATCTTAAAAATAATATTATATGTAATAGTCTTCGAATATCTTACATAAAGCATTGTTTAATTTTGAAAAAAAAAATTATCAATATTAATTTTTCTTTAGTTTTTTTTCTCCATTCTCCGATCTTACTAAAGTGTGTTTTAAATGACGAGCTGTTAGATCCTATAAATCAAATTTACGAATTAATGATATTTTTGTTCTACACTTTGATTTTTGTACAAATGAATGTCTATTTATTCGATGCTGAATTTCAAAGCAAGCTTTTCCAGATCATGATAATACTATCAATTTGACAAATGCTGTAAAAGAAATTTATTGCTATTAATATCTAACCTATTGGATATTATTGATTATTGAATAAATACTAAATATATTTGTTTCCATAAAATTCCTAGAATTACTTGCTCAAAGATTAACAATTAATAGGATATATTTGATTAATGTGTTTTTCATCTCATTCGTTAGCTTTTAACACATTTTTCTTTGTTTTATCCGAAAATTAAACAGCGTTAACCAGAAATAAATAAATAAAATAAAATAAGTAACGAAAAATTAACATTTTTGAACGCTTTATCTAAAATATACAAAGACTAAAATCAAACATATACTTGTGTGTGTGTGTGTGTGTGTGTGTGTGTGTGTGTGTGTGTGTGTGTGTGTGTGTGTGTGTTTGTTTTTGCGTGTGTAGGTGTGGGTGTGTTTTTTGCGTGTTTGTGTGTGTTTGCGAATGTGTGTTTTTGTACGTGTGTATATGTGTGTTTGCACGTGTGTGTGTGTGTGTGTGTGTGTGTGTGTGTGTGTGTATGTTTTGTAATTAAATAATACTTGAAATGTTTTAACCATTTCCTAATAAGGAAACGTAGGGCATTTCTCTTAAACATTTTTTCAGGAAAATTGAATTCTCAAGTTCAGTATCTGTTAGTGTTCGTTCCAGTAATGATAAAGGATTTCCTTTCTTGTCTTTTGATTATGTAATTATTCGAGTTAAATGTGCTAACCATTTTAGTTGTTGCTGCTGTTGAAAGGCTTCAGGTGATCAGTTTTTATTATCTGGTACAATTCTTTATTTGTGATTCTCTAGCGGAGGTCTACAAGTTTTGCGAAAGACGTGTCCTCGCTGATGCCACACTTCATCCGCTCAAATCTATTTTAACTGTGGATCTGAGAAAGCGATGATATACAGCTGACAAATTTGATATTTTAAAACTATTTTGGCACCTTGCATATGAAAGTCTCGATCAGTTGAAAATGACTAGAGTTTTTAAGTTGTGCTGTTTCTTATTTTATTTTCCACACACACACACACACATACACACACACTCACACACACACACACACACATAATAAAAATTAATTCACACTACGTGTATCTCAAAAAATACAGTTGCGCGGGAATTCATCCCTTACCATACCCTGTGAGGTCAAAAACAAGGACGGCTCACCCAAAAGCTCCGACGTAGTGGAAAGCACACCGCGTGGTCAAAAAGTTGACTTTTTGACCAATCAGGGCTCAACATAAGAAACACATTTCTTGATCCCCCCGGAGCCTCACCATCCAGACAAAAGGAAGGTAGAAACTCTCAACAGAGTAGAGGGCCAAGCAACCAGCTCACACCAAAAGGGCACGCGACAGCTTGGAGCACGCAAACACAGAGAATCAAGCAGTTCACACAACAGGCAGTATCACGTATCAGTGAACATTCTTTCACCCTCTCTTTCTCTCATCTCGCTCGCTACACATCGTCCTACCTGTCCCTCTCACATTCAAGAGTTCCTTTCTTTCTTCCTTTTTTACAGCTTTAAGGACAACTTCTTTTTTTGTACAAAAAATAATTCTTTTATTTTTTTTCAAGAAAATAAACAAAAGTTTATTTTACTTTATTTCCGGTTTTATTTCATGAACCAAGTTACGCCGAGTCGACTCGTAAATATAATTCTCTCCTCTACAAACTCAATGCTTTGGTTTTGCGGCAACTTGCAGTATTGGGAAAAACTATCCATATTGTAGCCTATTTTATATCTAATGTCTTTATCTGTTATACTATATTTGTTATAACTGATGCACATTCGGTGACATTTGCAGTGTTTCGTATTCATTAATTACATATCTCAAACTGTTCTTAAGGTTTCGAGGTACGCCAATGCCTTTGTTTTGGTTTAACGAAAGTCGTGATTTTATCCTTTTCTTCAATTGGTTATAAATATAATAACATCATTTCACCGACCCGACATACACTGTTCTTTTTTTTTTCTCACAACACGTCGTTTATGAATCTTTTTCAAACCGTTCCAGTCTGAGAATAACATTTTCTTCAATTGTTTTACCCTAATCAAGGCGATAATTCCACCAAGAATCAAGGGGATAATGTGAGTAAAAAAAGAACGAAAACACTTTAAAATAAAAGGAAAATCCAATCATAATCATGAAAAAAAAAAGGGGAGGACAAACTTCTATTCTTGTTCAAATGACAGGGAAGGTGTGTGAACCAAACGATAGATGAACATAATATGTTTAGTGTTGGTGAAACTCTTTGATTGTTGCAGGAACGGCCACGAAAACGAATAATTACTGAGTTATCTACGAATCCTATATGGTTATCACACATTAAAAAGAAGCTGAGCATATTTCAATAAACTTACAAGTCGCGCAACAGATTTTAGCATGAAAAATAGAATCTGCAAGTAATATTCGAAATCTAGATTCGTCTAATATGTTCACTTTTAGACTAATGCCTTTGACAAAAACATCAACACATTTCTTCTATCCACAGCTATAGGAAAATAACAGAGAAGATTGGGATTTATAGCCTTGAGGGATAGTAATGAGAAGGACATCTCTAAATTAAAACTATGCGATAGTAACCGAAACCCAACTCATTATCTTTATTAATAATTTACGATGCCTTACACATACTAAAGAAAGAGAACTTGTAGAGTACGGCTATCGCCTACGTCGTAAAACGACATGGCATTTAAGAAGAATCACATTTATTCACTTCTAAAGGAAATTTCTCTATCTTTATATGCTTTATATATTTTTGCTTGAATTTATTCATATCAATTAATTTTTTTAGTTATCGACATATGTTCTTGCCTTCCTATTATCTATGACTTAAATTGTGTACCTCGTTTTAAAAGCAGGTTCCTAAATTTAATCTGAGACGTCTTCCTCTAAGTTTTACAATATTTTAAACGTTTTGGAACAACTAATAAAACAAGCGGTGAATCCTAGATTGGAGTAACTCAAATTTGGAAGGTATTACACCTGAACAATATGCTATACGTGGAAAGAAAGATTTTCATCATAAAAGCTTGATTGTATTTAGGACTTCCAGGATGGATGTTACGATGAAGAAAAATTACTACGTCGAATTCCTTATTCAAGTAAAATCATTTTCTGTTGCGCTGTCTCATTTGAACGAGGCAATTTATCAACTTCATATGATACAATAAGTTTATCTTGGTTGTGTCGCGACTAAGAAATTAATTAAAATCACCCGTCTTCACTTTTACAAAAATTCACTATGGCGTGTGAAATTCTTGTTTTGCCAAATAGAAAATGGATTGACCATGTGCTTAACGAAAAAGTCGAAACCAGATTTCGCAACTAGGCGTTAAAATGATTTTTGACAAATGGGAGCGACTTAAAATTCGAAAAGTGCAAAAGATCTAGATTACAATAAAAGGACTTTATCAACGTCAGTCAAGAACAGAGAGACGGGAGCCGCGAGACGAACAGTCAAGAACAGAGAGACGGGAGCCGCGAGACGAACAGTCAAGAACAGAGAGACGGGAGCCGCGAGACGAACAGTCAAGAACAGAGAGACGGGAGCCACGAGACGAACAGTCAAGAACAGAGAGACGGGAGCCGCGAGACGAACAGTCAAGAACAGAGAGACGGGAGCCGCGAGACGAACAGTCAAGAACAGAGAGACGGGAGCCGCGAGACGAACAGTCAAGAACAGAGAGACGAGAGCCGCGAGACGAACAGTCAAGAACAGAGAGACGGGAGCCGCGAGACGGACAGTCAAGAACAGAGAGACGGGAGCCGCGAGACGAACAGTCAAGAACAGAGAGATGGGAGCCGCGAGACGAACAGTCAAGAACAGAGAGACGGGAGCCGCGAAACGAAACAACTAAAAATTTAAATTCAAATTCAAGCGATTCGGACATTGTTCTCTTTCTCTTTCTCCTTATATCTTTCAACAATTACTACTACGAACAATTTCTTCAACTCTCGATACCCTTAACTCAACTTTATTATTGAACACGAACTCTACTCATAACTTCTTAATAATAAAATTGAACATTAACTTCTACAACTTGTTATTCTTTCCTTTTAATAAATTTCTATTTTAACATGCAAAATGTATATTTAATTCTTCTTACGCGATTCCACACAATTCCACTTATTCCAACTTGCTAACAACCAACCTTCTGATGAAAAGCTTCTGATAATAATTCTGCATAAACTTGCAAGCTGTAGAGAATTTGGTTGACACAAGGCCGAATCAAAGAAAAATTAACCAGCTCCCCTCCGTTACAGTTTCAGTAATTAGTAATATAAGAACTTCCTTGATATCTACCAAACACACAAAAAAGCATTTGTTTGTTACGGTTTATTACGAAATATTTTATCCTTCCATATTTCAACATCCAACCTTCAATCTTCTGATATTCAAATTGTAGGGACTTTGGTTGTGTTTGGCACAGCCAGTTTCTTACCGGCAGGATGTAGTTTCCTTCTGTCTATTCTACAAATATTTTCATGGCTTCTGCTTAGACGAACTTAAGTCACTGGTGCCCCCGCCACAAAAATTTATTCGTGCAACCAGACTGGAAAAAGGTACCACCCTTTTACAGTTAGATCAACCAAATGCAGCTTACGATTCTACCCCGTCAGCTTCTTATCTCGCACTTCCCGCCTGTGGAACTCCCTTCCATATACTTGTTTTCCTGGCGGCTAAAATCTCTGGGAATTTAAATGCAATGTCAACACCCATCTTTTATCCACTTGACTCTAGTCCTTTCTACATCACCCTGTATATCTTGTTCTTTTCCTTTCTCACTCTACCTTCACAACTGTCTTCACTCCTGTGTTCACATCCCTCTTTTGTCCTTCTCTTTCACCCCTGTAGCTGGTTCGTCTTTGTCTTTACTCTCCTCCTGCCTAATACTTCAACTCTCTTATGTAACTCCAGCCCTTTCTACATCATTCTGTGTATCTTTTTCTTTTTCTTTCTCTCTACCTTCGCAACTGTCTTCACACCTGTGTTCCCATTCTTCTCCTTGCTCTCTCTCTTTGACACGCCCTGTAGCTGGTTCTACTTTCTCTTCACTCTCCTCTTAGATATGCTAATATCATTGACTATTTGATGTAATGTCAATCGCCTGTCATACATCCCTATGTGGGATGGGCAAAATCAAGGTTTTTCTCGTGCCGGTAGTTGCAGAAGGTCCAGATTTGGATCAGTCTCTTCCTCTTCTTAATTCAGCTACCCACTTTTAAACAGTTGTTAAAACGGGATCATCATTCCCAAGTATGAACAATGCCAGCAGAACTCTCCTTGTGAACGAAAGCCTTTTTCTGTAGATTCTTAATAATACCACGATTTCCAACTTTGTTTTTCTTCAAGCGAAGCCGCTAGTTTGTTCTTGTTGATGTATTCTTTGAAGAGTCAGATGTCAGTTTACCTGGAAGAACTGAAGCAGTAATTAATAAAAAGAGCTGAAATTAACGCAAGGAAGATTTAACATGTCGTATATCTTCTTCTTCTTCTTCTTTTATGTGCTATGTCATTTCAGGACATTGACGATCATAGCTTTCCACATCTCCCTCTCTCTGTTGGCTCTTAGCACGCTTTCTCCTGTTGCACCATGCAACCCTCTTTCCGTCATCCACCTGATCAGGTCCTTCAAATGTGTTATCCGCTGCTTTCCCCTGTCTCTTTTTCCCTCTATCTGGCCTGTTAGTATCAGATTCTCCAAGCCCTCTTTTTCCTCATTGCATATTCCAGGAAGTTTAGTTTGTCCCTTTCTGATGCTCAGTATTAATTTCCTTTTCGTCTCCATCCTTTCCAAAACTTCGTCATTGCTCACATGCTCGGTCCATGATATCCGCAGCATCCTTCTGTAGAACCACATTTCAGCTGCTTCAAGTTGTTCCTTCATCTTCGAATCACTCATTCATAATCTTCCTATGAACTTTCAACCATCTCTTGTATCTAAAAATGTATATATCGTTTTCGCATACATATAGCATATAATTTTCTAAGAAAGTAATTTGAACGTTTTATATGGCCTATCTCTTTGTGTACAGAAATTATTGCGATAATATAAAATTTGTTTTTTGAGACTTACATTGTTGTTGTCTTAACTGCGAGTGTTATCGTCATTAACAGAATACCCAGAATTTTAATATGTTAATATAGGAAAGGGAATTGGATTCATTACGAATTCAGCCCACTGACATTTAAAAAATTACCTACGAAGATTAACAATGTTTTATAACAATTCTTTCATTACACCAAGACGCTAACAGCTATAAATAAACAACAATTAATTTCGAAGGCTAAAAGCAAAGACTGTCATTTAAATACGAATTTTTATTTATATTTCAAACATTGCAGACGTTCTAAAAAGATGATTAATATAGGCGACGCCTTCAGAAAGAAATTTAGCTTATTATCGAAAACCGAATTTGATGTTTATTCATTTAATTTCCCAAGAGTGACACCTTTCAGAATAATTATACGCAGTCTTTAATGTAACATACGTTTATTTTTTTCGAACGAGTATAAAATGTAGAATCCGTCGGATGTCTCAATCTCTTATGAGGGAGACAAGATTGAAGAACAATTTCATAGGTTACAGAGTTCATTCCTTACTATTTAGCCCCTAACTATTGATTTAGTCAGACTAGAGTAAGTAAATGAGAAGTCTATATAGTAAAATGAATTTTAATTTTAACTTGCCTACCGGTGTCACTGAGAATTGCTTGTACCAAGGAGATACACACGCAATTTCACGGAGTGTGAAATATTGAAATATCCCCCTCGTCCTCCTATTGAATAGCAATTTTTCTGTCAGTCAGTCAGTTAAGCGCTTGGGCGATCATGTCTCGAAAGAAGATCATCAGGCAGTAGGTTGTCATTACTTTCTGTGGTAGACTGGTTGCCAACCAACCTATAGAACTTAATCTGTCCTGTTATGTAACCCATAACTGGAGGAAAAAGACGGATTAATACTTTTCGCAAGGGTATTTGCTCGTAAGTAAATGCAATGAATTCAACTGGAATTCGAACTTGGCTCTCTGCTTTCTCGTTTCGAGTCGATATCCACTGCACAAGAACGCACATGCAGATAAATTCTCTTGTGCTAAGCCATTAAATCACAAATTTAGACAAAAGAAAATGAAAGACGGAAAAGAAAAGATATCATTATCAACAACTTCATATACACACAGCCGTGGACAGAATTATTCGCCCTCATTTTCATAAATGAAGCTGTAATACCTCAAATTATCATTGAAACTTAATGGGCATTTTTTCAAAAGATTAAATAATGTATATGAAAGTTTGTGCTATGCAGCATAGAACAACATATTTATTTTAATGTCAAATAGTTTGTCAGAAATGTGTTTATCCGATAAACAAATCTCTGATCAACTAAAAGTCAGTGACAGTGTTCTAAACATTACTACGAAGGAGGCTTATGTACTATTAAAAGATCACAAACCTGAATTCCACCGAAAATTACCAACCAGGATTATCAGCCTAATTAAACCAGAGATCGATAAAATTAGCAAAGTAATATTAGAACAAGTAAACCTGCAAATAAAAAAATCAACTCAAACTTATACAATGGAGTGATACTTTGGAAGCAATCGGCTGGTTCAAGAACATCGAAGACAAAAACAACTTTGCTTTTCATCAATTCGATATCGTGCATTTTTATCCATCTATATCTAAAAAAAACTCTTCCATCTAACCCTTGAATTCGCTGAATTTTATTCAGACATTTCTAAAGTGGAAATTAATATAATCTTTAACTGCAGAAAACCAGTTCTTATTCTTGATAACGAACAATGGACTAAAAATTCAACTGATAATTTTGGTTTCTCTATGAGAGCTCTGGAGTCTTCAGTCTTAGTTGGATTATTTCTTCTGTCCAACCTCAAGAAAAGAAATCGATTTAAATAACATAGAACTTTATAGAGATGACGGAATTATGATAGTAAATAGATCCACTGGGGGTAAGGTTGATAGACTTACAAAATTAATTCATAGAGTTTTTAAATATTTTGGTCTTAGCGTAGTGATTAATCCTTAACTTCTTAAACATAACTGTAGACTTAGTTTCTAATAATTCCCAACCTTACATGAAAAATAATGCCAACGCAATTTATAGAAACCCTAGCTCTAATCATCCACCATCCGTTATAAAACATATTCCATCATCGATTGAACGACGCATAAACATATACTCCTTTAATAAAGAAATATTCGAAAAACATAAAACAATTTATGAGAAAATTCTTAGAGAAAATTCTTTGTGGAAAAATTTAGTGGCTCCAGAAAGAAACATTTAAACAGAAAAATCATATGGTATAATCCTCTGTTTGATCAGTTAGTTAATTTTAAACTGGAACATAAATTTCTTAAATTGATAAACATTTTCCCGAAAATAACACTTTAAGCAAAATTTTTAGTAGGAATACATTAAATTGTATTAAGTAGGAATACATTAAATGCTAGGAATACATTAAATGCTAGGAATACATTAAATTGTATTTATTAGGAATACATTAAATTCTCTAACAATTTAGAAAAAATAATTAAATTACATCATAATAAAATATTGAAATTATACAACAAAAACAATTCTACTACTCATTTTAATTTTCTCCATAATAATAACTTTTGTAATTGTAGAAACCCTAACCAATGTCCCCTATCTAATAAACGTTTAACTAAATCCCTGGTCCATATGTGTTCAATCTCGTCTGTAGAGAATCCTAGGGTTGCTAAAGTTTATATCGGTAATACAAAGATTTTTTTTTTTAAATTTTTAGACTCATCTCTCATTTTTTACTAATAAGGAATAAACAAAATATGACATCACTTTCTAAATATTTTGGGAAGTTAAAAGAAGAAAATAAAACATCTAAGTTGAATGGATAATTCTCAAACAGGTTAGAATATGTAGATCGGTAAATGAACCATGTTTCCTTTGTCTACAAGAAAAAAAGGAAATACTTGAAGAGTGACATATTACTGAACCAGAGGCATGAAACTACAGTAAATTGCAAAAGTATATTAAAGATTTAACTTTACAATCCTTCAAGAATTATAAAATCTAAGATTTGAATCTCCAGTAATTACAAACTTTTACAGTGTTAATCTTAGCATCTTGATAATTTACTTTAAATATATGATCTTTTTTCTTATGTTATTTTATCTGTACTTTTATCTTTATTTTCTATTAGAAATTGTAATTTATTTAATGTTTTAGATTTTAATTTAAATTTTAACATTAATTTTTCCTTTAGTTTTATTTGTATTTTTTAATTTAATTATAATCATTTTTTCCTCCAGTTTATTATATTAGCACCAATGAATTTATATCTTTGTCTTGTATTTTTAAATATCCTCGAACCGGCGCTTTTGAGTAATTCCTGTCTGTGTACGTGATTTCACCATTTAAAAAATATGCCAAAGGATTTTGTTTTATAGAATGTTATTAACAAAGTTATCTATCTACAATTAATTTCCGGCCAGTTTGACATTTCTATTGCTTTGCAGTTCTTGTTGTCTCCCCCACCACTTTCTTCCCCCTGTGCATTTTCTCACTTTTTTTTAATTTTCTTCCCCCTCTGTGCATTTTCTCACTTTTTCCTCTTAGTTAAGCCCAGACGTCGTGTGACCGATGTTTGTATATGAGTAACAGTATTTTGGTATGTGGAAAAATATGATAATATAATTGCATGCGGAAAAATATGATACTATAATTGTATGTGGAAAATATAATACTATTTTAGTACGACGGAGCGAAAGAAATAATTACTAGTGACATTATTAATTGTGCAGATTACAGTCGCAATATGAGTGAAGTGAAAACATATATTACAAAATTTTTAAAATCTGAAAAACTAGCTGAGAATAGAAGAGAATAAAAATAAAAATACATTTTTGCAGGTGTGTGCTATAGGCCAGATAGTATCATCATATTGGTAGCCGTTATGTGACAAAGCGGAAACAGGTGACTAAGAAAAACACCATTGGAAGCCTTGAGCGTTACGGCTGGTAGAAGCGAAAAATAACGATATTCAAAACATTGTCTCAACGGTTGTTGACAATTTTTGAGGGGGTCAAAGAAAGGTCAAATCCTAATTTCGAATTCGCTGGGAAAGGATTTGACTTGAAAAATAAATGATGTAATCGAGGAAGAAGAAAAGAAATGACGTCAACAGAAATATTGCTATTTCATTGGTTAAACCAAAGAAATAAAATCACTCCGCTTCATAAAAAAGAATAATAAAAAAAACTCAAAAAATATAGCAAAATAAGATCAATCAGACTAGCTAAAACTTACCAGTTGCAGGCTGACTGACAGAAAAAAGTTAAAGAAAATTTCAAAAATTATCTTCATTTTGTTTTTCCCACTCAGATAATTCTGGCTAGTTTAAGCTGTCCTTAAGTAAGCAGTAACAGGGATAAGTGTGAGGGTAGAAGTGAGAGGGGGGAGAGAAGCACCTCGAAGCCATGTGTCCAGTTGACGAGGAAGAAAAAACATGGTCGGTCTTTAACTACTCAGAATTCCTACATATAACCGAAACCCTATATACCAAAACTAAATTTGATAATCAAAAACAATTTACACAATCATAGTCTCAGTGCATTACAAGAGTGACTAGTAGAGAACTTAGGTTAGTAACAAAACAGAACAGGAACAAAATAAAAATTATAGAATAAAAAGAAAAGAACCAAAAAAGAATAATGAAAAAATTTTTAAAAAAAATACAGCAAAATAAGATCAATCAGACTAGCTATTAGCAACTAGGTCCCACCCTTTTACAGTTAAACAGATAAGAGGTAACCGTAATTTCTACTCCAACAGCTTCTTTTCTCGCGCTTCCCGCCTGTGGAACTCCCTTGCACAAGTCTGCTTTCCCGACAGCTCCAATCCCCAGGTGTTTAAATGTAGGGTCAATATCTATTGATATCACACCTCCTATCACACTAACTCCCAATTATTCTCAGAACACTCTCATCTACCCAACCCTCATTCTCGGAATCCTTACCCGCCTATCACCCACCCTCTGACATTTCCTGTATTTAACCATTCTCGCTATCGCTACCCGCCTATCACCCACCCTTTGACATTTCCTATATTTAACCATCCTTTCTCCACTCTATGTAGCCCCCTGCGCAGTAGTGGCAGTGACATGCCTTGCTCAGGTGAAACGCTTATAAAAAAAAATACCATGACGAGAGTAACTTCATTGGTTAAAAACTTGATTTGCATGGACATCCAAAGAAAATTTGGGGCAGGTATAAAAACTAGAGCCCTGAAGGCCAAAATCACTCTGACTCTGGCAGTTGCACTTGAAGTTAGCACTCAGTTGGGACTGAGACTTGGGGCCAGTCAAAATGTAATGACAAAGGGGAAGGAGTGTTTCCGACCGGGAGCCATGCCGTTGGGTGCCAGCTGTAGAGACAGTGACGGTTGCCACGCCGAGGAGGCCAACCGTAGAGACAGTGACGGTTGCCTCCGATAGAGTCCTGGCTGAGGATGTAAAGAAACGTAGAGAAATCTGCCCCCGACCGACCTAAAAGGGTTAAAGTCAAATAACGATAGAGTTTTGGCTGAAAATATGAAGAAACAGACAGAGCCGAGAAAGAGTTCAAGTTAAATAGAGTGGTCGCTGTGCCGAGCTAAGGCAGACAAGACGAATTTACCGCCGCCGTCACAAAGACCCCTTTCGGCAGTTTCCGTAAAGCTTCGATGGAAAGCTTGAATAAGACATTTTGAATCGTCACAACTTGAAAACTCCGAATGGAGTGATAAACGTTATCAACCGAGAATTTGAATTAATGTTAAGAAGACAAACATTACTCTTAATTTAAAACTTTCGTTTCGCTGTAACGACTGTTATATTCTATTTCTTTTTTTTTTTTGTTTCGAGCGTTTTTTTTTTTTTTTTGCATATAAATCCGTTCCAGGCCGTGTTACATAGACTTATATTTTACTTCCTTCCTAAATTTGGGATCTATTTATCCTTGAGCCGTCTTTCATTGGCTTTTTCCTTGTTATTCATTATTTCTTTCTCTTTTGTTTTTCTCTTTGTTTTTATTTCCTCTTTGTCCTTTTCCTTCCCCTTTTACTTGATTAATCTTGTTGTTTTCTCTTCTTTCCTATCTTCTTTACCTCATACGAAAAATTGTACCAATAAAAGGAAGTACATTTTCATTTATTTTCCTTTCTTTTAAAAAATAAAATTTATTACCATCATTACTTACTACCTCGTGAGACATTTTTGTAGCAGTTTGGAGTTTGGAGTACAATATATATATATATATATATATATATATATATATATATATATATATATATTGTGTATTTGGACAACAATCTCTCTTTTATGCAGGTTTCATTAAAAATGACAAAGTATTATCATTAAGATTTTATGCAATTTTTCATGTGTTCTTATGATTTTTTCTTTTCAGAATTATATAAGAACTGTGCAAAGGGTTTGTACTTTTGAGCACTTTCAGCTATACTTTTAGCCATTATCAAAAATTAATTATGTTTTACTTGTAAATAAACATGTGGAAATTTTATGTATATAGTTTTTGTGTATGTTAAGTTCTGAACACGGTTAGCATTTTGTTACCAAGTTCATAATTGATGTTACTAAGTGTAGGATTTCTTTTTTTTTTATAAGTTAAGCCTGCATTATTTTTATGTTCTATTGCATGTAAATGATCCTATTATGTCTAAATTAACAACAAGTATATCACTGATAGGTCCTTGAAGACCTCCATGCGTGTTTAAATGAGATTGGATGGAACTGTTGTTGGAAAATGCAATGGCAATCTTCCGTCAATTTAGTAGTAGCGTAACCAATGTAATTGTTTACGGATTCGGATAGTTAGTCCCATCTATCAATTTAAAAATTCTTAAAAACTTTTACTTGCCTTCCCCACTAAAGTAACTTTTTTTACGACGATCACGTCAGCGTTTACACGTAAATTAATGGTGGACTGTAACTTTTTATGTCTCATATTGGAAACAAGGTTTTCAAAAGTTAACAAACCAAAAATATATGTTCGATACATTGATGATATTTTGTTTTTATCTGACAACAAAAACAAAATCGATAATCTTCAAAAACTACTTTTGAAAAAATCTGTTTTCAATTTCACATATGAGCATGTTCTTGGAGGTTCTAGCGATAATACTTTCACTATTTTAGTATGTAGAAAAACCCACGAGCAAAAATTACTGCCACCTTAATTTTATTAGTCAAAGTATTTAATACAAAATTGGCCTTATTAAATATTTCCTCACGACAACGTACGAGAATTCATTTTCTCAACCACTTTTATTAAAAAAACTCTACGAATTGAAATAAAAGTTTGTCAAAAACAGCTTCCAAATTATTTATTTGTCTACCATATCAAACCTTTTCTTCTTCGTAACGTAACCAACGGCAACTACAAACACGTGGGCGAAAACAATGACATTAATATTTTTCACAAAAATCATATGTCCAATAACAGGGCGAATTTTCATTTTGCAATATCATCCGAGATTTTGCACAACACGGACCAATTCAAAAAAAAAAAATATATATATATTACAAAAAATTCAAAATTGCTAACATCATCGTCAATAATAATAATTCACCTGCAAAATCGAAACTGCGGAAAACCAGTGTCGTTTATGACTTTAACCCTCTAGGGCCATTCGTAGCATATATGATACAGTATGAAAACAAGCCTTGAAAGAAATATTTCCTGAAAAAATTTTTAAGAGAAATATTTTATAAATTTCAAATGAAAGCAGTACTGACTGCTCAGTCAATGAATACCAAATGTTTCCTTATAGAGAAATACCAAATGTTTCCTTATAGGGAAATACCAAATGTTTCCTTATAGGGAAATACTGTATCAAATATGATACGAATGGCCCTAGAGGGTTAATAGATAGATAGATACATAAACAGACTGAGATTAACCGTTGTAGGGCCATTCGTATCATATTTGATACAGTATGAAAACAAGCCTTGAAAGAAATATTTTCCTGAAAAATTTTTTAAGAGAAATATTTTATAAATTTCAAATGAAAGCAGTACTGACTGCTCAGTCAATGAATACCAAATGTTTCCTTATAGGGAAATACCAAATGTTTCCTTATAGGGAAATACCAAATGTTTCCTTATAGGGAAATACTGTATCAAATATGATACGAATGGCCCTAGAGGGTTAAATGCTTTTTGAAGAACTGTGTTCTTCAACTATTCAAATCCGTAAACGATTACATTGGCTACACAACCACAAAATTGACGAGAAGATTGGCATTGCAGCTTTCCTACAACATTTCCATCCGATCTCTCTTAAACACACATCAAGATCACCTAAGACCTATATAACGGAAAATAACTTCTACACAATTTTGTATGAATTTTTAAAATGAAGAGTTGCTATAATTAAAAATGTTACTTTTATAGCATTTTCTTTTGTTTTGTCTAAATGATTTGACTTGTCTTTCTTGTGTATTAAATTCTGCAAATATGACAAAGGATGAGACAAGTAAGTGAGCGAGTATAGTATTCATTCGTGAATCTTATGTATCTCTGGTCGAATGAGGCAGACACTTAAAAGGGGGCGAATTGAACATTGAGGCAAATGCTATGATAGGCGCAAAAAAACGTAGCTTAATAAAGATAATAACTTTATATTAGTATCAAATTCTTTTCTTGAAAAATTCAGACAGTAAATATGGTGATATTATCTCAGTGAAAATGTTTTGATAAATGTATTAAATGCAATGAAAAGGAATTTAAAAGAATAATTAAAAGTTATATAGTTAGACATGTTTATAATGTTTTTAACCATTTGGAGATCTCATAGAACTCGTAAAATTAAGTAGTTTTCACGAGCCAGAGGAGATCAAATGTGGTGCCTATATTGAAGCTGACAAATACTCATTTTCCAGTCGTGATAGAGTTCAAAACATCTACGTGGCTTTGTGGGTATTGAATTATCTTCTACTCTACAAAACATTTCAAGCAGATGAAACCTCGTAAAACACTCCCTGATCTACCGTTAATTCCATGGAAAATATTCTAGGGAGATAAACTCCTAATTTATCCCAGTTAAAATCTTAACAGCTGAGAGCCGTACATATTTTCGAATTACACTTGCATTCCATTAGGTTGTTTTGAACGGCAATGCTTCCAGATCTCAAGGCTATATATTAGGTCCTACACTGTTTCTCATCTTCATCAATAATCTTCCTGATATCATTAGTTCCTAAATAAACATTTATGCAGATGACACCAACATTTACTCCCGTCTCAATAGGAAATCAGCCAAGGCTGAAAAAGTAAACCTCGTTGATTTCCTTGAAATGGAACTCCAATCAGTGGTTAACTAAGAAAGGAAATGACTTATAAATTGTAATGCGTACAAAACAGAATTTCCCTCCTTTAACCATCATTTTTTCCACTTACCCATCAGTAAGTATCCTTGAGAGTAACATATTGTGCCTCTTTAGCCTAACTTTTTCA
Organism: Ascarosepion bandense; assembly: GCA_037127315.1. Taxonomy (NCBI): domain Eukaryota; kingdom Metazoa; phylum Mollusca; class Cephalopoda; order Sepiida; family Sepiidae; genus Ascarosepion; species Ascarosepion bandense. The sequence continues at coordinate 1,187,967 of JBBBDQ010000562.1, forward strand.
ACCGACATGAAGTGGTACGACTACATCAAATCTTTAGCTGCATCGTCTGGTTGAATCTCTGTGTTTTTCTTGTCAGATCCATCTTGTAAAATTATAAATTCGACTTTGCATTAAATACTGTTACCATATTTAGTCGGATGTTTCTGCTGTTCATCTCAAGATGCTTGACAAAATCCATAGAAAGATCTGCAATGTAATTGGTCCTGACATGGCATCACGACTTCAGTCATTTTCTCACCATTTGTCTTTTCTACAAATGTTTTCATGATAACTACTCTGATGAGCTTTTTTCGCTGTTGTGTCGACCACATGAATTTAAGTGTGCTACGCGATTCCAACCTGTCACCGTTAAAATAGACAAATGTAATCGCCACTTCCACATTAACAATTTTTTTCGCAGTTCCCACCTGTGGAACTCCCTTCAGTTTATTTGCATCTCTGATTGCTACAACCACCAAAACTTTAAATGCAATGTTAATTGTATTCTTCTATCTTCCTGACTCCCGTTCATCTTTTATCAATACCCCCTCTACCCAGTCATTTATGCAGATGACAGCAACATTTACTTCCCGTCTCAATAGGAAAATCTGCTAAGTTTGAGAAATTAAACATGGCCACCGCTCTTGAAACGGACCTCTAATCAGTCGTTAACTGGGACAAGAAATGGATTGTAATCTTTACTATCTTTGAAACAAAACTGCACTCCTTCAACAATCGTAAAGAAACATTCCCGCGGGCCATCGGCATGGCTGGTGCAAGTCTCCTGGAGAGCATCACACAGAGCCTATTTGACCTGGAATGACTAACTACACTACCGGCCATCATTATTAGGCCACCCAATCGTTTAAAAAATGATATATTTCATACTACATTTTAGTATTTATTGCCAAGTGAATAATTGTAAATGAAATTAGAATGGTTCTTTTGTTAATATTGCACAATAATATGTGCATCAATGAATTTATAAATATTTAATAATTACCTATATTGCTGTTTCATCAATGAAAGGATGAAGAAAATTTAGGGTGATTTGGACGAGTTCATCTTTGTTTCCTTGTCTTCTAAAATTCTGCAAAGTAATAATAACAAAAAAGACATACTATTTTCACTTAAAAATAGTATAAAATACATCATTTCTTTAAAAAAAAACTGAGGTGGCCTAATAATTATGGCCGCTAGTGTACATCTAGTCTGTAGTTGCATCTCCTGCTAGGAAGGTAGGATTTATGTTAAGCCAGAAAGTTTTTTCTCGTCAGAGTCCATCTTCTTCTTGATATGCTGTATCCCTTCAGGACATAGGTAATCATGGACTTCTACTTGGCTCTGTCTACTGTCGCTCTCAATAAGTTTTCTCTTGATACCATTTGCTCAGACCTAACATATTTGTCTCGCTTTCTTCTGTCTCTCCTTCTATTTATTCCGACTTGCTAGCATCAAGTTCTCCAGGCCAACTTTCCTCATTACGTGTTCCAGGAACCTTATTTATCTCTTCCTGATATTATTATCAGTTTTCTTCTCGTTTGCATCCTTTCCAACACCTCATCATTGCACACGTGCTCCGTCCATGGTATCCTCAGCATCCTTTTGTAAACCGCATTTCGGCTGCCTCAGGCCTCTCCTTTATCTTTGAAGAGATCGTCTAGCATTCACTTCCATACAGAAGGAAAGATATCACATAGCAATCCAGAACTTGCAAAGCTATATATATAACATTCCTCAGTGAATTGAATGCTGTTGCCATATCTCGTCAGGTGTTCCTGCTATTGATCTGGGAGTGCTTGACAAAATCCAATGAAATATCTGCAATTTAAACGATTTTGATTTGAGATCTCGGCTTCAGTCACTTTATACCGACTTGACGTGACCTCTCTCTGTCTTTTCTACAAATATTTTCTACAAATATTTTTATGTTAACTACTCTGAGAGGCTTTTTTCCTCGTGCAACGACCACACAAATTTAAGCGTGCTACTAGATTTCACCATTTCACCGTTTAAATAAACAAATGTAACAGCTACTTCTAAACTAACAGTTTCTTTGCTCGCACTTCCTGCCTGTGGAACTTCCTTCTGTTTAATTGCTTCCCTGAGAGCTGCAACCTTCCAAGCATTAAACTCAAATCCTTTATTTTCTTGACTTCTTGACTTCAAATCCTTAATTTCTTGACTTTCTTTCATCTTTTAACCTTTCTTTAATACAACCTGTACCCAGCCTTTTCTCTGAATTTAATCCCATGCGCATTGTAGTGATGCCACATTGCTTGGTGTGAAATAATAAAAAAAGAGGAATAATTCGCTTGTTTCCTCATAAGGATACATTTTTTTTAATCATATCACCCCGAGCAAGGCGATAACGCCACTGATGCGCAGGGGGCTACGTAAGAGGGAAAAGATTGGAAAAGAGAAAGCCAGAAACCACATCCTAAACAGGTAACAAGGGATGAGCCTCTTCACCTGTTCAATAAATGTGGGTGGAGTGTGAACCGGGTGATAGTTTAGTCTATCTACTCCAATTGAAAAAAAAAAAAAAAGAAAAAAAGAAAAAAAGGAAAAAGTGAAAAGATTGGAAAAGAGAAAGCCGGACACAACATCCTAAACAGGGAACAAAGGATGAGCCTCTTCACCTGTTCAATAGACGTGGGTGGAGTGCGAAACGGGCGATTGTTTAGTCTATCTACTCCAATTGAAAACAAAAACAAAAAAACAAAAAAGAAAAAAGAAAAGAGAGAAAAGATCGGAAAAGAGAAAGCCGGAAACCACATCCTAAACAGGAAACAAGGGATGAGCCTCTTCATCTGTTCAATAGACGTGGTTGGAGTGTGAACCGGGCGATAGTTTAGTCTATCTACTTCAGTTGAAAAAAATAAAAAAGAAAAGAGTGAAAAGATTGGAAAAGAGAAAGCCGGAAACCACATCCTAAACAGAGAAAAAGGGATGAGCCTCTTCACCTGTTCAATAGACGTGGGTGGAGTGTAAACCGGGCGATAGTTTAGTCTATCTACTCCAATTGAAAAAAAAGAAAGAAAAAAGTGAAAAGATTGGAAAAGAGAAATCCGGAAACCACATTCTAAGCAAGGAACAAGTAATGAGCCTCTTCACCTGTCCAATAGACGTGGGTGGAGTGTGAACCGGGCGATAGTTTGCTTTCTAAATCGCTATAATATTTTTTTCAAATTTACTATCAACCTTTATCGATCCTAAGTATCCTCATATTCTGCAATCCTTACCTACTTCAGTCAGTCAGTTAAGTGCCATACGTGATACACGCTCGAGACATGACTGACTGAGCAGAAGATTATCCCGCAGTAGGTTGTTATTGCTTTCTGCTGTAGACTGGTTGCCAGCCAAGGCTGTAGAACCCAATCTGTCCTGTTGTTCGGCTCATAGCTAGAGGGAGAAAAGATGTATTATAATTTGAAGTAATTATTAGTGAGGGGGGGGCAGTTTATTACTTCATAGCAATAGAAATCCGATCCCATAATTTATGAACAGTAGAAACCTTAATTACGATTCCAACTACTATCCTCATTCAGTCAGTTAAATGCCATGCGTGATACACTCTTTGGGCGATCATGTCTCGAAAGAGACATGACTGACTGGGCAAAAGATTATCCCGCATTAGGTTGCCATTGCTTTCTGCTGTAGACTGGTTGCAAGCCAAGGCTATAGAACCCAATCTGTCCTATTATTTGACTCATATCTCGAGGAGGAAGAGATGTATTATATTAATAAGTAGTTATTAGTGGGGGATCAGTTTATTACTTCATAACAATATAAAACAGATCCTCCACTTGATACCCAGTAGAAGCCTTAGTTTTGTTTTCAACTATTTTATTCAGTCAGTCAGTTAAGTGCCATACGTAATACATGCTTGGGCGATCATGTCTTGAAAGAGACATGACTGACTGGGCCGAAGATTATTCCGCAAATATGTTGCCATTGCTTTCTGCGATAGACTGGTTACCAGACAACCCAATATGTCCTATTATTTAACCCATAACTTGAGGGAAGAGACAGATTAATACCTTTGCCAAGAGTATTTGCGCGTAAATGAATGCAAGGAATTCAACTGGAATTTGAACTCGGCACGCCCGATTTCACGTTTCGAGTCGATATCCACTGCACCACGACGCACATCCACAGGTCCATCGAAAAATTTTAAACCAATGACCTTTTCGCATGAGTGGCGTTTTTTGCGTTATATATGGTCAGCAATTCTAAAATGTTTCAGGAACATTAGAACAACGCTTTCTTGAAAGTATTACTAATTTTCTAATAGAACGCTATCTTACACATATTTACAAGCAAGGCAATAAATGTACTACACGGCAAGTGGTTACTACGTGTGAAATAATGAGATAATAAAAAAATTAGAGAAAATATCAAATGAATAAGAATTAACTTCACAAAAGATAAATATAGATATATAATTAAAATGTCTGGTTGAAAAATCGTTCTTAATATATTTTGCTTTCATTCTGTTTATCTTAAGGGCGTGTTTTGTAGAAGCGCTTTTGATGAATCTACAATTATTTATGTATTTCAACTCAAGCAAGGCAATAAAGCCACTAAGTCGAATGGTGTTACTGAGTGTACGAGAATATGAGACACTATTATTAAGGAGAGACAACAATTTAAGAATCAGAATTAAGAAGACAAGGTAACAGTGTACATTGCATTAAAGTCTTTTATCGAAGTTGACTGCAAATTAAGAAGACGGAAGAGACCTCAACAAGCAAGAAGTTTAAGAAAAAAACTTTTAGCATAGACCGTACAGTTACATCTAAATTTTTCAATCATCAAATGATGAGATCAACTGCCAAACTTGTATTGCATTTAAATTTGTAAATTCGAGGTAAGAAAGACGAAAGCTCCCCAGAAAAATAATATAAACATATCTTTAGTAAAAGCACAGATAAGCTAAAGTACAGCCGTGGGGGAAAAAAAGAGTAAACCGTGATTCAAAGTCAAGACCAATAACATTACAGACTCTTTATTTTTTTTTAAAGAATTTCTAAATACATAGCAGGAGCACCAGGTCAGATATGACAGCAATATTTAATGCATGGCCAATGGTTTAAGCTAGATTCTGGCTAAAAACATTTGAAATCAAGCGCATTAGTTTTGCTCGACAAACACGTAAGCACATAGTAAATTCACCGTATTAAGCTTCTTTCAAAATTAATCTATATGACAAAATTATTTAGATATATGAAAGACGATAAGCTAACTGTGAATAATTTCCTTCCTGCCTTGTACTTTCAGATTCTGACAGCTTAGGATACCAGCAAAGCGTATTACAACCCAGTGCACACAGAAGAATTATAGATTTGAATGACTTCAAGATAATACATATTTGTGAATAATCAAATGGCATTCAGAAGTCCTTGTTAATGTCAATGATGACTGATCTATTTCAGTGAATAGAAAGGGAACAGCGACCTAAACTCAGGAACGGACTGGTATTTACCGGCTTAGCAGCTGCAAACATCTTCCTCCACAGACAATGATACCTTAGACAAATGGCGGAAAAGATGGAAATCGAACATTATCTTAAGGACGCTTATAAGACATGCAGCTTGCACTTGGGTTTCGATTCAGGAAAAGAGCAAATACTCAAGAAATTCGAGTCCTAAGGCCGGATTCGAGATTTCTCGCTTTATTTACACAGTCCTCAAAGAGAAAAAATCGCAGGTATATCATTACATTGTTCTTTTATTTTTATATGACAATATTCAATAACAGAACAAAAAGACAATTGCGTTCAGAGATTTCCACTCATTCATAATGAAAGTAGACATAGGAAACCTGAATTTACAAGAAAGCGATTGTATTTACTTTTACAGTTCTTATAGGACACTGCAGATCTGCAGATCAAATCATCGATAGAGATAAAAATATTACTGCTACATATGAAAATATTAGATTCTATTCTGCCATAATTATTCTGTATAAAAATGTTGGTAACTGTCTTTGTATAGTGTTCTACTAAGTGAAAAAAAAACGATTGAAAATTTTGGAAGCCCTCAACAACTAAGGAAAGCACTCCACTTTCAATTGAATTAATCTCGAAGCGCACGTAGATTGTGAGATCATTTTAATCATCGGATGCTATAATTTAATCCACCCCCATAGGATGTGTACGCACATTGATTTCAAACATCGGTCCGTTAAGGACACAAAGGCTTCACTGGACCCTCTCACGTCTTCTACCTATTCTCCTTGATAAGTACTAAGGATGGGAAAAATTGCCGGATCACTTAGACATTATATATATATATATATATATATATATATGTGTGTGTGTGTGTGTGTGTGTGTGTATGGAATATATATACGCATATACATATGTGTATATATATGTATGTTTGGTATATGTATATGCATATATACATATATGTATGTGTATATGGACGTATTTATATATTTATTGTAAATATATATATATTGTATATATATATTGTATATATATTTTTTTATTGTATATATATATGTTTTTTTTTTCTAACTTTTTTTCTACCTTTTATTTCTCTCTCTTTTTATTCTTATTTTTTATTTTTTATTTCTATATTGAAAGACGGACGTTGCTGAGGAGACGTAAATTCTCTCTTAGGGATTTTATGTCAAATTTTATGTTCATTCAACTTTTTTGAATTTTAAAATTTATTTTACTTTATATATATATATATATATATATATATATATATATGATACTGAGAATCATAAACAAATTAAATGACATTCAGTCTAACCAAATTACAGGCAATTATTGACATAGAAGAGGACAGAGCAATAAACTATATAAAAAATGCACGGAAATAGACAACACACTTCTAATAAAGAAAAAAGACACATGCCCTTAAGAAATACAAAAAATTCTGATCAGAATTATGGGAATCTAAGTTCAAAGAGGAAGTAAAGAAAGAAATCCCGGAAAATTCTAGAAAGGAAAATAACATGGATGAGAATCACTACCAAATCAAGAGAAATCGAGCAATAAGTAAATAAAATACTCTAAAGAACTTCTTAGTAAGAAACGAACACCCGGACAAAACACATACCCGGGAAAACAAAATGAAAAACAAAATAAAGGTAAGCATTTTAACGTATTCTGTTGCACACAAACACATCCACATCCACACATCTGGTAGACTCACAAAATCATACCAAAGTACTTACTAAGTACTTACTAAGTACTTACTAACAGACCCACACAAGAAACAACTATTTTATAATAATACTTTTAATAACCACGTACCTACACATCCAAACATCAAATACATTCATAAAATTTGGATTTTCCGTAGTAGAGACGGTAACTATAGAATTTGAAAGGCTTTTATTTTGCAGGGGACATTCGTTTGAATTACGACAATTAAAATTATTAGCATCATTGCCGTTACTTATAATAGGATGGTTAAGATTGTTAATTTTGTTATGATTTTTTTGTTGTGTTTTTGTCCATTTCAAGATTATCAGTGCCTGTATAACTAAGTTTCAGTGTATTTGATAAAGCTTTTGAAGGAAAATATGAACAAACACTAGTTAGGAAAATGAGAACTCAGTTTATCATGGATATATTTACGCTGAGGGAGCATTTAAACACAAACTAGGTATGATAGTAAACTGTATCCGGCAGCAAGACCTCTGATTGGGAGATCGTGAGGAGCATGGAACCACCTTTAATTGCTGCTGTTCCCAGGTCCATAAAAAGCTACATTAGAGATAGCATACATTTCCTTAGCTTCATACTACAAAAAATAGACCCAGGTACACTCATAGTAACATTGACGTGAACTGCCTGTAAAGCAACATACCCCACGAACAGGCCATTACAGTTTGGATGAAAAAACACACAAATATTTTCTAACGCTTCACAAAAAAATTATATTACAAAGTATAGAAATAATTTTCGACAACAATTCATTCGAATTTAACAACCAAAATTATATTCAGACAACAGCTACCGCGATTGGGGCAAAAATGGCACCGACATATGCAACCCTCACACTAGTATATCTAGAAGAAAGCCTATACAACCAAACAGGAAATAGATATGGGGAAGATATAAAAACAGAATTCACTCAATCATGGAAGAGATATCTATATAGTTTTTTCTTTTGGAGATCAACATGGGGAGGTAGCATGCAGCTATGGAAAAATAATTTATCTTTAAACTGGGGTCAAAACACCATGAAAGTATAAAAATAGGCCTTTATAGTAAAAATTCCAAGAATCTATTTTAAAGAAAAAAATAATACTGGCGATATGTTTTTTGAAAAAGACATACCAGCAATGCATATGACTCTCAGCAATAACCACTTTACAAAAATATGTCCAAGAAAGCTAATCTACAATCTTACAAAGAATATATGTTCTATTCATACATTGCAACAAAGGTGAGGACAATAGTCCGAAAAATGCAAATCGTGTAAATATAACTCACCTCAGACGTAGAAACAAATGACAGGCTCTCTTTTTATGCCTACAATGAAAAGTTTTGCAATGAATAGTCTCTCGCTTTGCATAAGGCGTTGCAAGGAAATGACGAGGTATTTTTTTTTATTTAGGCTTCATGCAGAGATTGTAAACATTTTAAAAAGTGTCGATGATGTAATTTCTTCAATTATTCACATGCAACATTTTTTTCAGAATCGTATTTCTTTATGAACCTACATACCTCGGATTTATAAGTTAGTTTTAACCCGTGAGGTGTTGATCTCTTTAATAAAGATATTTGGTTCCGTGGAAATGTATTGAAATCTATTATGAGGCCAGTGTAATATAACAATCTCACTCTTCCATTCTCTGTTCCACACGGGTTCGTCGTCAAGAATAAAAATATAACCTTATATTTTTATATATGCGTGTTCTCGTTATTTTGTCGTCGTACGGCGATATATAACACCAGTATTCTTGTAGAAACTTAGATTCTTCATACCAATCGAAAAACACCATCAGCAGTAATCATGTTCATCGCAATTCAATTTTTTTATTGTTACTGAATAATAAAAATTTGAATAAATTAAAAAGCATCGTACCTTGTTAGCGGCGTTAAAGATCGGGGTTGAGCAGCAGCCCTTATGGCCTCAAGAGGGGAAACGTTGAAAAGGTTCAGGGTTGAACAACAGCCCTTATGGCCTCAAGATAAAAAACGAAGAAGGCGAGCTTGAGCAGCAGCCCTTATGGCGTCAAGAAAGAAAATGATGAAAAAGGTCGGCTTGAAAAGTAGCCCTTATGATCTCAAGAGAGAAAACGTTGCAAAAGGTCGGTGCTGAGCAGCACCCAGTTTAGCCCCAAGAGAGAAAACGAAAAAGGTCAACGTTGAGCAGCAGCCCTTATGGCATCAAGAAAGAAAATGCTGAAAAAGGTCGGGGTTAAGTAGTAGCCCCTAAGACGTCAAGAGAGAAAGCGTTGTAAAAGTTTGGGGTTGAGCAGTAGCCCTTATAGCCTTAAAAGAGAAAACGTTGATAACGGTCGGGGTTGACCAACAGCCCTTATGACCTCAAGAGAGAAAACGTTGCACAAGTTTGGGGTTGAGCAATAGCCCTTGTGGCCTTAAAAGAGAAAACGTTGATAACGGTTGGGGTTGACCAACAGCCCTTAAGACCTCAAGAGAAAACGTTGCAAAAGTTCAGGGTAGTGTAGCAGCCCTTATGGCCTCAAAAAAGAAAACAATAAAAAACGTTTGGGCTAGAGCAGCAGCTCTTATGACCTCAAAAGAGAAAATGTTGAAAAAGTTCGGGGTAGTGCAGCAGCCCTTTTGGCCTCAAGAGAGAAAACGTTGAACAACTTCGGGGTTGACCAAGAGCCCTTATGGCCTCAAAAAGGAAAATATTTAATTTTTTTCTCGCAAATACAGTTGAGTTGAAGTATTTTTCATTTGTTTTAGCATAAATGCAAAAAGTTATAGTCAGTTGCTGCCGAGGAGAAATAAATTGATTGCGTTGCTTTTAAAGCAAAGCAAAAACGTCGTTCATTTTTTCCAGCCGGTAAATGAATAGACGTTTCTTTTCTTTTCTTTCCATTTATTCTACTGAAAACTTTACATATAAATTTCTGTTAGAAATATTTTACATGGCATTTCTTGCTTTTTAATAAAACTATTTTTCCTTTCTTTCGTTTCCCGACACACTCCAAATTTACTGACAACACAGTGTAATATAGTAGGCTATTTTTTTTTTTTGTTGGGGGACGAAGGATAGGTACAGTAAAGTATCTGGTTTGTACACAAAATAATTCCATGACAAAATTAATGCTACTTACGCTGATTAAACTGTTTTTTTTTTTCTGTTTATGGTTTCTCATTTCGGGGAATTCCGAAGATAAACTTTTAAACAATATGATAATAAATTTCGGTGTTTTCTTATCCCAATTGTATCTTATTTTGCCGCATCTAGGTAAGCCTAAGTGATAAAGGTGTGACTAAATTGGCGTCTGCTACCGTATTGGGAATCAGAACCGGAAACGAGGCGTAAAAATAAAAAGATGTTTTGAAAGTTTCTTTGTAAAATAAAAATGAAATAAAGAATGATACAAGTAACATGATTGGTAAAAATATACTAAGAGCCATATTATATAAATAATAGAATGCCGACGTAAAATATGGTCGGATAGCGTTTTTTTTTATAAATACTGTTTAAATAAATAAAAATCCAACTTGGTAGACGTTTTGAAATACAAGCAAATTACCATATAAAAGAGTCAGTTGTCAATAGTATTCTTAATGAAAATAAAAAAGGTGAGAAAATGTAAAGTTCTGAATGACAAGTATAGCAGTAGTAACAACTATTTCTACCGTTGATAACAATATCTTTTGACTTTTGAATAAAAACTAACTTTTTCAATCAAAATGTTCATGTAATTATTAAAAGGAAGGTCAAAGTAATTTCCAATTAATTCTTAAAATTTTTGAATCCCTTCTAACATGTTCGAAATTTTGGCAGAAAATCTTGTTTTGATTTGAGTTAGCGGGAAACCAAGACTGTTTACAATGGAAAACGTAATAATTACATCACCCACTTTTTTCCGGTGACAAATACATTAATTTGGAAATTTTCGCAAAAATCAAATAATTATCGAATTTTAATGAAACTTGCAGTACTTATTCACAAATAAATTAAATTATTTTTTAAATGATTACTTTTTAAAAATCTTGTTAAAAATATATTTTTACCTCTGTTACCATCCTTCACATAAATCCATGAAATTTTAATAAATTCTAAAGTCTATATGGTCTATAATTTTATTAGTTAACGCAAGACTCATTGAATAATATAAATCATCTGATTTTATTTTTAAATTTTGCCTTTGTATTCGAAAATCGGCTCCGAAGTGTAAAATAAAAAATTCAATTAAACTCTGATATTATTTAATATGGTAAGCTTTTAATTGCTTGAATAAATGATAAAAATTAAGGACATTATGATGTGGATTATCTCGTTGATTATTGCGAAATATCCTGTAAAATCAATTATTGCATTTTTATGCTGGAATTTGGTTCGCCACTACCAAGACCAAGGATCGAACTCATGACCACTAGATGATACTAACACATGTATAACAAACTACTATATCCAATATGTCCCGAAGTACTTTAGTGGTGTATTTTTGGAGCCTTTTATATTCGGTGTAGGATGGATTTTGACAACTGGATTATGTTAATGGGTCTATTATAACACCTATATCAACGTAGATAAGAGCAAAAGTTCGAAGTTTTCATTAACATCAAAATGTTAACACAAAAGTGCTAAAGAAAGGTATATAAGTTCCATCTATCTTCACCTCAGCTCTTAGGTGATTTAGAAATAATTGAATAATTTTAACTGAATTTCATCTTAGACAAAAAAAAAAAGAAGGAGATCAGTGCATCATTGTCGCCTACGAATTATACAGTCTCCTTATTATCATAATGAATAAATCATATAATGCCTGATTTCATAGTCAAAAGATATTGTTATCAGCGGTAGAAATAGTTGGTACTACTGCTATACTTGTCATTTAGAACTTTACATTTTCTCACCTTTTTTTTTTAATTCATACTATGTTCTAACGAGCAGTTACGAGCAGTTACGAGTAGTCAAGTGCAGCAGTTAACGACAGCTACTAGTCAAGCAGCGTAATAATACCTTCGGACTTACTTGTTTCCACAATGCTTATTATTATTAACACTTTTGTGAATATCTTGTTTCTTGTTATACTAACATACTGTTTTGAACATAACTTCTTGTTCCGTGTTTTACTTCCGGCACAATCTAGTCACTGCAACTTTGCGGTGAATTTTCGCCACAACTCTACAACAAACTGGCGACGAAGATCCACAACGTTTATTATCATATAATAATTCTGCTTATTCCTTCCTTAGTTAGTTACTTAGTTCCTCCGTCCATTACGCCACTGAAGAAAGATAACACACTTACTCTCTACACGAGCCTTTCCTTCTCCTCGATCTCTTTATAAACACTACTCTCCTCAGCCTTCCTCTCACCTTTGCCAAACAGAAGGGTAGTAAAGAGTGAGAGAGTAGGAGAGAGCCTATAACATTACCGAAGCAGTTACGGCTTACGCTGGTGGTTTTAGCAGTAATTGTGTGTGTGTGTGTGTGTATGTGTGTGTACTGTACAATATAGTAAAAATAGGTAGGTTTGTTGTCGTATCCCGCGACCTAATAACGAAATTTCTGGCCTCTACACCCTTGGCCGTTACTCAGTTGGTCTTTTCTATTTACAATGGACACAGAAGCCATGATTTTTCAATAATAAAAAAAATATTTTTCTTTCAAAATTTCTCACACAATACCGTACAGTATTTTGGTTATGGGATTGTGCATACGCCGATTAATATAATATAAGATTGCAGTAAAGTAGCTTCTATGGACATTACTTTTATAGATATTTTAATAAAATTAAACTGTGTTATCGTTATTTTATTATCCAATAGCTTTATGTTTAAAGACGTTACTATCAATTGTAGTATAACAAAGTAAAATTATCCTTCGTCGAAATTCCACGGGTTCCGCTAGTTATTATTACAATATTATAATTCTATTTGCTCTTTAATTTCTCAGTTAATAACTTAGCCCGTACATTACTGTTAGGGTGCCGCTCCTATTTGACTACAAACGGACTGTTCCCCTTGCTATATATAGCAATGGTGGATTCTCTACAAGAGAGTCGGTACAGAATCACTAGACTGACGACTCTACGACACTGTCAGCTCTCTCTTCGGGTAGAGGGCGCTCTCTGCTTCCGAGCAGAAAGCATTAACCCAGTCCGGGTTCCGCCGAAGGGTAGAAGCACAACTGGGCAAAAATAGACAGACATTTTTTGGCCTGGCTATATAGCCCGGAAATCCCAGTCAAAACTGACCATGCGTCACATGTTGCCCTTACTGAGAGGGACAACTAAATATAGAGTTGTACAGAGTCACTAGACTGACGACTATACGACACTGTCAACACTCTGCCTTCGGGTAGACGACGCTCTCTGCTTCCGAGCAGAAAGCAATAACCCAGTCGTGGTTCCGCCGAAGAATAGAACCACGACTGGGCAAAAATAGACAGACATTTTTTGGTCGGTCCATATAGCCCGGAAATCCCAGATATAAACTGACCAAGTGTCATATGTTGCCCTTACTGGGAGGGACGACTAAATAATGAGTCGTAGAGTGTCACTTGAGAGTCTCTAATGAGTTACTGAAGAGTCAGTGCGAGTCAGTGAAGAGTTAGTCACACTTCCGGTGGCGTACCGGAATGCAATCACGTATACACACGTCTTACGACGAATTGTACTCTTGTATCTTTCTATTGTAAATATTACTAATCACTTCTGTACATACTTACCGTCTTTCCGCGGAATACAACTTATATTCTGATTCTGTTGTTGAGTTATTCATTTATACTTGGCGAGATAACAATTACGCCCTGACACTAGATAATAGTGTCCAGTTATTGATTCTGATTTACTCTTCCTACTGACTTGTGAAATTTGCCTTGGTCTGGGTTTTTCCAAAATGCTTTGGATCCGATTTTGCGGTTGTGCAATTTTACTTTGTGTTTTTTAGTTAACTGTTGGATAATATAGGATTTGTATCCTATAGTATCGAATATTACGTCAATGGAAAGAAATTTTATTATAGATTAGCGTTATTCTCAAAGATTCCCTTTAGCTTTATATCCTTACTTAATTTAATATAAATATGTCGTCGATATAGCCTGAGTATATTAGAGGCGTTAAGGATTATTGGGGACTTTGTTTTCTACATAATCAAGTGCGAACATAGTTTATTATAATAATAAAGCTATAAATCATAAGGAAAATAAAAATATAAAATAAAATAAAAATAAATAAAAGTAGAAATAAAAGTGATTGAATTAATATATATATCATAATCTTTTTGGTCTGACTCGTTTCCAGTAGCCGTTACGCACGGCGTCAGGCTACACCATTTCAAATCTAAAACTTCAGAAAGCATACCACGATATAGACAACCTTATCTTCCACACAGACACCACATCAGTTCTTGATCATGACTGTTCAAAGTATAAAGTACTTCACCAACAATAACAAAGTATAAAGTTCGGACATTTTATTTACAACTTCGATGGACACTTTATACGAAATTCAGAGAAATACAATAAAAAAAATTAAATAGACAGAACTTGTCGGTTCTTGTTAATCACACTTGTTGGATCAATACTTGCTGTTAAAATATCTATCTATTTATGTATCTATACAAACACACATACGCACACACACACACACGCACACACACACACATATTTTGTTTAACTTGCACGACATGTTTTTTAAATACCACGTCACTTCCTTCAGACAATCAAGGCTTGCCACAGACATTTTTCTGTGAATTGCCATAATTTTTGGAAAATAAATTGTAGTGATTTACCTGCTACATTATCTACGGTTAAGATTTCACGATTATCTATCTCTCAGATTTACCACATGTCCTAAGACCCCAATATACCATATGTCCTAAGACCCCAATATACCACATGTTCTAAGACCCCAATATACCATATGTCCTAAGACCCCAATATACCACATGTCCTAAGACCCCAATATACCATATGTCCTAAGACTCCAATATACCACATGTCCTAAGACCCCAATATACCATATGTCCTAAGACCCCAATATACCATATGTCCTAAGACCTCAATATACCATATGTCCTAAGACTCCAATCTACCACATGTCCTAAGACTCCAATATACCACATGTCCTAAGACTCCAATATACCACATGTCCTAAGACCCCAATATATCATATGTCCTAAGACCCCAATATACCATCCTATTTAACCCATAGCTTGGAAGAAAAGAAATGAATTAATATCTTTCCCAAGTGCAAGCGTTCGAAAATAAATGCAACAAAATAAAATTTAAAACAAAATTCCATGTTCGGTGTGGATAACCATTAGACGACCAACCACCTATGTTATACTATTTGCAATTAGTATTGTTATTAGGGTTTTTAAATCTTACTGTGCATTATTAATATTATTGTATATTTTTGTAGTGCTTCTCAGATTTACTGAAACCTGGTCAGTTCTTTAATGAGTGCAAACTTTGATAGATGTCAGATCAACGTTTACTAAACGTATCCAGGAATGCGTAGGAGGAGGTTATAAATCATGACATCATCCGCATATCTTTCTCAATATTTAAGACCCCACTACTTGTAAAGCTCTACTTAAATATTTAATAAATTATAAGCAGGTGGTTAGCACTAAGGCTTTCTCGACATATTAAAACGGCATGTCATTTATCATTTTTAAAAATAACTAACAAATAAATACTTGCAGAGTAAAATATAAACTTGTAATATTTGCCTGTTCCCGAACCACGAATATACAATATACATATATATTTACCTATCCCCGAATTAGGTAAAAACTTACGGACTAGTGACTAATAGTTAAGTGTTATCTTCTTTATGTGCTATGTTCTTTCAGGACGTAGGCGATCCTGGCCTTCCACGTCTACCTATTTCTGGTGGCTCTTAGTACGCTTTCTCCTGTTTACACACCCAAACCCCGCTCTGCCATCCACTAGCTCAAGCCCATAAATCTAGAATACAGATGTATAGAAACTAGCATGGCCACAAAATAAGGAATCGGTTGATATATTGATAATAATATAGATTTGATCCCCCGCTTTATATCCACATTATAATTTCTTATAAACAGTTGGCATATATATTATTCTTCTATGTGCCCTGTCTCTTAAGGACGTAGGCGATCATGGCTTTCCATGTTTCCCTATTTCTGGTGGCTCTTAGCGAGCTTTCTCCAGTTACCCAGCCCCAAACCCCGCTCTGACATCCACTATCTCAAGCCCATAAATCTAGAAGTAAATGTATAGAAACTAGCATTGCCACAAAATGAGGGATCATTTTATATATTGATTATGATATAGATTTGATCCCCCACTTTATACCCACATTATAATTTCTTATAAACAGTTGGCATATATATACTTCTATTCATATAGATAGGTGTGAGTTTGTAACCCTGGGTTTCACGCTTTTGCGATCGTCAGACGTCAGACGATCGCAAAAGCGTGAAACCCAGGGTTACAAACTCACACCTATCTATATGAATATGTCTGCTTTATCACTGATATTGAGCGCTTTTAAATAAGTACCACGCATATATAATATGTAAACAATATAATATATATATAACAAATTGCATATATATATATATATTGATATTTATAATTATATACATACACTTTCCACATATATTCTTCTTCTATGTGCCATGTTCCTTCAGGATGGAGGCGATCCTGGCCTTCCACGTCTTAGCACGCTTTCTCCTGTTACCCCAGCAAAACCCAGCTCTACCATCTACTTGCTCATACCAGTCAAGTATGTTACACGCTGCTTTCCCTGTCTTCTCTTTTCGACTTGTGAGTATAGGATTCTCCAATCCCCGTTGCTTCAGTACATGTCCCAGGAACTTCAGCTGTATTTTTCTGATGCACAGTACTAGTTTCCTTTTCGTTTTCGAAAAACAGTTCTGTCACATTTACAGTGTCATCTCGTGAAAATTGCACTCAATACTGTGACAAATAAGCATATGTAACACGCTTGCTAGCATTTGTTTAATGCCAGGTGCCTTTAAAAAGCGTCTATGAGTCCGGGTGGCCGGATAAATTAATATTGCGTTCTATAATAATTGAGGGCATTTTAGTCAATATGCTTGCTACCTTTGATCTACGACAACTGCACATACATATATTCATTTATCTGATCTTCACAGATTAATAGATTATCAGTAAGTCAAACATTCTTTTATCCTATATAGGATATCAAATTAGTCCATCAAGAAAAAAGGCTTGGGAAGTGTTCTAACAGAAGAAGGCAAGTGCAACACAGAGATCCGAAGGCGAATTGGCATGGCAAAGGACGCGTTCCAGGAGGCTTGGGAAGTGTTCTAACAGGGAAAGCAGCGTGTAACATACTTGACTGGTATGAGCAAGTAGATGGTAGAGCGGGGTTTCTAGGAGCTGATTAAAGTATTTACACTCAGAAAACGTTCACTAGAAACAAAAAAGAGAGCACTAGATTGCTAGGTGATATTAGTTCTTCAATACGGCAGTGAATGTTGGACAATATCATCAAAGATAAAGGAAAACTTGAAGCAGCTGAAATGTGATTCTACAGAAGGATGCTGCGGATCTCATAGACCGAGCATGTGAGCAAGGATGAGGCGTTGGAAAGAATAACAACGGAAAGGAAATTAATATTGAGCATCAGCGAGAGACAACTGAAGTTCCTGGGGAATGCAATGAGGAAGGAGGGCTTGGAAAACCTGATACTAACAGGCCAGATAGAGAGGAAAAGAGACAGAGGAAAGCAGCAGATAACATATTTGAAGGGCCTGACCAGGTGAATGACAGGACGGGGTCTGCGAGAAAATTCAGAAGAAATACTACGAGCCACCAGGGATACGGAGACGTGGAGGGCCATGATCGCCTACGTCCTGAAAAGACAAGGCACATAGATATAATAAGAAATATCATTATCGTACGAGGGATGAAGACATTTGGGATATTCGTTGTGGTGCAGTGGATATCGACTCGGAACGAAAGATCGGAGAGCCGAGTTCGAATTCCAGTTGAATTCCTTGCATTCACTTGCACACAAATACCCTTGGGAAAGATATTAATCAGTCTCTTCTCTCCAGTTACGTGTTAAATGATAAGACAGATTGGGTTCTATAATCTTGGCTAGCAACCAGTCTACCACAAAAAGCAATGGCAACCTACTGCGGGATAATCTTCTGCTCAGTCAGTCATGTCTCTTTCGAGACATGATCGCCCAAAGCATGTATCATGTATGGCACCTAACTGACTAACTGAAATATTATTAGATATAAGTGATTACCTTTGTACGGAGTTTAAAGCTTGGTGATTATCTTTGTAAATAAAAATACGAATTAAAGCTCAGATGTGCGTTGTGGTACAGTGGATATCGGCTCGGAACAAGAAACTTGGGAGCCGAGTTCGAATTCCAGTTGAATCCATTTATTCACTTACGCGCAGATACCCTTGGGAAAGGTATTAGTCCGTCTCTTTCTTCCAGTTATGGGTTAAATAACAGGACCGATTGGATTCTATAGCCTTGGTCGGTAACCAGTCTAACGCAGAAAGCAATGGCAACCTACTGCGGGATAATCTTCTGCCCAGTCAGTCATGTCTCTTTCGAGACATGATCGCTCAAGCGTGTATCACGTATGGCACTTAACTGACTGAATTCTTGCTTCATCAGTCCGGTAGTTTCGATGATTCCAAATGGTGATTTTTATTTGACGAGTTTGTAGTTTCAAGAAAAGAAAATCTGGCTGATATTGACAACCTTAGGGAAATATTTTACATTTATATGAGTTTTGTCGGCGAAATCTGTGTGCCATTAGTAAACTAAAAGTTTGGTAAAGTCTGGAGTCAAATAGTTTTTACACAGAATGTTTCACATGATGTGAAATTAGAACGAGTGAAATGGTATTGTACAAAGAAAAATAATCGGAAATAATATGAATTAAGAAAAATAAGAAAACTTTATTCATTAATAAAATAAAAAACAAAATTAAGGGGTTTTCAGAAAATTTGATCCCAAAAGACAGGTTTCTATTACTACAATGACCACACACAAATATAGAATATGATGAGCTCCCTTTCTCTCACCATATATATATATATAACGTTGAATATTTGGTATTTAAGTCAAGTAAACAGCTGTGAATGCTGGACAATATCATCAAAAATGAGGACAAAACTGGAAGCGGCCGAAATGTGGTTCTACAGAAGGATGCTACGGATATCGTGGACTGAGCATACAAGCAACGACGAGGTGTTAGAAAGAATGGCAACAAAAAGGAAATTGATGCTGAGCATCAGGAAGAGACAACTGAAGTTCCTGGGACATGCAATGAGGAAGGAGAGCCTGGAGAACCTGATACTGACTGGTCAGATAGAAGGAAGGAGAGACAGAGGAAGGCAGCGGATAAAATATTTGCAGGGACTGATCAGGTGGATGACGGAACGGGGATTGCCAGGAGCAACAGGAGCAAACATACTAAGAGCCACAAGGGATAGGGAGACGTGGAGATCCATGATCGCCTACGTCCTAAAGGGACAGGGCACATAGAAGAAGAAGAAATTCTGATAGAGACGAACTCAAAAGAACTCAATGTTAAATATATTTATTTAATTTAACAGAGTAATATACTATAGAAAATTTTTAGATATTCTACAATTTCATGGGTAATATGTATTTTGCAGCAAACCTGCTCGTCAGACCCAAATGATACAACAGTTACGATTCAAAATAATCCAGAAAAGTTTCTTGATATGGGCACGTGAGTTTTTTTATGTATAATTTTTTCTGGATTATTTTGAATATTAACTGTTGTATCATTTGGGTCTGACGAGAAGTTTTGCTGCGAAATACATATTACCCATGAAACATTAGAATATCTAAAAGTTTTTCTAGAGTACATATATATATATATATATATATATATATATATATATAATTAATGACATAAATATATTATAACATCATGACAAAAATATTTCGTTTCAACATTGTGTCTTGTCAAGTGATGGTTTGTTCTACCCTGTATTGAACACTCATTTAAGAATAGCATTTTTGTTAAGACATAGGAATTTTGTTCCATCTATTCTAACCCTATATATATATATATATATATATATATATATATATATACAGAGAGAGAGAGAGAGAGAGAGAGAGATACTGATTATTCCAGACGTACCTACGCTAGTATGTAATAAAGTTACTTAACATTTGCAGCACCTCGAGGTTACAATAAGCGTGAAACAGCAAACAGTAAGCAAACAAAAAATAATCAAACTCTCTTTAGTTATCTTCCCTTGATACTGAGAAAACGAAAAGATCTTATACTTTTTCTATTCAAGAAATAAAATATTTTCGAATTGTTCAAAATACAGAAATATCAATAAATCTGCAGTTTCCATACGTACGCAAGAGAAACAAACGTTTTGTTACACATGTTTGTTTTTTTTTTATTTCGGCAGGTGTTCTTGTTCCGAAAGAATGCCGGCAATCTAATATACCAAATGTTCTAAGCCAGTAAACTAAGCAAACAAGAGATTTAAATGATGATTAAAAAAACAGGTCTGTAATAAGTTCGGTTCTCATTTCATAATTCTCTGCTGATAATAAACAGAATCCTATATAGCCAACATTGAATTATTATTCAAAGAAGCAGTCCATATTAAATATTCCTCAAATAATGGAACACTCCCTCCTATATTAATAAAAGTTAATAGGAAGTTAACGGGAGTAATTCTTAGAAGTACTTGGGAAGTTCATGGGCGTTCTTTATACTTCTATTGGAGTTCAGTAGAACTACTAGGCAGTTGATATTAGTCGGCAGTTAGCCGAAAACTAAGGAGTCAGCTTTCAGTGGAAGATTACCAAGTTCCTAACATTTTGGGTACGTTAAGTCGATTAGCAACCGACGTAGCACGGTTATAACTTTCAGTGCGAAAACTACTCAGCAACAAATATTTTACACCACAAGTGACGGTAGTTTAAAATACGTAGAAAATAATCGATAATTGTAAGATATCTTGCATTGTTGTTAGTGTCAACATCTGTCGAAATTCTTCTGCAATTAAAATCACAAACGATCCAAATATACAAATGTGGGCTGAACAGTTCATACACTGACTATTTTCCCATCATTTAGCCCCAAGGAAGCGGGAGAACCACTAGTTTTCAAGAAGTTAGAGTGAAAACACGACACAGAGAACCAAACTTCCAAGCAGTAGATGCAGCTATAAATCTGATATATTCGTTCCACTCCAGATCATTTGAAAAAATGGGACCAAGAAGTTACAGTGTGTTGTTCTCATGGAGATTTGTATTAGTCATGCTGGTGGCTGGTAGAAAAGAGATTCTCTATGATAGTTCCAGGAGAGAAGTTTTGTTTTGGAGGTATTAAAATTTACAAGCCATTATCTACCCTAGTTAACAACTGATTGGAGGTTTGTTTCAAGAGAAACAGCCAGCTTTACTTTTATCAATCTTAGCATCTCTCTTATTTAGATGGGTGTAAATAGTAGTTTTATCTGCATAGATGCTTACTTGGGAATTGTTTACATCAGGAGGGTCATTGATGAAGACCAGAGCAAAGAATAGAGCATTGAGTGTCATCCGTGTTCCGCGTAAAAGGATCTGAAACCTTGCCCATTCAAAAGTACTTTTATTTCACGATTCGATAAGAAAAGATTGTATTAAATCAAACAATCGTTCAAAATAACGTAGCCCAGGAGCTTGCACAGAAGGCCAGCATGCCAAAAACTGTCAATTAGTTTCGAGACATCAAGAGGAACAGCCTGCCTGGTATAAAAGAAATAATTGGTTTATTACACAAACGAGTTATATTATGAAATTACAAAAATAGAAATAATATATTCAATTGTTTTGGTTAGAAACTAGTAAGAAACTGTCACACACTTAGGATTTATTTCAAAATATTGTTCACCCTTTACAACGACTAGGATCCTCTCGTGGCAGATGTAACTGTGTAGGATGTAAGGAGCACAGTTTATATGTAGGGAAGATGACCGTTAAGTCTTGATTTGAACAGGTTAATTTTTTTTTTTAATCGTATCACCCCGAGCAAGGCGGTAACGCCACTGATGTGCAGGGGGCTACATAATAGTGAAAAGATTGGAAAAGAGAAAGCCGGAAACCACATCCTAAACAGCGAACAAGGGATGAGCCTCTTAACCTGTTCAATAGATGTGGGTGGAGTGTGAACCGGGCGATAGATAGATCTATCTACTCCAATAAATATTGTAGTGATCGTGGAAACATTTACGTGGGAGTTTGTTTCAAAAATTATCAGCTCGTGAGATTTTCGACTGGAACTACTTCACATTAATAGAATACGAAGAAAATGAACTGGTGGCTCTGAGCAATGTAGTTCGTTTGAACACTTTCCACGAAAATAGTTACAAATGCCTCCAACGTTTTGTTTGTAGAAAAAGAGTTGTAGAGTAGAAAATAATGAATCCCCCGAAAGGCCGTGTAGATGATTTTGGACTCTGTAGTCACTGGAACGTGAAAACAGGTCAGCTCCCGCCTATGTATAGCAGTAGTGCTCGTTTTTCAGAACGATCTGGCTCTTGCAAAGGTAGAGGACAGCGTGTGGAGTCAGGTACTTACTAAGTTGGTAAAAGGAACGAACAAACTTTCATTATATTTAGTAGTGGATTTTATGCTTCAAATCGACTTAGCGTTTGCGTTGAGCTTTAGTTCCAATAGACCCCTAAGGCACGAGGTTCATCCCAATAGTTGAAAATTCAGTGTCAGTGTTTTTTTTAACTCCACTGAGCTGTTAGAAATAGGCCAGAAGAGAGCTCAGCTTTCAATCTCGAGACATCTTGAATTTTGGCGGTGCACCCATATACCATTGTCAGTCAGTCAGTTAAGTGTCATGCGCGATACACGCTTGGGCGATCATGTCTCGAAAGACTGACTGGGCAGAAGATTATCTCGCAGTAGGTTGCCATTGCTTTCTGCGGTAGACTGGTTGCCGACCAAGGCTATAGAACCCAATCTGTCCTGTTATTTAACCCATAACTGGAGGGAAGAGACGGATTAATACCTTTCCCAATGGTATTTGCGCGTAAGATACCATTGTATCATCGACATAAATAGTCACAGAAGGTTGGTTTATACTCTTATGCAGATCATTAATGTAAAGCAGAAAAAGATTTGAACCGAGAAGTGACACTGTAATGTTTTCATCATTGTTGTTGTTATCACAACAAAGTTGAGTGCTATAGACCTACTCAAAAATCTAAATAATTTACTAAGTGTTGTGGATTCCGAGTGAGGAAACACACAAAATAATAAATAACAAAACAGGTATATATTAAACGTAAAGATACAACTCGAACTCAGTTTAGTAATCCAGGAATACGATTAGTAAGGAATATATATATACAAGTCTTTGAAGTGAAGCCGTGCTGGAAATAGTATATATATATATATATATATATATATATATATATATATATATATATATATATATATTCTGGCTGAGTTGAGCTCAGAGCTACTATGATGCGGCATTCTCTGTGTAACTTCGGTACCTCTCGGTAACGTACGGATCACACCGATAACAATGCGATAACTTTACTGTTCTCTTTATGGCAGGCGTATATGTATACTCAAGTCGAGTCCATTATCATAGAAAAAGAAGAGGTCTCACAATATTAAGAATGAATAAACAGTGATGCACCCACGATTTTTATCATAGGTTATTGATTTTTATATTAATGTTTTATAATTTAAAATGTACAAATGATTTATAATTTAGGTTGGTCCGATTATGTATAATTTATAAGTTATATATTAGGAGTTATAAATATTTTACAATTTAGAAAGTATTTGTACTTTAGTTGATCTGATTTTTAATTTAGGGGGTGAAAAGTATTTATAATTTATGATATGCAAATGATTCATACTTTAGGAAGTATAAACAATTTGTAATTTAGGAGCTATGAGTTTAGCAGCTATAATTATTTATATTTTAGGAAGTACTAGCATCATAACCCGGCGTTGCCCGTGCAATTCAGAACATTTAAATTTCTTCAGCGGATGAAACAAATACGTTTAAATTCGCTGCAGATGCCTAAAATATAATCTATATATATAAAAGGCAATCTGTGAGTCTGTGTGTGACTGTTCCCTATACACGCCTACATTTTTTTATATTTCTTTTGTTTCAAAATTACGGGAAAAAATATTCACATTTTTTGTTGACCAAATGATTTTTTAAACCGTCGGAATAAAAATTAAATATAAAGGCTCATTTTCTTTTAATAAAAAAATATTTTAGTCGCGTTGACACGTGTGATTTGATTTCTGTGACGTAATTCAGCAACCATTCTAGATCTTAGATGTTTTACGGAAATAAAACGTCGGAAACAAAATTAAATATAAAAGGCACATTTTTTTTAATAAAAAAATATTTTAGTCGTGTTTGACACATGTGTTTTGATTTCGGTGACGTAATTTAGCAATCATCTTAGATCTTAGATGTTTTACGAAACAAATGTAAACAAGCTGCATCATTGGTCAAAAAGTGTGAAAGGGAAAATTGCTGAACTTAAACTCAAAAAGTATGTGTCGACTTGGCTTCCCTGTAGATATGTGTCCCTAGAATGTTTGAATGGCGTAGCTTTAAAAATGTAGGCGTTCATAGGGAACAGTCACACACAAACTCACAGATTGCCTTTTATATATATAGATAATAAGCTGGAATAAACCCACGTGGTAGAACATCTAGTGAATCCCGAACGCAAACAATGACCGGCGTATAGCACTCGATGTTTTCATACCTTTTGCTTAGTACCTCTGAAACTTTCAAATGAGATGGAAAATTTAATCCACTTTAATCGAAATGATTCACTACTTTTTTCACTATCTTCCACGCAGCAAAAGCCAAAGAGAATTAATTGGTTTGGTTTGTTTTATGGATTATCAAATAAGGATTAAGCTAACTAGAGTTTTAATGATCATCCTTCCGATCAGTTACTAAATTAACCTTTTCTTACGTCATTCTATTCTTCTTCTTCTTTATATGCCGTGTTCCCTCAGAACTTGGGCGATCATGGCTCTCCACCCTTTCCTATTTCTTGTAGCCTTTAATACATTTAATCTTTTTGCTATTTCTAAACCTTTCGTTATCCATTTAATCAAGCTCGATACGTTTATTACATATTATTAACTCTGTTCGTCTTTTCATCTGTCTATCCTATGAGTATCAGATTTTTCAAGCCCTCTATCTTCATTCAGTCAGTTAAGTGCCATACATGATACACGGTTGGGCAATCATGTCTCGAAAGAGACATGACTGACTGGGCAGAAGATTATCCCGCAGTAGGTTGTCATTGCTTTCTGCGGTAGACTGGTTGCCGACCAAGGCTATAGAACCCTATCTGTCCTGTTATTTGACTCATAGCTAGAGGCAGAAGAGATGTATTATATTATTAAGTAGTAATTACTAGGGGATCAATTTATTACTTCATAACAATATAAAACCGATCCCCTACTTTATGACGAGTATAAACCTTAATCGTGATTCCAACTATTATATTCAGTCAGTTAAGTGCCATACGTGATACACGCTTGGGCGATCATGTCTCTTTCGAGGCATGACTGACTGGACAGAAGATTATCCCGCAGTAGGTTGCCATTGCTTTCTGTGGTAGACAGGTTGCCGACCAAGGCTATAGAACGCAATCTGTCTGTTATTTAACCCATAACTGGAAGGAAGAGACGGATTAATACCTTTCCCAAGAGTATTTGCGCGTAAGTGAATGCAATGAATTCAGCTGGAATTCGAACTCGGCTCCCCGATTTCTCGTTCCGAGCCGATATCCAATGAACAACAACGCACTATCTTCATTATGCATCCTAAAATATCAAATCTCTCTTCCAGATGTTAAGTATAAATTTTTTTTTGCTCTATTTTCTGTAAAACTTTATCGCTGGTCGCTTTCGATCCATGGTATCCTCAGTATCCTTCTGTAGAACAACATTCCATCATCTTTGAAAAAATTTCCAGCATCACTTCCATATAGGAAGAGAGAGTTCATATCAGTTAGTTAAGTGTCATATATGATACACGCTTAGGTGATCATGTCTTGAAAGACATGATTGACTGGGTAGAAGATTATTCCACAGTAGGTTGCCATTGCTTTCTGCGGTAGACTGGTTGCAGGCCAAGGCTATAGAACCCAACCTGTCCTATTGTTTAACCCATATCTAGAGGGACAAAATGTGGGTTATATTATTACGTAGTAATTAGTGGGAGATCAGTTTATTCTTTCATAACAAAAGAAAATCGATCGCCCACTTTAAGACCAGTAGAAGCCTTAATTATGATTCCAACTATTATATTCAGTCAGTCAGTTAAGTACTATACGTGCTACACGCTTTAGGCGATCATGTCTAAAAAGTGACATGACTGACTGTGCAGAAGGTATCCCACAGTAGGTTGCCGTTGCTTTCTGCGGTAAGCTGGTTGCCAGCCAAGTCTATAGAACCCAATCTGTCCTAGCATTTAATCCATAACTGGAGGGAAGAGACGGACTATTACCTTTCCCAAGGATATTTGTGCGTAAGTGAATGCGAGGAATTCAACTGGAATTCGAACTCGGCTCCCCGATTTGTTATTCCCAGTGGATGTCCACTGCACCACAAAGCACATCGGATATTGAGGAATGAACTTACTACGATTCTATTGATGTGTGAGTCTCGCTCATTGACTATAAAGAAATAGTGAGAAGCTCCAGATATTAACCAAAGTCAGTTTATGTTACCCGGGTATCGTTTAGGCGACTTCACATGTAGAAAGAGTTAACAGCATTCAAATATATAAAAAAATATACTGTATGTGTTGTTATTATTTTGTACATATTTTACAATGACATCTTTAGTGAAATTCAATGTTGGTTACTTCTTTGAATAACCATTACTTTGTTTTCTTTATAGTGTGAGCTGTGGATGGTATTCTGTTATTATCAGCAGAGTATAAGTTTTGGACGCTGAATGAGAATCGAGCTTATTAGAGATCTGCTTTTTTGGTAATCATTATTCAAAACGAGGTGCATATATCACTGATTAATTTAAAATCTTTAATTTTCTAAGTTTTATTATTTTGATTCAGTCTTTTAGCACATCGATTCCCCGGCTTTCTTTCCTTCCAAAAAAAAAAACAAAAAAAACAAACAAGAATACTTGCTCTTATCAAACCAAAAACAAGAACACCTGTTCTCGCCAAAAAATACAAAAACAAAAAAGAAAAGAAAAACATAATGTGTGACAAAACATTTTTCTCTTGCGTACGCATGGCAACTGATATTTATGTATTTTAAACAACTCGAAGTTACTTTCATATTTCATGAATAAAGAAAAACTATGAAGCTGCGGTGATAATCTCACAAGAAAGGAGTTGTTGACTAGAAAATAGTTCATCATCCCCAATGCCATGAAATGGCCTTTAACCTCTACCAAAGTTAAAAGTGATGGTTGTGCCTCAAGAGTCCTGACATGACAGCAGGATGTCATTATTTTTAAAGTGTCTTGTTTAAGTGACGTCAAATACAGGATTTTTTTTTGCAGGGTTTGATATCAAGCAAATAGAAGAAACGTAGATCTTTTATACGTATTAAACTTAATTTAAAACGTTATACATACTTGTGCGTTGTGGTGCATTGGATATCGGCTCGGAACGAGAAATCGGGGAGCCGAGTTCGAATTCCAGCTGAATTTATTGCATTCACTTACGCGCAAATACTCTTGGGAAAGGTAATAATCCGTCTCTTTCTTCCAGTTATGGGTTAAATAACAGGACAGCTTTTGTTCTATAGCCGTGGTCAGCAACCAGTCTACCGCAGAAAGCAATGGCAACCTACTGCGGGATAATCTTCTTCCCAGTCAGTCATATCTCTTTCGAGACATGATTGCCCAAGCGTGTATCACGTATGGCACATAACTGACTGACTGAATATAATTGTTTGAATCATGATTAAGGCTTCTACTGGTCATAAAGTGAGGGATTGGTTTTATATTGTTATAAAGTAATAAACTGATCCCCCACTAATTACTACATAATAATATAATACATCTCTTCTCTCTCTACCTTGGAGTCAAATAGCAGGACAGATTAGGTAATATAGCCTTGGTCGGCAACCAGTCTACCGCAGAAAGCAATGGCAACCTACTGCGGGATAATGTTTTGCCCAGTCAGTCATGTCTCTTTCGAGACATGATTGCCCAACCGTGTATCACGTATGACACTTAACTGACTGACTGACATACTTTTAAATGCAGTCTCGTGTGGTGAAATATATTTTATTTCATCCGATTTTTTCTTTTATACTTTACAGCGGATTTTAATCACGTCAACAAAGAAAATAAAGAAAACTGTACCTAAATATAGAAATATCACATTGTATTTTCATGTTTTAAACATTTAATTTTTCTTTGCTTGTATGAATGTTAAAGTTCATATAGTTCTTGTTTTTAGTTGTTTAAGATAAAAAGAAATATGTTTTTTTTCGTCTATATGTGTAAGAAAGATAAGGTGGGGGTGGAAAGTGAGAAGGAAAGTGTAACTGTCACGGAGCAGGGTGAGGAACATGACTGAATGAATAGGGACATTTCTTTTAAGCCACACCGTTGTGAAATGTTATCGTTTGTATCTTACACCCGTGTATATCTAGATCAATCAGTCAGTTAATTGCCATACGTGATACACACTTGATCGATCAAATTTCATTCGAGACATGACTGACAAGGTAGAAGTTTTTTCGACAGAAGGTTGCCATTACTTTCAGTAGAAGACTATAGCCAACGAAGCCTAGACGACCGAATGCGTGATGCTATTTAAGCCTTAGCTGAAAGAAGAAATGTGTAGCGGATAAGAAATTAATTAAAATCAACTCGTTTTTCACTTAAAAAAAAATTCACAACGCCGTGTGAAATCCTGGGTTTTCACAAATACTAAAACGATTGACCATGTGCTTAAAGAAAATATCGAACCCAGATTTCGCAGGTAGCTGTTAAAAAGATTTTTGACCAATGGGAGCGACTTGCACGACTTGAGGACTCGGCGATCCAGTGCAAAATTCAAAAGGACTATATAAATGACCTTGGTGTCAATCAAGAGTCAGAGATGAGAGCAGCGAGAGACACCGCTAAAATGTAACGAGAGAAGCTTCTAGTCAACTCGGACATTGTCCTCTTTCTCTTTCTCTTTCTCCTTATCTATTTCAACAATTACTGCTAGAACATTTTGTACGAACTCTACTCTTAACCTCTTAATAATGTTTATGGAACCACTATATTGAATCCATAGCAAAATCTACTGCGAAGAAGATTGGGTCACTATGTCGATCCAGGATGTTTTTTCCACCTGAATCCATCCTGCATATATACAAGTCAACCATCCGTCCGTGCATGGAGTACTGCTGCCATTTATGGTCGGGTGCCCCTGCCGTTCTCCTCAGTGTTCTTGACAAGCTCCAAAGGAGAGTCTGTAATGTGATAGGTACTGATCTGGCGACTCGACTGCAGCCACTTTCCCATCGTCGAAATGTGGCCTCCCTCTGTCTCTTCTATAAATATTTTCATGGCTTCTGCTCGGATGAGCTTAAGTCACTGATGCCTCCTCAACAGGCTGTTTACCCGTGCAACCAGACTAGCAACTGGGTCCCACCCATTCACAGTCAGGTTAGCCAAATGCAGACGACAATTCTACTCCTGCAGCTTCCTCTCTCGCACTTCCCGCCTGTGGAATTCACTCCCGTATTCTTGCTTTTCTGACGGCTACAACTTCCAGAAATTTAAATGCAAAGTCAATACTCATCTACTAACCACTGGCCTCTAGCTCTCTCCCCTCCCCTGTATAACCTTCTCTTTCTCTCCACCTATGTATCTGTCATCGCACCTTCTTTCTCAGCTTTCTATTGTTCCTTTCTAACTAGTTTTGTACTCCTCACTCTTTTCTAATTAATCTTTTTACATTTATGTAACCCCCTGCACGTCAGTGGCGTTTCCGCCTTGCTCGGGGTGAAATGATTAAAAAAAAAAAATAACTTCTACAACCTGTGTTATTCTTTCCTTTTAATAACTTGTTATATAAAATGCAACATGTATATTTTATTCTTCTTAGGCTATTCCACACAATTCCACATATTCCAAACTGCCGACAACCAACCTTCTGATGATGAAAAACCTTCTGATGATTAGAACTTTGCATAAAACTTATAAGCTGTAGGGAGTTTGGTTAATTAATACCCAGGGCCGAATCAAAGAAAAATTAACCAGCTCCCTACGCTACAGATGTATTAATATCTTTCTCAAAGGGTGTATTTGCGAGTAGGTGAATGAAACGAATTCGACTAGAATTCGAACACGGTTCTCCAATTTTTCATTCTGAACGAATATCGATTACACCATAACACACATTTTTGCTAAAATATCATTTAATGGGGTCTCGATTTTTTTTTCTTGCGGGAATACAACCGGTTAGGTAAAAATTGTCAAATTTATTTTTAAAATGATAGTTTATTAACAAGAAAAATGCGCAATCCACCGACTCGAAAACCATTATTTTTCTTTTGTCATTTGGTGTTTCACTGTCTTAGTGAGTGTTTCCGTCTTTACAGTATAATAATAATGGCTCCGATTATTCTAAGTTTTTTTTTATTACCAGCAGATAATTACAATGTTGGGCAGAAAATGAGAATAGAAATTATTACGCTTTTTTTTTTTTTTAATCAGGATCCGATTTCAATTTCGTTCTTTGAATTAACACCTCTTATTTATTTTATTCAAACATCGCAGATTATATGGCGCCAATCTTTTTGTTCACTTTCCAAATTTCTTTTGTAGTAAGAAGGCTCTCCCATAGAAAAGATATTCATAATATATGTAAAAATACTCTTGTGCACTCATTAAAACTACGCATTTATCTGCTTCATTTTTAGATTTTTGAAAAGTCGTCATACTTTCTTATTTCTTGAACATACATTTAGTTTCTTTGTTTTCCGAATTCTGTTTTTGACAAATTCCGCAATACAGCCGAACAGAACGATACATTGTTTTCTATCTTTATTTTTTGTGGCACCCTTTAGCCAAAAGTCTATGCAGAATAACAGCAGTTTATACGAATGCTTCCGCGCTGCTAATGAAAAGGAGACTCGTAAAATATTCGATAAAATCCCAGAAAGATAAAGAGAAAAAAAATTAACATGTCATTTTCTACTTTCTCTTATTTGAAAACAAAAGTTTTCATAGAAAATAAGACTCATGATAGCAGTTGATGATTAAATATTTATATCTCGTCCATTTAATGTTAATGAATCTTGCGGTTTGAAAAACAAAAAATGTCTTTGAGAAGTAAAACATTTTTAAATTATTCGCAAGATAAACAAATATTTAATGCGTTTAC
Organism: Ascarosepion bandense; assembly: GCA_037127315.1. Lineage (NCBI taxonomy): Eukaryota > Metazoa > Mollusca > Cephalopoda > Sepiida > Sepiidae > Ascarosepion > Ascarosepion bandense. Next base: position 1,219,515 of record JBBBDQ010000562.1, read on the forward strand.
TGTCAGCGCTTTCCGCTTAAAATGCGGAGGTGATATAAATTGACGTGACTTATTAGATTCGTTGATAATGTTGTTTAATACAACAAGCAACAATTAATACCACAAACGTACTTGACGCAAATACAAGTAGAAAAGTCAAATATTAATCATGATTTGAATTGCTTCTTTCCAGACAGACAGGTTTGTTCGTTCGTTTGCTTTCTTTTGTGGCATATCAACCTCAATGAAATATTTAATGTCGACAAAGCTTTTAGGATAGGTCCGTATGAGTAAAAATAACTATTCTTTGTAAAAATCAGTTTATAGATCAGGTTTCATTGATGCATTTTTAAAGAGGGCTTGTTAAGAGTCGAATGGATTTCTGTTAATAATTATATATTTTTTTTCAAAAATAATTACTGCTAATTTTTTCCTCAAAAAATGTCATGCTGATATATATATATATATATATATATATATATATATATATATATATATATATATATATTATGTTCTCATTAAGATTGGGCTCTTTAGAGAAGAAAATTTTAAAAACAGTTTCCAATCCTGCGATATATACGCAAGTTCTTTCGGTGACTAGATTGTATATACACTGCTTATATACAACATTTCCCTTCTCTGGTTCCATGCGCCTATGTCTTAGGCGTGTATCAACTCCGACTGATGCGAAATCGTTCGAATTTCGATCCCAGCCAGAAGCAAGTGGATATGTCTAGCCACACTGATGAGCTGTGATACAGCGGAACAGGCTTGTATGTGGATGATTTATACGCACATATATATTACTGGTAATAGTTTTTAAATGTATTGCTGGTAATATTTTTTTTTATTTTTGAAAAGGTATTGCTTGCAAATTTCCTTTTTTTAACTTTGTTTTATCATGTTCTATATTTTCTTTTAGAGGGTGACAACTTTTAGATGTGATAGTATATCACTCATATTTAAATTCTTGAACAGCTTAAGCATGCTATCAGTATTGTGTAAGTTGATGTCTAAAGATATCTAGTTCTGAAACTCAGTCAAAATATGTTTAATGGATAATAATGTTTTACATGCTTGGCACACCAGTTGAACTGCCTTAGTTAAAAAGAAAGTATGTGTCATTCTCGAGTGTCCATTACGATCTCTTTTTTTACGAGACTTCTTTTACGAGATTTCTTTTTTACGAGACTTCCTGAAGGATAAATTACTTACTCCCAGCTTGGGTTGGATTGCATGGAGTTTGTTATATGAATCATCTTTGTATTCTAGTCATTTTAAAAAAATACATTTATCTCATCCTTAAAGTCTATACATGCGACATTAATCCCTGTATCAACGTTCATGTCCAAAGCTGATTTAGTTGCTACGTCTACTTTTATTTTAAGGTGGCTAGAGATCCAACATATTATATTTGCTCCTATTGAATGCATTGATCCTCTGTAATATTTTAATGAGTATTAAATTGTAGGACCTGTTCTCCTTTATAGGACGGAGAGTGAGTCTGAAAAAATTAGGAAGTTCTTTAGTTTGCTCTTTAGAACCAATTTCTAGAGACAATTCAGTGATAAATTTCTAGAGACAATTCAGTGATAAATTACCTTGTGTGTCACTGAATTCAGTCAGTCTAACTCTTAGGCCCAATTCATGCAAATCTTTTTATATACAGAACTTTCATGTAGTATCATAGGTCAATTTTAAATAAAAAAAGCTGCTGTAGGATGTTTCTACCGAAAAAATGAATGTCTCCAGCCGCACTAAGTGATTCATGATATTTTTTTCTTGAATGCAAATTGGTAATCACTGATTATGTCGTTCCTTTCCAATTAGTTGACGATATTTTTTTACTTTATTTTATTAGTTATGCCAATTAGTGTTGTGCCCTGTTTGGGCCAGAAGAAAGATATATATATATATATATATATATATATATATATATATATATATGTATATATATATATTCTACCGGCCATAATTTTTAGGTCACCACAGTTTTTAAAAAAAATGATGTATTTCATACTATTTTAAGTGGATAATACTAAATGAAAATAGAATGGTTCTTTTGTTATTATTACTTTGCAAAATTTTACAAGGAAGCAAAGATAAACTCGTTCCCAATCACCCTAATTTTTTTCTATTTTTCCATTGATGAAACTGCAATATAGGTAATTATTCAATATTTTAAAATTCATTTGAGGCACAAGTTATTGTGCAGTATTAACAAAAGGACCATTCTATTTTCATTCACTTGGCAATAAATACTAAAGAATAGTATGAAATACATAATTTTTTTAAAATATTGGGGTGGCCTAATAATTATGGCCGCTAGTATATATATATATATATATATATATATATATATATATAAGTACAAGGGAATCTAACAAAGTGAAACAACTGTCACCGTCACACGTAAAAGAAGTAGTTAATAATAGTTCTTATATAAATATAAACAAATATCATTTGACAGCTATTTCATTTCATACTGATATTAATCATGATTTTAAAGGAAATATTTGTATCATACATGTTAGAAAGTATTGGAGTCTCATATATACATCTTGCTTAGTAAATATTTATCCGTTAGTAATATACAATGGGCACACATACTTACGCACAAACAGTTTATAAAATACTGATTACCAATATTTACATTATTTATATGCGGACTATTGATCACATTTCTGTTTTTTCACTAAAACAGCAGTTATAAAATCAGGCATTCCAAAGTGGCATGACATTCTCTTTGGGGGAAATGGGCGATTAAATAAGATCGTTTATTAATAATTTAATCTGAAGCAAGGTGGATCCTGGATATGACAAAAGACTGCATCCAGCAGCAAGGCCTCTGATTGGGAGCTTGTGAGGAGCATGGAATCACCTCTTAATTGCTGTTGTTCCCAGGTCCACTTGTTAGAGTCTCACCTATGGGCAAATAGTTTATCCCCAAACTGGGGTCAAAACACTATGCAATTATAAAAATAGACTTTTATAGAAAAATATACATTTTTGAATGAAAAATTTACCAACAATACATTTTTGCAGGAAAAAAATTATTGCCATAATACATTTTGGAATACAAAACTAGAAGACATTTTCAGTGTTTTAAAATAAAATAGTAATAATATCAATAAACATTTTTATCAAAATGTGACTAAATCAACTTTCTCACTAAAACCGAACATTAAAAATATCTTAAAACCCGAACTTTTGGGAATTTAAATAACCCACAGAGGCTGATATGCCGTTAAACAAAACTTAAAATCAACTAAAGCAAGGCGATAATGTCACTACGACACATGGTTTAAAGGAAGTGAAAGAGAATGTGAATGCGAAGAGTGAGATCGGGGAGAATTAAGGAAAGAACAAAAACGAAGACGTGGCACCCGGGCAGTGCCGTTCGTTGTAGGTTAAGTGTCGATGAGATCGGGGTAGTATACGTTCCCGTAATCAGACGCAAGTCAGACGCCTAGCCGACCACCATACGCCACCGTGATCGGACGCTCATCAGCGGGCTAAGTGGCAGCCGGACAGTGTCGTTCGTTGTAGGCTGTGTCGATGAGATAGGGGTACCACACGTTGGCCTGATCGAACGCGAGTCAGACGCCCAGCCGACGACCACCTGCCGGGCCTGATCGGACGCGTGTCGAACTTTTGTAAAAATTCAGAAAAATACAATTCGAAAATGGATTTAAAGTGTTTTATTCTTACTTAACGTTCGCAATCTATGTAAACCGTCTTGGTTTGGTTTAGTATGAATTCACGAAAAAGAAAAGCGAAAGTTATTACACGAATTAGAGCGATTGTAAATGCCGGGAAGGATAGGTACCACACATTGGCGTACTCAGACGCAAGTCAGACGCCTATCCGACCACCACTCGTTACCGTGATCGGACGCTCAGCAGCCGTCTACGTGGCACCCTGGCAATGAAGTTCGTTGTGGGCTAAGTGTGGATGAGATCGGCGATTCATGAAGCATTTGAATATTTTTCAAGATTGTAGTTATCAGGGTTGATGTGTGTCGTACTGCAATGGATCTCGGCTGCGAATGAGAAATCGGAGAGCTGAGTTCGATTTCCAGTTAATTTTTTTTGCCTTCACATACGCACAAATACTCTTTGGAAATGAATAAATTCTTTGTTTCTTCCACCAGCTATGGGTTAAATAGGAGGACAGATTGGGTTCTATAACCTTGATTTGCAACCAGTCTACGCAGAAAATGTTATGGGACCTACCCTTTTTGGACCCTAATAAATTCTTTCTATTATTATCAATACCGGGGGAATATGCCGCTCGGGGTGGAGTTGAGTTGGGTTCAGTCACCCCGGGCTAATACTTGACAGTCAGACTGACGTGTAACTCTCTTGTATTTGTTTTCCATTTAATATATATGTTTCACTAATTCCCGAGTTTTCTTCCGGGCCTTTTTCTGGAACCACAAGAGAAAGAAATGACAACTTACCGCGGAAAAATGTATTTGCGTAGGATCAACAGCCCTACCTGTAAAATAGACAGGCATAGACCATCAACGACACCTTCGTCGATGGTGAGGGGTCGTTGATGGCCTATGCTTCCCTGGAAGCGATAGATCTTAGAGAGAGAGAGAGAGAGAGAGAGAGAGAGAGAGAGTAATCAGGGAAACAACAAAAAGGTGGGAAATGCGAGAAAATATCTATTAGAGCATAATTGACATTGTTTGAGTTCAACAGTAAAACGGTGAGGCCTGTTGTATATCGACAAACAACAAACACGCATATATATAAAAATATAAGTTGTATTTTTTATTAATGACGATGGACCGTGTAGCCTAGTGAACAGAGAGTGAGAGCGCGCTTCTAAGGGTTGACGGGTTGACGGGGAGTGTCGTCGTATCTGTTGCTCCTCTGGTCTGGTCTGGCTCTCTCGTCTGCCTCTGTCTTCGTCTGCCCCTGTCTCTCTGCTGAAATCCGTGCGCCGGGGTCTTTTATAATCTCCAAACCGGCACTTCCGGCTTTGCCTCGCCCACGCACGCCCACGTAATTCTCAGAGACACCTGTTCTGTTTGCCTCTTGTAGCCATTTCCGCTACTGCCGGAAATAAGGTCAAACAAACATCCGTTCCTTTCAACGACCGGAAAACACCCCCGCTTGCATCAGCCTTTCCTCGGGTGGGGCGAGATTGTTATATTACAAGGCCTAGTTTCCAATCTTGTAGCATGCTTAAATAAATGTAATATGGCACCAAAAGCGGTGTTAGGAAAATATTGTTAGAACAGACAGAAGAGAAGAACGTCACGTCGGTGAGAAAGTAACTGCAAACGAGTCAGGACCGATTACATTGCATAGCCTTTTTTGGATTTTGTTAAGAATCCTGATGTAGATTAAACTTTTTTAACTAAGTGACAGGCAGAATCTGACCTCAAACTGAAGTATTCTAAATTTCTTTCGAGAATCAGTACTTTCAAACCAAGAACTACGAATATTATATCTTGAAAGATAACTACAGGGTACCCTGTAGCGTATGCGGAGAAAATCCGGAGTCATTTAACGTCATAAGATCTTGGTGTGTCCGAATGGCGTCAGCATAATACATCGAATGATATAATAGAGATAAGCAGTACATGCTTTAGTTAATATGTTGCGCATACAATTTCCCCCACAAAAAGAATTAGCATGAGCACAAGCCACCACAATTTATCCAGAATAAAGAGATTACGATCCTCTAGATGGTTATTTTTCAGACTGATAAGGAAATATTTTACAAATAATTTAACGGTTTCTGCTCCAATGCATTTAGCTCACTAGTGCCCCCTATATATGAATTCAATCGAGCGACAAGATTAGCAACTAGGTCCCACTCTTTTACTGTGAAACCAATAAGATGTAAACGCAAATTCTACTTCACCAGCTTCTTTTCTCGCACTTCCCGCCTGTGGAATTCCCTTCCATTTACTTGCTTCCGCAGGAGCTACAATCTCCTAGAATTTAAATATAAAGTCAATAGTATCTCCTATCTCACTAACCTGCATCCTCTCATTCATGCTCCTTTCTCCGTCCACTCCACTCTCATCAGTATTCTCATCCTTCTCTTATTCCCACTTCCTGACACTCCCTATAACCTGTCACTCATTCACAAACTTTCCTCCTATGTAACCTCCCTGAAAAACAGTGGCAGTAAAATGCCCTGCTTGGGGCGATAAGATCATAAAAAAAATCCACCTAAATTGACGAAAGATAATTTTTGAAGATCATGTTAAAAACATCTCCTTTAGATAGAACTTGAAGTCCCAATCAAAAACACACTTATTTAAAAATGTTTGCTTCAGAAAATGCATAGGAATTAATAGGTTGTGTAATTTAAACAACATTACAATGTTTTTATTGTGGCTCTGGGAATAGAATCAAAAGAATCAACATCAAAAGAATCAACAAGTGGATCAAATTTCTGGGAGCCCTAAAATAAGTGCATAGCAACAAATCAGAATCAGATTTATTTTCACATCTTGCATACATTTCTCTCTATGCAGTGACCACAACTATTTTTCCTTGTCTCTGATTTCCAGGTCCCTCATCAATTTACATCTTCTGACACACACAAAAGGAATCTTGTCTCCAGAAGTCTTTGTTTGTGATTTGAATCAGCGCACGAGGACTGGGTAAGAAAAGTCAAGCTAAGCGCACGGGCTGAATGTCCACAAAACTTAGAGGGTAGAAAGAACTGGGCGAATGTCCAAAATATGTGGCAGGAAAAAATTTGCGGGCCGAACGCATGCGGTCCGTTTGAGGGTGATCGCGTTGGTCAGCCGAGCGTGCTGTCCACGGGCGTACACGGTTGTCACCCCGAAGTACGATGTCAGATTGTCGAGACGAGTTCTATAAACGTAGGCGTGATTAACATGCAAAGTGGACATCAACGTAAAAAAAAGAAAAGCCGAAAATCAACTAAAACCATATTATTTTTATATTATTAGCGTAATAAACGGATTGTCATATTGGGGCAATTCACAAAAATAGGCGATCATGGCTGTCCATACATATATATATATATATATATATATATATATATATATATATATATTATAAATTATATTTTAGAATATGTACAGATTTTTTTCCATATCCACTACAATTCACATTGCGCAAAGAATATATTTTCGAAAAAATATAAAGAAAAGAAATGGATAAAGAAAGTATGCGAAAGATAGACCGATAGACATACAGGTGTATTGTATGCAGGTTTCTGTAAAAGTTATCATTAAACCAGTATTGCCAGTATCATAATAGTGGTCCTAGGATTTAATGCTAGAATTCATTTAATTCATTAAAGTCATTTTAATATTTTTTCATGATGTTTTTATAATACACTAAGTCTTCTCTTCTCTTAGCTGATCTCTTCAGAAAATAGGCGATCATGGCTGTCCATATATATATATATATATATATATATATATATATATATATATATATATATTATAAATTATATTTTAGAATATGTACAGAATTTTTTTCTATATACACTACAATTGTACATTTGTTTCGACATTGAAACTACAATGTCTCACACCGCCTGATGAGACATTGTAGTTTTAGTGTCGAAACAAATGTACAATTTTAGTGGATATATAAAAAGATCTGTGCATGTTCTAAAATATAATTTATAATAAATATTCACAGCTCTATATATTATATCTCGAGCACTGTTTTAAATTAATGTTTTGGAGGTGGTAAAAATGTTTTTCTTCGTTCTGTATTCACTCGGATATATATATATATATATATATATATATATTACATTTTTTACCTATGGACATATATATGTATTTATATTTAAATTCATTTTTTATTTCATTCTTTTCTGTAATTATATTACTGCTTAATAAGAATCTTTAGCTAAAATATTCTCTGAGATTTTAACCAGAAACATTCAGGACCGAATCGACTACTGTTAGATTTCTCTGTTCTGAATTTTACCAGTTGATTTTGACGGTAGAACAATCAATCGACTAAAAGATCACGGTATTCACAACATGAATTCCTTTGCCAAATAGCTTAAAGAAAGTCGGTATGATCAAGTATTTCATTTAAAATCCCAAGACAAATTTAGAAGTTGAAGAATAGATAAACATCTTCCTATGAGAGGTAAGAAAAATCGATATGACATTTCATAATTATTAACTCAAGAACTAATTCTCTCAAAGATGTTTTACATTGGTATTTGAGACGTAATTTGTCAGTCATTGTTAGTTGTAACATCCACAGATATTATCAAACCATATTCCTCTATGTATATCCCAAAATCATCAGCAAAATATCTACACCGTCCGTTAAAAAAGTGCTAATTAATAGATAAATGCTAATTTCTTAAAATTTCTTTTGTTTCAGTTAATAAAAAATGGGGAAAATAAAAAGCAGAACCCCGGAAAATTTATAACATAAAAAATATATCTAGATAAATCATTACACAGAATTTATAAAATCTATGCTGCATTTATTTGATAATGCAATTTTTACATCTCAAGCCAATTTGAGCGTAGAGGGGACGTAAACCCCTTCCACTTACAAATATGCATTATACTATAGCGGGTTCTCCATTCTTTTCCAGTTTATAGTGGTGAGTTCCGTTCTAGTGAAGGATAGTTGTGTATTGTTGCAGATTAGCGGAATTACGCCTTCGTTGTAGATAGCCCACTATAAGTCATAAAATGATTATAAATCAAGAAAAGCAAATTGAGTTGAAAACTAACATTTTATATATATATACATATCAATTAAGGTTTTTACAATTAAAGTAATACTTGAAGTCTAGGTCCAACGGACGTTAAAATGTTCATGGCAATAAAATGCTGAAAAGAGAATTAATGCTTAGGAATGTGAGAGCGCTGTAATTAAGGAATGTCTTTGATGTATTCGCTCCTTAGGTCAGTAAGTAGTTTTGAGACAGGGACGAAGGAAAAGGGGGAAAAGGGGGTAAGGAAGGCGAGCATAGTAAGCCGCTTGACTTGAGGTCAAGGGAACTACGAATTACATTCGTCTCTCTCGAGTCTGGGTCTGTCTGTCTGGCGATGCTTTTTGTATCGGCTTTTTATATCTTCTTTTTGGATCGCAGGTGATCATTTGGGAATTCATATCCGTATTTGATTCTGGGCTTCCCATTGGCCGATAAATAAAATTCGCGTAGGCTCGCGACCTGGAAATTTAATATTTAATTAATTTTTATTTTTCAACCTGAACAACTGCGCGAAGCCAGCTGCACCACCGTCGAGTTTTGGTCATTTGCGTTTTGGTTGTGAGGGTGCAAACATCCAGTTCATCGCTTTTGCTCGGTCGATATCACCACAATACCATTAATTAGACAAATTACATTAAATCTTTTCTGATGTACAGTGTCCTTTCAAGACGTTGGTGATCATGGCTCTCCACAATTCCCTGCTTTTTGTACCTATAAAAAGATAACTTGATTTTTGTTATCTCTACTAAACTTTACTACACCGTTAATTTATTCCAGAATTCTAACGAGCATATTTCTCGCCTTCAATAAAGAATGCAATGGCTAAATTGTCAGCATTTTACATTTTTAATTTATGCGCGTTGGTTGTTTACGATTTTATCGACTGAACGGTATAGGAGGGTCAGTTGGACAACGTCTGTAAGTAAAAGGGCACCAGGATTCAATACACCCTACCAAAAATTTAGAAAGGCATGCTGTACTGCTTGGAACTCGGACCAATACGAACATTTCAATGTTTGGGTGTCAATCTGAGGACAGTGCAGAGAATTCGGAAAGAGTTGGGTGAGTCTAATGATGATTACGAAGCCAACGCAGCTCGAAAACTTATCATTATGATAATAAAATAACAGACGAATTTGTTGGTGAGAACCACTGCCTCAACACGGAGACCTACATCAAGTGCCTTGAAAAGGTAGTGCTGGCTTGTGTCAAGATGTTATCTGCTGGAAGGCCCTATCTGGTAACAGGACTCTGCACCATGCAACAAAAGCAGGAGAATCCAGTTATGTCTGTCAGGCAATTTATGTGACCACATTACCCATTAAATCTGATCACCTAATTCCCCAAACTGCAACACTCTTCATTCTGTGTGGGATGCAGTTGAGCCAGAGACCAACAAAACTCCTAGAAGCACCAAAGATGAAATAAAGGCAAGAATTAGGTCAGCATTCACCAACTTAAACAAGGGGAGAGTCTAGAAGAGATGCAGGAAATTTCAAAGCTGTTTAGAGGCCGTTGCTGACGCCAAAAGTGATTTTATTGAGTTAATTTACTGTGTACTATTCAAGATATTTTTGTAAAAAATTATTTTCTATTTTTGCGTCATTTTATTTTACAATGTATATCTTTTGTATGTCAAATCTTTCTTAGTAAAATTTCATGATTATATGTTTTAAAAATTTCAAATGTTCTGTTAAATTCCTGATGCAAAACAGAAGTCATTTTTAATTCTTTTTTCTCTAAAATTTCTTTATTGCTAACAGGTTCAGACCATAGAGTTCACAGCATCCTTCTGTAGAACCATATTTTTATTGTTTCAAGTTTCGTCTTTAACGGTATCCAGAATTCACTGCGTCTGTAAAACTCTATTTCTACACAATTATATCTAACGTGCATGGCAACAGAAAACACACACATTATGTTTTTTTTTTTTGTCCATTTGAACCCGGCGGTGGCCTGTTGCCAAAAAATCGTTTTCTATTTGATAAATTCATTTTGAACCAAATGATTGCATGAAGATAAACAAGACGTTTTCTATTTGATGAATACATTTGAACCAGGTGTTCACATGATGAACACAAGGCGTTTTGTCTTTCATAATTTAATTTTAACCGGGTGGCAGCCTGTAGAGAAAAAAAACCGTTTCTCTTTGCTAACTTCATTTGAACCGGGTGGTCGTATGATGATGAACTAGACGTTTTCTATTTCATAAATTCATTTGAATCGGGAAGTGCCCTGTTGAAAAACATGGTGTTTTTTATAATTTTATATGAAACGTGTGGTGGCACGTATTTAAACAAGTTATTTATTTGATAAATTCATTTAAACGGGTGGTTGCATGATGGTATGCAAAGGCGTTGTGCATTTCATAAATTCATTTGAATCGGGTGGCTGGCTGTTGAAAAATAAAATATTTTCTCTTTGCTAGCTTAATCCGAACCGGGTTGGATGTCTGTTGACAAATAGTCGTTTTCACTTCGATAACAACAAATGAACAGGGTTGTAGCAGGATGATTAACAAGGCATTTTCTATTTGATAAATTCCTTTGAACTGGGTGGTTTCGTGTTGATAGGGAATGCGTTTCATCTTTAATAATTTTCATCTCAAACGGGTGTGCTGCCTGTTGAAACACAAATCATTTTCTTTTTGATACAATCTTATGAACCGGATGATTGAATAATGATAAACACGTCATTTCCTATTAAAAACTCATTTGAAATGGGTGGTTGCATTTTGATAAAGGATTTTTCTTGTTGATAACTTCATTTTTACTGGGTGGCTTATTGTGAAATAAAACTTTTTTATATTTGCTAATTTAATTTGAACTGGGTACATGCTTGTTGTAAAAAAGGTCGTTTTCTTTTAATAACTTAATTTTAACCAGGTGGTTGCCTGATGAGAAACAGCGTTTTCTGTTTGATAACTTTATTTGAACTAGGAAGTTGCATGGTAAAAACAAAGCGTTTTTGTCTTTCATAACATAATTTCAATCGGTTCGCTGCGTTTTGAGATACAAATCTTTTTCTCTTTGATAAGTTCATTTTAACTGGATAATTACCTGTTAACAAATATGTTGTTTTCTCTTCAATACAATCCTTTGAACCGGGTGGTTTCATGATTACAAACAAGACGTTTTCTTTTTGATAAATACATTTCAACCGGATGGTGGCATGTTGATAACCACAGCATTTTGTTCTTCATAATTCATTTCAATCGGGTGGCTGTCTCTTGCGAAACAAAACCTTTTCTATTTGCTAATTTTATTTGAAATGGCTGGTTGAAAAACACGTCGTTTTTTTTTTTGATAACTTCATTTGAACCGGGTGATTGCATGATGATATGGAATGCGTTTTCTATTCGATAATTTATTTGAATTGGGTGGTGGCCTGTTGATAAACAAGGCGTTTTGTCTTTCATAACTTTATTTCGGCCCGGTGACTGGAAGTGAATGCTGGACGATCTCATCAAAGATGAAAAAGAGAGTCTTGAAGCAGCAGAAATGCGGTTTTAGAGAAGGATGCTGAGGATACCATGGACAGAGCACGTGTGCAATAATGAGGTATTGGAAAGAATGCGCACGAGAAGAAAAAATTATCAGGAAGTGAAAAATGAGGTTCCTGGGGCACGTAATGAGGAAGGAGAGCCTGGAGAACTTGATACTCACAAGTCGGATAAATGGAAGAAGAGACAGAGGAAAGCAGCGCGAGACGTACTTGTTAGGTCTGAGCAAATGGTTGACGGAGCGAGGCTTGGAAAAGATACCAAGAGAAAAATTACTGAGAACGACAGAAGATAGAGCTAAGTGGAAGCCCATGATCGTTTATGTCCTGAAAGTACACAGTGCATGAAGAAGAAGGCTACCTGTTTAGAAACACACCTTATTCTCTTAGATAACTTTATTTGAACTGGGTGGTTGCCTGTTGACAAACAATTTGTTTTCTCTTTGATAATTTCACTTGAACCGGGTCGGTGCATGATTATAAACAATGCGTTTTCACTTTGATAAATTCGTTTGAACAAGGTGATTATATGTTTTAAACAATTCGTTTTATATTTGATGTCTTCAAGTCGTCGAGATGAATAAACTCCTCTAGAAATTGTTCTTGGACTCATACAAGTAGCATAAATACAGACAGGAAGTGTTAAAACGGGAGTTTGCCCAAGACCCGATCTTTATAGCCTGACTACTAATGCAACGAAGATATAACAGTGGCGACGAAGATTCCAATTCACACGAAAAAGGAGAAAAAACTTCTCTCTCACTTAGCATAAACAGATGGCAAAATAGATTTAAAGATCACACGTAAAAAGGGAAAACGTTTCTTTATAGTTGTACGAACATAATACACTACGGAAGAATTGATCTTAAATCTTTAACACTAAAAGGGATTCCAGAAGACATTATTATAACAAATACAACAGGATCGAATTGAATATCAAGTACAGATAAAGGGTGAGTGGATTGAACATCGGCATATGTTAAAAGTAATCACTGAAAGTCAAGAAACAAACAATGCCTCAATTTTAATTAGTTAATTTAATTACGTTCCAAAAGAAACCATTACATTCTTATTGTACTTTAAAAGATACCTGATTATTTTCAGAGAAGAATGTCAAGAATGGTTGGATGAAATGAAAATTCGTCTTCTGTTACAAAACTTGTGCCTCGCTGAATATGAAAAATATGTGAATTTCATATTGCCGAGTACTACAGAAAAAATGTTATTTAATGAAACATTTTTAGTATTATCACAATTCGTTGGTGAAATGAATTCACTTTTTATACTAGTTAGCAGTGCAAGAATCTTACTGTTGTAACATGAAAGGTTACTGCTTGAGTAATAAACTAAACGGAGGTGAAAATCTACAGTAATATTTATAATATCTTTAAATACAAAACTCGCAAGATGCGTGAAGTAAATAACCATTGCTAGTAAAGAACTGCTAGACAATAAGAATACGCCACTCTATCTGGTTATAGTTCGTTCGGTTTAACTTTCTCACTCACGCTGTTGACTTTACCAACATAAGTAACAAAATCTTCTTGGGTATGGGTATGTTCTAATCTTTATATAGTACGTTGAACTCTAGTTCAACGTACTATATAAGGAATTGGAACATACTCATTACTGTCCGTAGGTAGGTACATAACACTTACTAAGGAAGATGATTTTGTCACTTATGTTGGCAAAGTCAACAGTGAGAGTGAGAAAGTTAAACTGGACGAACTATACCCAGATACATTTAAATGTTTAATCTTCGTGAAAGATTTAATATCGAGCAACGATGAGGAAATACGCTCCCGAATTTCTTCAAATAATGAACAGAGCGATACATATTATTTCAGAAGAGCGCCAAAAATTGTCAATTTAAAACACAATACAGCAAAAATTGAGCATAAAGTTACGTCAAAAGTACAAATAAAAAATGCAGTATTACCAAAAGAAGAAATTAGGAAGTAAAAATCCTGTCAAACTTAAACCGTGCTATGGCTGTGATTTAAGTTCAAGAAAGGACTGACCATTTAAAAGCATAACACATATTTAATTGTGGAAAAACAGGAAATAAATGAAACTACTGCAAATTGAGAAGCAAACGAAATGTCCAAATTAATTGCTGAGAGTCGTGCTACCAGCTGAAAAACTTGAAAGTTCAAATAATTGATCTGGCAGTAAAATGAATCACGCTACAATGAAATTTTAAATGGACACTGGTAGCAATATTACAATTTGGAACAAAAATGGCAAGCTTAACTTTCAAACATACGGCGTATTTGCTGAGCCTACAATTATTTCTCGGTCTAGCAAATTATTATAATATTTATTTTCCATATATGTACAAACTGAGAGCATATCTGAATAATTTACTTAATAAGAGCACGATAAGGAATTATTTGGCGAATTGCCGAAAAGCTTTTGAGGGATTAAAACTGCTAACTTCAGAAATATCCCTGACACATTACGACCCACAATGACAAACAATAAGATAGTTGGACGTAGGAAAATATAGGATATATGAGATGTAATAAGTCATTAATTCCAAGATTGTATAGTAAAAGCAGTTGCCTAAGAAGTTAGAAAGTAAAGAAAATTGATTCAGTCAAATTAAAAGGAAGCGCCTCTATAATTTTTGCTGTAAAGGAATTTCACAGGAAGCTATTAGGACAAACATTTGTATTGCAAACTGCTCTTTGTTCCATTATTAAGTATATTCGATCTAAGAAATGGATTCACACGCACACTGCAAACATACTACAGCGTTGTGATACGATTTTTTTAAAATATGATTTCAAAGTGCAATTTCTATCCTTAAAAAATTGGGATATGCAGATGTCTTTGTCTAGATTGTTATCGAAATGTAATAAAGATTTTGAGGATACCGAGATGCCTCGCTGGAATCTGAAAGCGAAATTAAAAGCCCTGTGTGTAACACTATTAACACTATGAAATAACTGATTCTCTCGATAGATGATATCAAAGTTAATTATAGAAAATATGGTTTTATTCAAACACTATGCATTGCGTTGAGTCGAAATAAAGTAAAACTAACATCAAACCGTGTAACAATAATGCAGCATTGTTACTATTTGTTATGGCGTACTTTTGTCAGTGGAAACAGCAGTAAAAAGTCAGTGGAAACAGCAGTAATTCCGTTATCAACATAAGAAAGTATTTGGTAAGAATTCCACGCTGGACATCCGGGAATAGTGAGAATGAAGTCCCTGATGAAGTCCCTGATGAAGTCCGTGATAAGAAGCTACGTTTATTAGCCAAACTTAAACAAAAATATTTAAAATACAATTAGAAAATGTAATAGTTATAATTCAGCAGCAAAATCACCACATATATATTATCAGCCATGAGAGCACCCGACGTGGTGTAATGGTTAGCAAGTTTGTCTCGCTAGAAGCTGTTACAACTGAGTAATGAGTTCGATCCTGATTGGGTGCCCCATACTTTCGGCCTTGTGCCACATCTAAGCGGCGCTTAGCAAATCATTATATATTATCAGCCATGGCTGAGTACTGATAAATCGTGGGACCACTATTTCAGTCGACTGCTTCACAAAATAAAGAAGACATTATAGAAACAACGATTAAATTCTTGAATTTGTTGTTAAACAAAGCATTAAATTTGGTACCTTTGTTTGAATTGGGTTTTTGCACAGTGGCAGCAATGTGGTTCCGTGTTAATAAAATAGGATTCCCTATTTCATGTCATGATTCAAATCGGATGGTTGAATGTTGACAACAATGCGTTTTCTAGTTGATAACATCTTTTGAAACGGGTAGTTGCATAAACATGGCGTTTTCTCTTTGATATCTTCATCTGAACAAGGTGATTTGCGTGGTGATAAGTTTTCTCTTTTATAAATTCATTTTAATCGGATGGTTTCATTTTGATAAGGCATTTTCTTTTTTGTAAATCATTTAAACCGAGAAGTTGCATGATGATACACAAGTCATTTTCTATTTGAATGCTTCATTTGAAACGGGTGGCTGCCTGTTGATATACATGGCGTTTTGTATTTGAGATCTTCATTTGAACAGAGTGGATGCCTGTTGAAAGTCAAGCAGTTTGTTATTCGATAACTTTTATTTTTTGCAAAAAGGAACATCTTCGATAGGACGTAAAAATCTATGACGCTTTCCTTTTCGACCTGTTAACAAGATTCAATATAAATCTCAAAGCATTTGACTTAAATCGTAGAATACTCAGTTAGGATAGAAGTTAATAATTATAATTTTATTATACATTATTATTCACCTATTGATTTGATTTCATGGTTACTGTTGTATTGCACTTGTTATCGGCGCGTGGCCGAGTGGTTAGAGCGTTTGCTTTTTTTTTTTACTTTAAAGCTCGGGTTCGAATCTCACCATGGTCGATTAGTCAGGAATGTCTTTTTGATGTTATAGGTTTGAAGGAGACGATCCTAGCGTGCAACTTCTTTGTAAAATGCCTGAAAACCATGCCACGCCTTGTGAAGGCAATTGGGTAGAAGGCTCTCTTTGTGGGGCCGTCGACGGTTGTGCTAACACGAAGTCACAAATCATCAAGGGATTTGAGCGTCCTGGTTTTGTTCAGAGTATTGATCATACTAGATAACTTGCTCTCTCCCAGAAACTGTAACTAAGGTCAGCTCAGCATAGCTGCAGTATAAACCACAGGTGGGCTCTGTGGGTGTTGAATAAATAATAGTGGGCCTGAGCTGGCGCCTGAAATGGGATTATGTAGCCAGCCTTCATGTATGTATTTGTCTATCTATATCAGTCTCTTCATATCTATCTATCTATCTATCTATCTATCTATCTATCTATCTAAGTCAGACCCTCTCTATGTTATACTTTCACTACATCGAGCTAGCTATAGTTACTGATATGTCTACTTACTAGGTGACATGTCAGGAACTACAGACTAAAGTCTGCAACTCACAACTGATTTCAAGAGATTATATAATGCTGGGCGATATCATCAAAGATGATGAAAAAACTTCAAGCAGCGGTAATGTGGTTCTACAGAAGGATGCTGCGGATATCATGGACCGAGCATGCGAGCAGTGATGAGGTGTTGGAAAGAATGGCAACAAAAAGGAAATTAATACTGAGCATCAGGAAGAGACAACTGAAGTTCCTGGGACATGCAATGAGGAAGAATGGCTTAGAGAACTTGATACTGACAGGCCAGATAGAAGGAAAAAGAGACAGAGGAAGGCATCGGACAACGTATCTAAGGGGCTTGATCAGGTGGATGACGGAACAGGGGTTGTGAGGTGTAACAGGAGAAAGCGTACTAAGAACCACTAGAAATAGGGAGACGTGGAAAACCATTTTCGCCTACATCCTGAAAGGACAGGGCACATAGAAGAAGATATATGCCAACTGTTTATAAAAAATTAAATTGAAGATATAAAGTGGGGGATCAAATCTATATTATAATCAATATATAAATTGATCCCTCATTTTGTGGCCATGCTAGTTTCTATACATTTATATTCTAGATTTATGGGCTTGAGCTGGTTGGTGGCAGAGCGGGGTTTTGGTTGGTGTAACAGGAGAACGCGTGCTAAGAGCCACCAGGTATAGGGAAACGTGGAAAGCCATGATCGCCTACGTCCTGAAAGAACAGGGCACATAGAAGAAAAAGTATCGTTAAAAAAATGATGGCCGTATAAAAACATGATCGAATTCTGAATTTACTATTCACCAGTTTATTTTTGTTGATATTTATCTATTTATCTATTTCCTGCTGTCCCCAAATAATTCTATTCATATCTATCTATTTATTTGACATATAAAGTACTATATGCTAAGACCTCTGACTTCACACCTCTAATTTTAAAAAAGATTTCCACTTCCAAAACTTGCATTAATATTAAAAATAGTCCCTGATTAGCTAGAAGTTTTATTTTATGAATGTATAATCGAATAAGCAATTCAAAACTATTTTCTAGCGCCATCATGACAAAACAATGTAAATACCGTGCAGTTCTTAAGAGAAATTGTAGACAAAAATATTGACAAATCTTTTTAGATAATTCAATGATTTTAGCCCCTTTTTAATTTTTTTTACTCAATGGCATAATAATACAATATGCAGATAGCGTAATGGTTAGTCTTGGAAAGAGAATTCGGTCGATATCGTTACATTCATTTTTGTACAAATAACTTTGGAGAATCTATGACGACTTCTCTTCTACTCCCATATATGGATTAAATACTTTATCTGTGAATGGCAAAGAGGAAGAAAACTCTGATTTCAAATCGATGGTTGAGTCAAATACTTGAACTGTAACTTTGGTCCGCTCTGAATATTTGCAGTATAATCCGTAGATAGACACTGCATATTGATGAAACACAAAGTCCTGATAAGATGGGCATACACAGAAACGTGCAGATGGGCTGAAGATGAGTTTGTCTTGAAACGTCTCTGATGTTGAACATAGTTCTTATTTTTCATTTTGTAGCATCATTTCACAACCATCTATTTGACAAACATTTTGGCTTTCGTTTCGCCACGTTTACCGCTGATGTGTCAACGATTTGCAAAGCAGTCTTTTGATAAGAACGGCTAAGTTCGAGTTGTAGCTCTTGATATCCTGAAAGCATTTAACAGGTTTTGGCATTCTGGCCTGATGTTCAAACTTTAGAGCTATAGTTTTTATGGATTATTGTTTGATTTAATCAAATTTTCCCTCTCAAATTGTGAAATGAAGTTTGTTTTGGAATGGGCAAGCTTCCAGATACTTTCATACAAACGCACGTGTCCCTCAAGACTTTATCTAAAGTCATACACTTTTTTTATATTTATTAATGCTCCACCTGATGCAATCAAATTTCAATTTGGCATCTATGCAGACGACGCTACTCTTTACGACTGTCTCTGTAAGTCTGCCAAGGATGAAGTAAACTTCGCTGCAGCACTACAAAAAGACATCCAATCTATGATGAAGAGGAGTAAGAAATGGCTTATAAATTTTAATGCCTATATAACGAATCTGCTCTTTAACCACCAGACAGAATTATTTCTTCCCAACGTTAGAATAAATGGCGCTAGTTTTCTAGAAAAAAAACTCACTGCGCCTGTTAAGGTATTGGAGCATTTGTTAGAAAAGCTAAGACTGAAAACACCTAGTATACTGAATCAGCGAATCTTTCAGGGGAACATGGAACATCTAGTTTGTCCATTGGAATTTAAAAGCTATTATAAAGGTGAAGAAAACGGATAAGTTTATTACACAAGAATTGACTGAGAAGCAAAGAAAGAAATACTTAAATAAGTGTTGTGAATCCGGCGAGGAAACACAAAATAATGAACAACAAAACAGATATTTGAGAGAGAAAATAGGTTATATTGAACGTAAATATACAAACTTGGAGCGCAGGTGAGTAAAACAGGAATACGATTAATAAGGAATATATATATATATATATATATATATATATATATATATATATATATATATAAAGTCTTCAAGTGAAGCCGTGATGAAATAGTATATCCGTGTAATATTATTCTGGCTGAGTGGAGCTCAGAGGTACTATTCCTACTGACGCGGTATTCTCTGGGTAACTTCGGTACAGTTTAGTAGTTTACGGATCAGTCCCGATGTTTCTAACAGATCTGTCTATGGCAGGAATATATGTATACTTAAGTCGAGTCCATTATCATTGGAAAAATTGGAGAAACCACAACAATAAGTGATCTCTTCTTTTCTCCCGACTTGAATGTGAAGTATTTTTGAATTGAATCCTTATCTGAGACAAACGATTCGTCCTCTGTGACAATAATAAGCAAACATGACAGTTGTTAGAGTTGTCAATAACACACCAAAACATCACCCAAAATCACCTCGGCATAAAAATGATCGCGGATGCTGCCTGATGATCACCAAATTCTTCAGTTTTGCAACAGGTTAAATCCAATTCCTTCTGCAGCAATATTGACTGCATACATTAACAGATAAAAGAAAAGAAAGAGCCAAGACTAGTAAATATAGTTGGTCAGATTCTGTACCATAATGATTCAAACCCTCATATTTTACAGGCTGCTATTCAAATGTTGCGTGGTTTCTGAGATCTTTGGGCATCTCACTTACTCACAAATGTTTCTAATATATCATCTATATTTATTTAACTATTTTGGTATTTCTATGTTCAACAGAATATCCTCTTATAAAAGAATTATCATTTATTTAAACATTTTCCACAAAGCACAGAAAATTATATTATAGTAGACTTTTTATTTACCTAAGCATTTTCAATATGCAATAGAATATTCTCTTATAGAAGTAGGCCGATGTGTTTGGATCGTTCCTTAAGTCAACAGGCGAATAGATTTTTGTCAAATGGGATAAAAAGTTTAGTGTTACTTTGGAAGAAAAATGATAGAGTAAAGAAAAATAGAGTAAATAAAAATTGATTTTGGTTAAATTAAAATGTTTTTTTTAGTTCTTTATTAGCCATTCATCAAAATACGAAGTCGAAACATCAGTTCTTGGACGATAACAAGTTAAGCAAAATCACACTGAATCTCACCCAGCAAAACGCGGGAATCACTTGTAATATCCAACTTCGGCAAGCATTATACCTTTTCTTTCAATGCTCTTTAGAATAAGTTACCAACTCCTTATTCTTTTTTATTTTATAGTTTCGCTATTAAAGTTTAACATTTAGCGTACAAAATGCCGATATAAGCTTACGGAAACTAATACTACATTCAAATTTACAATCTGACTGGCAGCTACTTCCGGTTGAAACACCGATTTCTATACGATCACCGAATTTAAGTAACGTTGAGCCTGGCTGGGTGACACTTTGACGATACCAGGTGCTGTAAGCTTAGATGAGTGGTGATATAATGAATAATGGCGCGGAACTCTTAATCAGAAAGCAGTGTTCTGAATCCTGTCGGGTTCCTTATACTTACTTACGCGCAAATAAAAAAAAGTTACGAAGCCACCTCTTCTCCCAACTATGGGATAATTAGAAAGACTTTTATCCATAAACTATTATCATCCCCATCACCAAATTATTTTCTAGGTTATATGACCTGAAAAGGGTTGATAAATCTTAGAAAATCAATGAATCAATTAGAATACGGTATTTCATAAAAGACAGCGTAATATTATCGATTTTTCAGTCAAGGACGTTTTAATTTTGTATGAACAAATTTAAATGTAACAAATATCGGAATATATGTACGATATCGGGTTTATTTTTGGGGGGGCCACAGTCTCTGCATGGTGGCTTTTCAAGCAAGGAAGTCATTTTTTTTTCATATGTCTAGATGCAATAAAGCCAAGATGGATAAAAACGTCTTTAAAATTATAGCTTCGCTAGACCTCTCAGCAGATATTTATCTAACTGAGGACAAGAAGTCTTCTTACAATAATAATTTGTAGAAGTCATTCATCATTTCGTTGATATATAGATGTCATCCACGAACAGTGAAATTAGTTCTATGTTTTCTGTGTGAAATCTTGAGATGGTGTTTTTGATTATAATTTTATTTTATTTTTAGTCAATTCACCCTAAGTAAGGTGATAAAGTTACTATGATGAAACGAGATACTGGGCGTGAAAGAGAATGAAAAACACTTTAGAAGGAACCGGAAACACGTTCGTAATCTCATAGACATAGTTTGAAGCAATTTTGGCCTATTTATTTCTCGCTATTCTTTTTCGTTCCATAAACGAAGAGAGAAACGGTTTAAAAAGTCTTGGTGGAGTAAACGGGTACTATCAACAAAGTCCGAGATGGAATTTCTAAATTTTGAGAAAGAAAAATTCAACATAGATACCGGATGAGTGAGGTGTTTTGTTACAAGGAACTAAAACCCTACGACAGGATGAAGAAAAAAAGAGTTTCAAAAACACAGGTATTGAAAGGTTGCCAATTCAGCTGCTCATACTACTCCAAGTTACTGTGTTGCATAATTCTCACTACAGGTTTAAGGTAGATTATATGTTAAGCTTTTGTTCATGGGCAGAATTTTTACTATTTGATATCATTGTCTGCTTATCAATCGACAACTCATTTACCGTACGACTTTTTCTGTATAAATAAACTAAATATTTACGGAAAAGGTGAAGTTTACAAGTTTTGAGCTAAGTTCTTCATTTACAAAACAAGAAATGATGCATTCTAATTAGTCAGAAAATAAACTAAGATTTATAGCTATTACGTATGTATGTACATGTAAATATCTTTGCGATTAAATGCATGTAAAATTAGAAAGAATGGATTGTTAGGAATCAGAATTGAAGCATTATTAGCAGAAAGCGCTCTTACGTCTATAATATAAATGTATTGGAAATGCCTATGCTCATGAAATAATTTTGCAATCATTCAGACGGGCATCATCACTGAATAGACGGTATCTCTCTCTCTCTCTCTCTCTCTCTCTCTATATATATATATATATATATATATATATATATATATATATTGATGTATGTTTCATTAAATAATATACACACGTTTTGTCGATTTATTTTATGTATTTTTTTCATATCGTTTGATAAGCTTAATAGCATTATCATTGAAGGAGGAAAGAAAATCACAATATTGATACATGTTTTTATTTAATCCTTTCTGAGCTTTCGGCTTACATCGGCTATTATCAAAGATGAAAATGGTGTTGGTTGTAACGGGCAGTTCGTGGACGAACGAGAGTAGTAGTCGTCTATTTTGTTTGTGTGGAGGATTGGCGAACATGTGCGTGCATGCTGGAAGCAAAAATCGCACGACAGTATTAAGTATGGAAAGCCATTGAGATAACCAATGACTTTTGTTATCTAGTATAGGCATTTGAGAATGTCTGTGGAGATTTCGTAGTTAATTTTGTTCAGGTTAGGTTTCATATATATATATATATATATATATATATATATATATATGTAAGTACTTGCAATTTGCTTGAGAAGACCTCGCGGTTGAAACACAGCGCAGTTGATCGGCTTTTTAGACTTTTGTTAAATATTTTACTCAATTTGGTTTTTGCATTGAGCACTTTCTGCTGTTCATACCTTAGGGAGCGGTTGTTTTCAGCCTTCCTTTTGTCTTTTATAATCCTCTTGAATTCTGATTGATTTCTTAATGTTGATGTTAAATTCATTAAGGAAAGTGCTTTACTTTTTTTCATTTATTTTCCTAAATACTTTCAATCTCATCTGAGATCATTTTCAGGTGCAAATTGCGAAGACAAAAATTAATGTAATTGATAGTTAAATACGCAAACGCGTATGGACGCGCTCTGTTATAATTAATTTTTAAAATTAACTATTAAATTTTTTTATCTTAGAATTTATTTTAAATTTATACAATTATTTTTGTATATAATTGTAATTTAAAAAAAAACATTTTTATTTATTTATATTATAATTTTAAAAATATGCTTTTATAGACATTTAAAACATTGTTGCTCTACTCATAAGTATCCTTATTTAATATTTGTTATAATTTCCTTATATAGAGGTCTACGAGAATTTCATAGCGAGGTATCCTTGTATCATAAATTAATACTTTTCTGAATTTTAAATGTGGACAGAAATGTGTCTTTAAATGTGATATAAAACTTGTATCGGTTATACCACGTGTAAGTTTTCTCGTTGATGTAGTTGTGAAACCAACACACACATATTCACACAGACACACACACACAGACACACACACACACACACAAACACACACACACACACACACACACACATATATATATATATATGGGGGGGAGTGTATATTACAAGATTATATATTTATAAGTTTAACACTCGTTTTAGCTTTTAATATTGCTGCTATATCTGGTCTGGATCTTCTGCTATATATTTAGAGACTCCTGATAAAATTCAAAGAATAATATGCAGTGTTATTGGTCCTAATCTGACATCTCGGGTTCAGCCATTTTCTCCGCTGCCTTAATAAAAATACTTGCATGGTAATTTTTCTGGCAAAATTTCCCCTCTGGTAGCTAGACTTTATAAATTTAATCACAGTACTAGATTGTCGGAAAGGTTTTATAATTTAATAGCTGAACTGACTAGGCGGCATAACCGTAAGTTCTATGTTCACAGTTTCTTCTATCATGATTCTCGCTTGTATAAATCTCTTGTTTTCAATCAATCTTCAAATATTTAAATCTTATGCCAATAGTTGTCTTTTTACTGCTTAATTAATCTTCTTTTATTGTTCTCTCTCTTTAATACAGATTTTCAAAATATTTTTTAGCATTCAGTATTCCCTTACGTCTTAATGGCTTTATTGCTTTGCTTGTGGTAAAATGAATACATTGCTAACGATTTTAATATAAAAATGATTGAACGTTACAACCCTAAGATTAATCCGCAGTCATTATGTAGTAAACAAATTAATTACTGATAGGATAATTCCTTCATAGATTTGATGAAAATACATTGCTGATTTTTTCGTTATGTGTCGTAGACCCGGTTAAGAGTCCAGCAAAAATAATACAACAACCAAAATAGGAAATAACGATATATATATATATATATATATATATATATTAAACAGAGCAAAATACAAATACTTGGAACTCTGTTAGTAGAAAGATAAATACTGTTCAGGAAGTAATACTAGAATAGGTATCCTCAGAATCCTTCCGTAGAACCACATCCTGTTGCTTCAAATTTATCTAATTATCTACGATGAGGTTGTTCGGCATTTACAGCTATACAGGAGTGCTGGTATTATGTAACAGTTCAATACTCTTTTTTTTAGTTTCTAATATTTTGTCTGTTTCTTAATACGTTGCTGGCTTTTGAGAGGCACCTTTCACTATTCTAATACTGTCGTGGACCCGGTTTAGAGTCCAGCAAAAATAATACAACAACCAAAATAGAAAATAACGATATATATATATTAAACACAGCAAAATACCCTGCCGTTCTCCTCCGTGTTCTTGACAGGCTCCAAAGGAGAGTCTGTAATGTGATAGGTACTGATCTGGCGGCTCGACTGCAGCCACTTCCCCATCGTCGAGATGTGGCCTCCCTTTGTCTGTTCTATAAATACTTTCATGGCTTCTGCTCAGACGAAATTAAGTCACTGATTCCTCCTCAGCAGGTGTTTACTCGTGCAACCAGACTTGCAACTGGGTCCCACCCATTCGCAGTCAGGTTAGCCAAATGCAGACGACAATTCTACTCCTGCAGCTTCTTCTCTCGCACTTCCCGCCTGTGGAACTCGCTCCCGTAGTCTTGCTTTCCTGGCGGCTACAACCTCCAGAAATTTAAATGCAAAGTCAATACTCATCTACTAACCACTGGACTCTAGCTCTCTCCCCATCCCCGTATAACGTTCCCTTTCTCTCCACCTATGTATCTGTCATCGCACCTGCTTTCTCAGCTTTCTATTGTTCCTTTCTAACTAGTTTGTACTCCTCACTCTTTTCTAATTAATCTTTTTACATTTATGTAGCCCCCTGCACATCAATGGTGTTTCCGCCTTGCTCGGGGTGAAATGATTAAAAAAAGTACTAGAATTGGGACTCGCAATGGTAGTACGGTCGCAGTCTTGGCTATCTCTGCCTATCGCTCTTCTCTTCTGTTCGCCTGCTTCCACCTCTTGTGAGTGGAAGTATTGGAAGTTGTTGGAAGAGTTCAATGCGTTGAATGGCTGATGCCACCATGACAATATGCAATGCTCCTTCATAACGCTTTCCACAACGTATTATTTTATTTGCTACTATTAGCAGTGTTTGTCATTTTAAATTCTTCCGATTGCTTTTCTGTCATCGATTTACATAAGGTTGTTAGATAAGTTACTCACTATTTCATTCTGTCTCTATTGACTTCGATATGCTTTGTCAGTGTCTATTTTCCAGGTATTCTTTCTGCATTATATGTCGTAAAAATTCTGATTCTAAGTATATTTTCTTTTTCTATTTGCTCTGTTCCTTCGTAGGCGACTATGGCCTTCCACATCTTCCTATACTTTATCGATCTTAACACCATTTCTCTTCTTCCCCCTCCCCCTCCCGAACCCTGCTATTTAAACATTGCCAATTTGGCTGCTCATATTACTATAAGTTACTGTATTGCATAATTGTCACTATAGTTTTAAGGAAAGACGATATGTGAAGCTTTTGTTCTTAGGCAGGATTTTGACTGTTTGATATCACTGTCTGTTAATCAATCGACAACTAGTTTAGCGTACGATATTTTCTGTATTAATAAACTAAACTTGTGAAATTTACAAGTTTTTTGTTCACAAAACAAGAAAAGATGCATTCTCATTGGTCAGAAAATAAAGTAAAAATTATAGCTATTACGTATGTATATCGTTGTGGAGTCTCCCCTTTTTCAGGAACATAGGCTCATCTAAAGTATACACATATTCCTGCCATAGCGAGATACCGTGAGATACCGAACGATACCGAGGTTTCACGGAGAATTCAGCGAGAATTATTATTACGCAGCACCCGTCAGCTTCCGGACGTGGACATATTACGGCTTCACTTCAGAGACTTGTATATATACTTCCTACTAACCGTATTCCTAGAGTACTAATCCTCGTTAAGTTTGTATACTTTACGTTAATATACTCATTTTTCTATCTCAAATTCTGGTTGTTGTTCCCTTTGTTTTTTTGTTTTTTTTTGTTTTTTTTTTTGTTTTTTTTGCTGTTCTCATTCCCGGAAACCACAAAATATATATATCTAACAATGTAGATGCCGAAGCCTGATCTGCCATCCATTTGCTCAAGCCCATCAAGTATATCATGCGTCGCCTTTCCCTCTATTTACTTCTCTCTCTCTCATGTGATTAAAGATTTTTCATGCCTTCCATCCTCATTGCATGTCGTAGAAACTTCAGCTGTTTTTTCCTCATGATAAAAATTAGTTTTCTTTTTGTTTCAATCGTCTCCAAAGCGTTCTTTTTGTTGACATAATAGACATTTTATCTCGCATGAAAATGGTTTTTACCATAGAAGGGTTTTGGAAATACGAAAGGAAGTGTTTAAGAAATACTGAAAGAATATCAATATCTCATGTTGTAGGCGGTAAATAAAATAAAGGTTAAAAATTATACCCATGACTTTCCCATTAAAATACTATTGAAACTATTAAACTACTTGATCCTGGTAAATTAGGATCGTCATATTAACTGGAGGATAAAGCCCCTCTGCATCCAACTCTAGTATTCTCAGCCTTTATTCTCCAAATACTATGTAAACACTTCCTATCCGAAGATCCACAATACACATTTTTAAGAAGTTGATATTAATTTTATAGAACCATTAAATTTTCGCAGAAAATAATATGTTCTAGTTGTTGAATGGCATTATCGATCATTTACACAAAAGTATTATATATATATATATATATATATATATATATATATATATATATATATTATACTTTAGAACATGTACAAATTATCATCTACTACAAAGTGTACATTTTGTTTCGACATTGAAAGGACAATGTCTCATCAGGTAGTGCGAAAAGAAAATGAAAATTCTTTATCTTATATTTGGCGAATTATGTGTGAGAGGTCGGTGGGGTACAAAATGGGAAATTAGAGTTGTAAGTTGTCAGTTAGAATTTGAAGGAAAAGAGGGAAGGGGTAGAGGAGAGAGGTGATTAATAGACGTGTTGAAAACTTTTCAGACAGATTAAAAGTAGACGATAAGGTAGGGTCCTTTACAATCTTTATGATCAGTCCTTTGGGTTAAACAAAAGAAAAAAATAAGGAAATGTATATGGGGTGGGGAAGAAGGAGAGGAGGCGCTAAGTAGTGGATAGGAATTGCTATTTGGTAAACATATCTGTATTAGTGAATTATACAACTACAAATATTTTTCTATTTAAATTTAGTTTTTATAATTAATCAATTTTTGTATTTAACCTTATTTCAAAAACTTTAGGAAATCTCTTTTTTATATAAAACTTTAATTGTAGCATAGAATAAAGGTAAAATTTGAGGTAAGAGTGTTGTTAATACTATAAAAGTTTATCATTTCTAGAAATTTTAACAATAGCTTTTGTAGTTTTAGCATGATTGTAAGGTTAGTTCTTTAGTGTGTTTGCAGTTTACTGTGGTTTCATGCCTCTGGTTTAGTAAGATGTTGCTCTTCTTGTATTTAATGATTTCCATTTTTTCATGAAAACAAAAGAAACATGGTTACTTTACCGATTTAAATGTTCTGGATTGTTTGAGGATTAATACTATATATAGTAATATATACATATAAATATATATATAATCAGTTAGTTAAGTACCATACGTGATACACGCTTGGGCGATCATGTCTCAGTAGAGACAAGACTGACTGGGTAGAAGATTATCGTGAAATAGGTTGCTATTACTTTCTGCGGTAGACTGGTTGCCAGCCAAGGCTATAGAACCCAATCTGTCCTGTTATTCAACCCATAACTGGAGGTAATAGACGGATTTAATCAATATTCTTTCCCAAGGTATTTGCGCGTCAGTGAATGCAATGAATTCAACTAGAATTCGAACTCCGCTTCCCAATTTCTCGCTCCGAGTCGATTTCTACTGCACCACAACGCATATCCTAGGATGTACGTTGTGGTGCAGTAGATATCGGCTCAACCTTTCCACTTTTTTCGGCCATGTGCCACATTTTGTATTTATTGCAAATAAATATTCGTTGACATTCTGAGGAGATCGACTGCGTGCATCAGCGGAAAGGAAACGAGACGAGGTTCCACCGAAGAGTGGTCTCGTCTGGGGAAAAACAAACAAGATTTTTTTTTAGCTGAAGAGCTCGGTTTTCCCACTTAAATGGCCCTGTGTCACATCTCCCTCGAGCATCTGCACAGGGAGGTGCCTGATAGAGTGACATCGACGATCATTATCAGACTGTGCTCTCTGCGACTCTAACTACTCGACCTCTCTTCTCTTCTAATATTTGTTGTTATGTCTTCTGGTGTTTATCTTATTTGTATTAATATCCATTAGAACGTATATTGCGTTGTAGATATTTAGCAGACATATTCTGGGTATTGTACTACCACTATGGCGATACAACGTTGTAGTAGAGAAAAAATGAATAAAGAAGAGACAAGAGGAATAACTGTACTTAGCCGACGCAATTTGATTCTCAGGTAATTTTCGTGATCAAGTCAGTGAGACGATGAAACGCGTCGGCTGAGTATGTAACCCTATTTTCACGTAAATATACTTTTTGGTTTAATCTATTAGGGTTTCCTCTCGTGAGTGTGTGTCTGGTCCGCTTTGAGGTGGTAAAGAAACGGCTACTGGGTTTTTCCTGAACACAGCGTGGGCAGAAAAGTTTACCGTTGTAATAGACGTCTTTAAGACCAGCTACTGGGACGAGGTCATCATCAGGCCATAGTCACGATTATCGACCCGGGGAGCGTCGTCATAACTGGTGCCGTTTCGATAGCGTCAACCCACTCAGGTTCCGGTCATCATCAGGTCATCCTCATTATAACAGGTCCCGGACCAGGGGCAGAGAGTCAGCCGGGGGCAAAGTGTCACAAATAAAGTTATTTCTTTTTTTATTCGTATCTTTATATTGTTCGCTGGTGCGGTTTGGTACAGCGGTTTAAATAAATGTTTTTTACAACTGTTTAAAAACGAGTCGAATTGGGCATGTCGTTTGATCGTGTCGTGATCAAGGTGGGGTTTTGCTTTAGCAGAATCAGGTTGGGTGAAGTGAATATGCTTTGTAAAATCCGAGACACAGGAAAATCAGGCAACATCAAAGATAACTTACCTCAACGCTTCTTTTTTTATGTGTTTTTCAGTCACTTTATACGATTTTAACCTATTTCACCTATGATTTTTCATCGTATTTCTGTGAAATGTTTTTTTGTCTATAGGGACTAAAGTAAGTAGTGAAATGGTGTGCCATTTTTTGCACTGAATGACTGAATATGTGGAATTGCGTGTGTGTGTCTAGGCAGCGGATTCTTTTAAACTCTATGACTGTGCTGAAAAAGTAATAATCTATTTGTAGAATCCCTACTGTATTCCAAAATTCCACTTAATAGTCATTGCCTCTATTTTTCAAATGTTGTCACGAAGCCATTTTTTTTTAATCAGCGGATATGTTATTTTTAAAGTTAATTTAGTTCTGTACTTAATTAGTATTGTCAGGTTTACACACCTCTACAGATGGTATGCATGACGTTTAACATATTCAAAAATGTCTAAACTCTTAGGTATAGACAATTGTTTTCACAGACCAATGATTAAAAAAATCTTTAAATTAATTTTTGGGTCCTAATGAAGACAAACCTTCATCGGATTGTTTACAGTGCTATTGTATTATAATCACATAAAAATGTACTAATTTACAAAAACGACATCACTCAAATACCTTCGACAACAGCTTCAACTAAAATGGATATCACATGGAATTGGAAGGTTAAAAAATGAGATAGTAAAGCTGTTAGCTTTTTATAATACCTTAAAGAAATGGTTACAAAGAGTATTAACTAGAATTGAGAAACATAATTTCTTGAAGAATATATTACGAGAAAAATTTTATGAACTTTAACTGATAATAACGCTAATCTTTCAGTCATTGAATGTCGAATATTTCCTGTTTCAAAACGTCTATCACACCATTAACGTCAGCATTACCATGATCACTTGCTTACATAGATCGTGTCTTTCAAATTTCGTATTTTTGGATCACACGTAATGATTATTCTTAAAGGAACTAGCGTTCTTAAAAGGATTAGACAACAACCAGAAATGCAATCTATTTTAAATTTTAAATTTTCCCTTTTTTATGTAATATGCATCTCCAGGATTTGGGAAATCATATTCCTCTACAAATTGATGTTCCTCGTGACGTTTGAATCTTTAAAACCTGTTTTAGTCCACACTCTGCCATCTATTTACAAAATTTCGATGGGTTTCTTTGTTTTCTCGCTGTTTTGAAGGAAGGTTCTCTCTTCAAAATGTTTGTCTTATGTTATTTTTATTAATCCCACTTTCATTATAATGTGTCCCAAAAATTTCGACTCGTTTTTTTTTATTTTAAGTATGTGTTTTGTTTACAATTTCTTTAAAACCGCCTCAGTGTCTGCGTGTTCTGTCCTGTGTATTCTTAACTTCTAGCGATAGAACCACATATCTGTTCAACTTTCTTTTCTATCTGTATGAGAATTTTCCAGCATTTATTATCACATAGGAGATTTTTAATCTTTGTTGTTTTCAGATCGTTTTGCTTTTCTTTCATACGAATTGGTCTGTCTTAATAATTTACTTAATTTCCAGAAGGCATCTTTCACTATGCTAATGATCTTTCAGATTTTTCCTATAACATTCCGTCATTTGTTATTCCACGACAGAAATAGTTAAATTTTGGTTCTTGACTAATTCTGAGGGCTTTGATTTGAAGCTATCACATTTGGTTATCTCTCTTGCCAACAATGATCTGTCTTTTCTAGGCTAATGTTTAATCCTTTTTTCTCGCATTCCTTTGCTATAGATTCTAGGACTTTTGCTGTTTTCCTCCTGAGATAGCATTCAAATTAAATATTAATCTGCGATGTTTTAAGCATGAATAAATTACCAAAAAAAAAACAAAAAAAACAAAAAAAAAACAAAACAAAACATTTAAAACTGGTTTAAGCCGATCGTGCTGTTCTTTTAATATTTTAAATTTTAAATAATTACCAGATTCAAAATGAGACGAAATAAAACAGGGAATTTGTGTGCGTTAATCTCTAAAATAAAGAATGGCCGCTTGTCTTTCAAAAATTCAGATAGAGGTTATGAATATAATTACCAACAGGAGCTTAAATAAATAACAGATATTACAAGGTGCGCGCAATTATCTAGACCACATTAAAAGCCGTAAGAAAAATAACTCCATCTTAGAAACAACTAAGTTCATTAATACAAATCTACACAGATTCAGTAATGGTTTGTTCAAATGTTAATTCGGTGGGGTAACTGTTTTCAGTCTCAATGATACGTTCAATGCGAGACGAAAATCACTGACGTATACTAATAATATAGACTTTATTGATATTGGATATTAATCAAGTAATTGGGGCTGAAGGAGTGATCACGTAGAATAGTGTGAGTTTTTCAAGGAACATGGTTATACTTTTTGACTTGCTATTCTCCTCGGAGTTCTTGACAAAATACAGCGAAGAATCTGTAATGTGATTGATACCGACTTGGCTGACCGCCTGCAGTCACTCTCTCACCGGTGTGACGTGGCTTCCCTGTTCCTCTTCTATAAATACTTTCATGGCTTCTGCCCTGACGAATTTAAATCACTGGTGCCCCCTAGATATGAATTTGCACGAGATACTAGATTGGCAACTAGGTCCCACACTTTTACAGTGAAACCGATGAAATGTAACCGCAATTTCTACTCCAACAGCTTCTTTCCACGCACTTCCCGCCTGTGGAATTCCCTACCGCATGCTTGCTTCCCCGACGGCTACAAGCTCCAGGAGTTTAAAACGTGGGGCCAAGTTTCCAATTTTGTAGTTGGAGTAAATTCATCTAAACGGGACACCACAGAATGAATCCCGTCAGAGCAAAAGCCTTGAAAATATGTGTACAAATAAACAGAGGTAAGCCACATCTCGTCGGTGTGAAAGTGACTGATGTCGAACTGCCAAATTGAGATCGATTACATTGCAGATCCTCCTTTGGATTTTGTCGAAAATCCCAAGATAATTAGCAGGAACACCTAACCAGATGTACGTTATGGTGCAGTGAATATCGACTCAGAACGACAAATCGGGAAACCGAGTTCGAATACTATTTGAATTCCTTGCATTTACTTACGAGCAAATACTCTAGGGAAAGGTATTAATTCGTCTCTTCCCTCCAGCTATGGCCTAAATAATAGGACAGATTGTGTTCTATAGCCTTGGCTGGCAACCAGTCTACCACTTAATTGACTGACTGGCCCAACCAGATATGACAACAATATTCAATGTAGGGTCGAATGGTAGATTTATATATCTACAAGTTGGGTTCTGATAAAAAAAATTGTGGCCCGGCACTCTTTCAACCTTCTTAGCAGTAAATATAACTATTGATTCGATGTAGTCATTCCACTTGATATCGGCTGAGAGAGTGAGGCCGAGGAGTCACAGTGTATTGCTTTCTGGGAGAATAGCGTGATCTATACTTATGCCAAGGAGATTAAAGTTTGGCGAGTTCAGTGGCCAAATGTTTGTTGTGGGGTGGTCGTGCATGTTGACCGACATTCAATGTTAGGTCGCCGCAGCTTTGTGAGCAAATGCAGAGTTCTGCTGAATCATATGGGGTTCCATCGCATACAAAACGTTTTTCCCTGGTTTCACAATAGAAAACCATGTTGAAAGAAGTGTAGTAGTACCACGAATCTTTCACTACACACTACCTCAAAAACTGTCACAGAAGCAGCTAACTTGGTTTGCATAACATGGAAGACATCAGAAAAATCTGCATATAAATTTCTGTCACTTTTTCAATTCCTTTTCAGATCCTAGTCAAAACCTTTTCGATAAAAAAAGGAGGGTACATGACAAGTACTTATAGATGTTTCAGCTTGTTTAGTAATCTTTTTGTACGGAGCAACCCTTATTCTTGCGGGTGTGTCGAGGCTAACTTCGTATGCGATGTACCGAATGTCTATGTTCATCACATCGCAGATTGTGCCCCGAGACACCGTATTGATATTCCGGTTTACGCATCAATAATGTCCTGCACCCTTTGTGGTTTCCAGATACTATCCTAACGTAGTGAATGCATTTTTGCTTTACTAGAGGCGATGCCACTCTGCTGGAGGCCAGCAACTCCTGAATTTTTTTTTGCTTAAACAATCTGGTGACTATTAAAAACATCGCAACATTTACAGTATGTTGTTGCGTTAAGTGAGACTTCGCAGTGAAAAGCACATTAATTATCACATAACTGCATTAACACAATGTCAGGTATTCAAGTACATTTCTGTAAATTACGTATTAATATTTGTACCGATTGTTAATGAATTTCTTAAAATGGTGTAAGAATTGGATATTTGTAAAATGACTTTATTCCTCGCAGATATGAATGTTACTTAATGTAATGTATTCAATAATCCCAGCAGAAAAGTTAGGCTTACCAAAAGAGATTTCCCTTAAAACCCTAAAGTACATGTTACCACCAGTGAATGCTCAATATGCACGCGCGTGCACACACACACACACACACACACACACACACACACACACACACACACACACAGGTGTATATACATATACAAACATAAAGACGCACACACACATATATATATACACAGACACAGACACACACACACAGACACACACACACACACACACACACACACACACACATATATATATATACGCGCTAAAAAGTAGGTCTTATTCTACCGAACGCTCGTGGCCCAGAGGTAGAATCGCCGATTGACGCCCACTCGGTCGGTTTTCCAATCCTGGGTTAAAGAGTGATCGGAGTCTTACCGTAGTGATGAGATACGAAACTATAGTATATATATATATATATATATATATATATATATATAATTCGTCACTGATGTTATATTTAGCACCCACACTTCAAATCTTTTCGTAATTTTTTGGTACAATCGTCAAAAAGTATCATCAATTGTTTATCGACTTTCTGAAATTTTATATTTTTATATAAAGTTGAAAGAAAATCTATGCCCTCTTTATTGTTTTTTTTTCCTTCTTCTTCTTCTTCTTCTTCTTTGTGTATGTGTAGATGTGTGTGCGTATGCATGTGTATGTTTAAATGTGTAGAAATTATTCTTTTCCTAATTTTCTCTTATGCTCTCTCACTCTCCTTTTTCCTTCCTTTTTACTCTCTCTTATACTCTCTCACTATTTATTTTCCTTCTTTTTTCTCTCTCTTATACACTCTCACTATTTATTTTCTTTCCTTTTAACTCTCTCTTATAATTTCTTTTTTTCTCTCCTGTGTTATTTAACTTAGAGCTAACAGACTTACCTAGGTTTCACCTACTTGCCCTGACGATCCGTTAGGTGAAACCTAGGTAGGTCTGTTGACTCTAAAATAGATTTATTCTTATTTGTTTGCTCTCCTATTATATTGAGTGCTTTAATGTTAGGGTTCTCGTCTAAGTGTTTTTTCTTTTCAACAAGTATTTTGACGTATGTTTAAGTACTTAGTTTGTTTCTTTTTTTATTTCCCCTTTTTCCCCCTCTGCGTTTATACTCGGTGGGTTTTTCGAGACGGATTGAAATATGTTATAACAATTATTAATATTATTCATCATATTTTTTATTTCTGCTATGGTAGCACGAACCAACCAAGTCTGCGGGAAGACGTGTTGTTATGGCTCCATTTCATGTTTTTTCTATCTCCCCTATCATCTCTAGCGTTACATAGACAAAGTTCTCCTTAGTGTGTGGGCTGTATTGTTATTATTATTATTATTATTATTGTTATTATATATATATATATATATATATATATATATATTATTGAAATCTAAACATTTATAAATGGAACTTTGTCTCTGTGTGTGTGTGTGTGTGTGTGTGTATATATCCGTTACCTATAGACTCCGAAATGGCTGAACCGATTTTCTTGAAAATTTACACAGTTATACTATAAGCGTCTGCGAGTGTTCTAGCTAGGTTTTGTGTCGAGGCACCCCCGATAAATATCGAAAATCGATAATCGAAAAAATCGGGTTATAGAAGGAGTAATCCGATTTTAATCAAATTTGATACACTCATAGACAAAGACATAAGAAACGATATTCAGAAGTTTCAAGGTTGCAGTTCTTACAATAGTGCAGAAAATAGATAATATATATATATATAAATATATATATAAAAGGCAAGATGTTTGTGTGTGTCTGTTTATCTGCCTGTATGTCTGTATTTTTTTCAGCCCTTAAGTAGGTATAATTGTAGTTCTTTGTATGAGCCATGATAACATTTACTGAGAGGACTTATTTAGCCTTCAAAATTCAGTTTGCGACGAAAAAAACTTATTTGATATCGATACCAGGAAATCAATATTTGACTTACATCCATTCATTTTTCTTTCAGTCTACGGTTTCGCTTTAAGTGGAAACAACTATTGCTTTTTAGTCGTTCGTGCCAACGTCCAAAGAGCCTGAGATCCAAGACCATAGATTAGTTTTAAAGCTTTCATTACACCCGAGCAACGCCGGGCTATACTGCTAGTATATTGTAATGCAGATATTAGTCGCAAACAATTGCCACATTATTTTTAAATATAGTTTTACATATCTGGATTTTTTTTTCTTTTCACTACTTCGACGATGTTTCCGAATTGGACGGTAACATATATTCAGACTAAAGCACGCATAGACTTTTCTACTGTATTACCAGATTGCCCGGTCGATCAGTGACCGACTCATGCCCCGCTAAAAGCCTCTTCGTGTTAGCATTAATGTCGAGTAGAAACGAGGTCTCTTTTTATTGAGCATAATCGGGAGATCGCATGGGCGCATTTAGCCTGGCGACTTCTTGCAAATGTATTCTATTTTGCCGCCTCGCTTGTCGGTTTGAAATGATCAACATTTGCTCGTCTCAATGGAGCGGATAAATGATAAGTAATGACTCGAACAATACACATGCACCGGAAAGAAAAGTAATCATGCGTCGTGTTTCGTTTTGCAGCCGATGAAAAGAGAAAAAGAAAGAAAAAATATATTTTTTAAAACAATGTACCAATCTATACCGGAGGCACGCAAACACAATCACACTGACAGCTTGGTTCAAATAGGTATATTCATAGAGAGGCACACACGTAGATAGATAGATAGATAGATAGATAGATAGATAGATAGATAGATAGATAGATAGATAGATAGATAGTCAAACAAACAAACAGATAGATAGATAAATAGATAGATAGATAGATAGATAGATAGATAGATAGATAGATAGATATGCACAAGATTACATAGATATGAAAAAGATTAGATAGATAGATAGATAGATAGATAGATAGATAGATAGATAGATAGATAGATAGATAGATAGAAAAGTATGAGATAGATAAATAAAAAGACAGGAAGACACACATTTAAATTAGCATAATGGCGTAGGGAGAAATTTAGTTATAGTTAAGACTCCCCCATATAGATAGATAGATAGATAGATTAGATAGATAGAAAATCAAATAAACAGACAGACAGACAGATATATAGATAGATAGATAGATAGATAGATAGATAGATAGTCAAACAAACAAACAGATAGATAGATAGATAGATAGATAGATAGATAGATAGATAGACAGACAGATAGATAGATAGATAGATAGATAGATAGATAGATAGATAGATAGATAGATAGATATGGACAAGATTACATAGATATGAAAAAGATTAGATAGATAGATAGATAGATAGATAGATAGATAGATAGATAGATAGATAGATAGATAGATAGAAAGAAAGAAAGAAAAGTATGAGATAGATAAATAAAAAGACAGGAAGACACACATTTAAATTAGCATAATGGCGTAGGGAGATTTAGTTATAGTTAAGACTCCCCCAGATAGATAGATAGATAGATAGATAGATAGATAGATAGATAGATAGACAGACAGACAGACAGACATATAGATGGATAGATAGATAGATATGAATAAACTATATTTTACTTAGGTAGTTCATAATGTGTTGGTCAATGTATGCACGGATTGCATTGCAGAACGGTTTGATAGGTCAATCTGCAAGAGAGTGAGACGGATGTTTTACCCAATATAATTATTTAATATTAATGATTATTAGTATCAGAGATTAAATCTCCCAGGCATGCATGCGAATTCATAGACAACATTATTTTTTACATAGTAGAGATTTACAATACCCGAATCTGAAAGAAACTTTTAGTAACTCGCGATTTGGCAAATATAATATTTCGGTATATCTGTCAACATACTAAACGAATCCTTCGAATAATACACAATAATGTAGGTACCTCCGCAAAATCACTGAAAAAAGAGTATAGTATGAAGGATAAAGGCCCCAAATTAAATAAAAACAAAGTTTTATCGGCAAAATGTTTATATTATCATTAAGAGAATAGATCAAAGAATTTTTTAATTATTTTTTAAATTTTTAAATTGCCGCAACGTTAATAAGTAAAAAAAAACAAAACGTAATATTGCACAATGCACTTTTTTGACAGTGAAAGACACATTAATTTAGAAATTCTCGCAAAAATCAAATAATGATCGGATTTCGATGAAAATTTCAGGACTTATTCCTAATTAACCGAAAGCAATGATGAAATAATTATTTTGTATAAAATATTGATAAAAATATTTTTTTATATATGTTACCCCCCACCAATTAATTTCCACAAATGCTTAAAAATTCGAATTTTGGCCACAATAAGCCTAATATAATGAAATTCAGGAGTCATTGGGGAATGCTAATCAACAGTTTTTTTTTCTCTCCAATAGAGCCTTTTTTCTAAAAAGTAGGTCTGAATTGCGAAAAATGCAATAACTATGCCAATTTTTATGTGGTTACATTTCTGATTGCTTTTATGAACAATATAAATTAAGCGTATCATAGTCTGAAAAGAAAAAGAATTCAATGAATAATGAATTTTTAGAAAACTTATTTTCATTTTTTAAATTTTTTAATTTAAAAATTATATATAAAAAGTTTCAAAATTATTGTTAAATTTCTTCCTCAACGTGGTCGGCTAGGGTATGTAATTAATGCATGAAGACTACAATTACTAATCAAAAATTTAAAAGCTTAATACAAATGATTGAGTCACTGGATTAAAGCATTTTAATTGTGTGCATTTTTACTGCCCGTATCTTTATTTATACGTGATATTTATCATTAAAATGTCACGTGATTAAAGGGTTGTCTTCCCTTACATAAAAAATTACATTCGTATATTTTTGTCGCCTTCGGCTCCCCTGTCGCCTTGTTAACAACTTTCGGTTGTCATTATGTCAATCAACACTTGAGATAAGCAGCGTAGCTCGGATTACCTTAACTGATAAAAACTTATAGCAAATATTTCAGAGTAAGTAAGTACATAGTTTGAAAACAGATAAAGGTAAATTTTAACTTAAAAAATTGACTTCAATAACGTGTCAGCGACGTATATTTTATTTTTGCCAGATTTTTAAAACAGGAATGTGGCTACTGTTTAAAAATGTGTCGATCAATCAAAAAGATGGCGGTACTTATTTTTTTTTTAATCTGAAAAATTTTAGATTCCAATCAATATAATTTCGCTTTAAAATACGCCAGTGTATTTTGTTTACTGGAATTACTAACTTTGATCTCTTGACTTTCAATTAAAACTAATTTTAAACTTAAAATATAACATATTTATTTTTAAAATTTCGTTTTAAAATCAGGTATTGAATATTTATACTGAAAAGTGGAGGTACCTACAGTAATGTTGTAGAAATACGGAAATACCGGAACATACAGAATACCAGAATAGTGGAACACGAGAATACTGAATACACAGAATACAGAATACTCTAAATACACCAGAACATGTATTACTGAATACACCGGACAACGGAACACACCGAAACACATCCACATTTCAGTCTGAGGGCTTTATATATTAATATTATGGTCACATGATTCCAGTAGCACAGCTCATTCTACCGTTTACATAATACATACATACATATATATATATATATTGTCATCCGCAGACAGATCTGTTTCGCTGTATCACAGCTCATCAGTACAGTTAGACCCCGATTGCTACATAACCCAAGCTCGAAACCCGACCGAATTGGCGTCCGTGGGCGATTCTACCCCTGGGTCACGGGGCATTCGGTGGAAGAAGGCAGTGTTTTTAGCGCATATCGTCTTACGCGCCCAATAGCTAGAGTGCTCCAATTCATTTTACTGAATGAGCGATGCGTACACGCTAGAGTGGCTACTGTTTTTCAAAGTCTACCTTTCTTCCAAGAGTGCTCAATCAGGGTGTGAGAGCGTAAATATTGTCATCCGCAGACAGATCTGTTTCGCTGTATCACAGCTCATCAGTACGGTTAGACCCCGATTGCTACATAACCCATATATATATATATATGTGTGTGTGTGTGTGTGTGTGTGTGTGTGTGCTGGAAAATTCTCCCTTGACCCACTACACAACATTTAATCAAAATCGACAAATACGAAAATAGTTTTAAATTTATTCATTGGTTGCTATAGATATATACATATAGTCATCTGAAGTCAGATCTGTTTTGCTATATCACAGATCTTCAGTACGGTTAGACATCCGATTACTTCTAGCCAGGATTAAAACCCGACCGAATTGACATCAGTCAGCGATTCTGCGTCTGAGCTATGGACACTCGGGAGAGGAAAGGGGACTTTTAGCATGTTATATACAATGTAAACATGTTGTTGAGAGTGTTCAAATTCATTGCTGAATGAACGATGCGTCTAAGATGCGATAGTATTTACACTATTTACATTATTCGGACTTTTGTTCTCATCTTTGTTACCACGTTTCAGTCGTTGTACGCTCCGGTCTTCTTCAAGTGCTAGGAATTTTGAACCGAACTCTTTATTACAATCATTGGGGTATATCCTTCTCATTCCTTGCGTATATCCACTTTTGGTAGTCATGAACATTAAGTATATAAATCCAGAAATGCAGTTGTTCTTGTCCTTAAGGAATGAGAATGATATACCCCAGTGATCGTAATAAAGGGTTCGTTTCGAAATTCTTAGCACTTGAAGAAGTCCGGAGCGTTCAACGGCCGAAACGTCGCACAAATGGCAACAAAGAATAATGTAAATAGTATATATATATAACAGAAAGAATTAAAGAATTGATTAGAAAAGAATTCAACTGTCCGTTTAACGCCGGATGATCTTCACATGCGAAATCGGAGACCGTTTGGATTATGTTATTGGCATGCAGACATGGATTTTTACTAAGGATTGGTAAGTTTCATTTATGGCGAATGCTGTACAATCTCACGAAAGATGAAGGTATGACTTCAAGCAACCGAAATGTGGTGCTACAGAAGGGTGCTAAGGATACTATCGACCGAATATTTTGGCAGCTACGCGGTTTGAAGAGGATGTAAACGGAAAGGATACTTATAATTACCATCAGGAAAAGAGAGAAGTTTCTGTGACATGTAATGAGAAAAGGGTGCTTGGAGAATCTGATACTCACATTACAAATAGGAAGAAAGAGAGCAACGCCTGGGATACTTGATTGGTTTGAGCAAATAAATTACAGAAGAGAGTTTGGAAATATTAACAATAGAAAGGGTGTTAAGAGCTACAAAGGACAGGGAGATATGGGAGTACATGATCGCCTACGTCTTGGAGGAACATGGCACATACATGAAGGAAAAAGGTTTTACAGCATTTTCTGGTTCTCCTGATTATATTTGGAATTAATTAATATATTTTTAATTCATAGTCTTTGAGATTTCTTCTCATTGTTCATATCTTTTAGGCCTTGCTTTGTAAGCACGCACTTTCCATAAAGATTTGTCATTTCACTGCCGGGGCTTTTAATTTTTTTTTCTTTAATATTCACAAATGTATGGGAAACGTTGTGTTAATTTCGTAGTATTCTTTCGTGAAGGATGTTTCTTGGTTGTTTCAGCCTTGCTTCCACGTGTTCTCAGTTTCCCCAATATAAGAC
The DNA here is from genome assembly GCA_037127315.1 of Ascarosepion bandense. Lineage (NCBI taxonomy): Eukaryota > Metazoa > Mollusca > Cephalopoda > Sepiida > Sepiidae > Ascarosepion > Ascarosepion bandense. The sequence goes on from JBBBDQ010000562.1 coordinate 1,261,323, forward strand.
ATTTTAGTTTCTCCACTATATTGGAGTAGATAGATCTATCTATTGCCCGGTTCACACTCCACCCACGTCTATTGAACAGGTTAAGAGGCTCATCACTTGTTCCCTGTTTAGGATGTGGTTTCCGGCTTTCTCTTTTCAAATCTTCTCACTTTATTTTTATTTTTATTTTCAATTGGAGTAGATAGATGTATCTATCGCCAGGTTCACACGCCACCCACGTCTATTGAACAGGTTAAGAGGCTCATCCCTTGTTCCCTATTTAGGATGTGGTTTCCGGCTTTCTCTTTTCAAATCTTCTCACTTTTTTTTTCAATTGGCGTTACCGCCTTGCTCGGGGTGATACGATTAAAAAAAATGATTGTAGCCTTATAGACGATATTTTTATTTAAATATTTTCTTCTAAGGTACAATAATCTTTGTTTGAGCAGTTAGAAGAGAAATTTAGATTCGTATCATATCACTGTACCATTTTATATATATTTTTTATTTGACAGATTACATTATTTGCGAAAGACTCAAAATCGTGTTTCCTTTTAAATATTTTATTGAACTTAACTGCAAATGGAATGTGTTTATCATTAATGTTTAAAAAAAACACTTCTTTTGTTCTCGATCCTTAGTAAAGCTTCTATTTTTTAATTTTTCTACACTCAGTAACCCCTTGTGTCTTAGTTGCTTTATTACCTTGCTTGTGGTAAAATCGATTAAAAAACTTTGCTGTATACTCGCTTTTCGTTAACTCTATATTTACATTTCGGATGCACAAGATTTATATTATTAGAATTTGTAGACAGCTTATCGCGCAAAGACTTCAATATCTGTGCTAAAAATGTTCGATGGATTGATTGATGATGCGTTGATATACACGGGGAGGGGGATTATTTGTCTTTCTGTACTGTCAGTATAATCCTTTATCGAAATCAAAATGTGGCATTTAGGAAGTTTATTTCCATCAAGTAAGTTTTAATCTAGACACCCAAACTCAGAACTTTAAAATATTTACAGTCACCTTACGGATGTTAGTAGTACCTCTGCCATGACACTTCCATAAAAACTTTTGGTTATTATCCTGGTATAAAGTTGGATGGCTTGCAGCAACTATTTACTTTAATTTGGATAGAAGATCGATGCCTAATGTATGTATACGAGTAGATATTCCTTGCGTTGCTTGAACCACAAGACCTGAGGTGTAATTAATTTTAGCGCCATAAACTCTTCATCTTACCTAATACATATTTATTGTTATTATCTTTGAATGAAAAGGGTAATAGATTATGCAAATTTAAAATAAATTAAACGTATAGTATTTCAATCAGTCGTTTCTGTTTTTTTTATGAGAACAAGTAACATATTATAGAAATGTACATTTCAATCTTGATTCGAGACTTTTTAAGCGTTATCTTATTTAGACTGTAACTGTATCAGTGTAACATCACTTGTAAGAATAATATTAAAACTGGAGTTATTTTTTGTTTCATTTAATGGAACGCAAAACTACTTATAAACTGAACTTAAGAAACCATGAAAAATGTTTCAGAGGATAGAAGGTGCGACATTGAGATCCGAAGAGGCATTGGCATGACCAAGGACGCATTTCAAAAACTAACCGGATTACTGAGAGACAGAAAAATCTCATTGGAAACAAATAAAAGAATGCTGGATTTCTATGTGATATCTGTCCCATATTGAACTGAATGTTTGACAATCTCTTCAAGGATGACAGAAGAGGCTTGAGGTAGCAGAAATGTGGTTCTACAGAAGGATGATGAGAGTATCATGGACTGAGCAACGATGAGGTGTTGCAGATGATTCTAACGAAAAGAAAATTCATATTATATCTTACATTAGGAAGAGACAGATGAAGTCCTGGAACACGTAATGAGGAAGGAGCGCCTGGAGAATTTAATACTCACAGGACTGATAGAAGTAAAGAGAGACAGGAGAAAGCACCGAGAGACATATTCGATAGGCTAAAGCAAATGGTTGGCAGAGCGGGGTTTGGGAGTAATATCAAGAGAAAAAATATTAAAAGCGACAAAATACAGAGGCCAAGTGGAAGCCTACAATCGCCTAAGTCCTGAAGAAACTGGGCATATTAAGAAGAATCTTATATATTTTGTTATGGTGAAACACACCTATTCTATAGTGATTAGACTCTCCCACCTAATTTAAGTAGGAGCAGTAAGAGGAACGAGGGTGAGTCGATGTTGGACGACACTAGTCGACAGTTAGTCGAATACGAAAGTAGTCAGTGACCTGGCAAGATTACACTGCGTAATACTTATTATATCAAGTTCCTAACGTTTTGTACGTCGAACCTGTTAGGATAGACTTTACCACAAATACTGCGAAAATAACCCCACAACAATTTTTTTAATTCGTAATTAACGATGTTGTGTTGTTAAATGTGGACTAAATGGTATCGTTTACCCTTGAATTACACTTTTGGTTAATAAAGAGAACAGAGTCATACAATTTTTTTTTACATATATGATTAAAAAGAACACATTTCTAGAGTGCCCATAAAATAGTTAATTTTATAATATACTAGCAGTATAGCCCGGCGTTGCTCGGGTGTAATGCTTTAAAACTAATCAACGGTCTTGAAGCTAAGACTCTTTGGACGTTGGCACGAAAGACTAAAAAGCAATAGTTGTTTCCAGTTAAAGCGAAATCGTAGACTGAAAGGAAAATGAATGGATGTAAGTCAAATTTTGATTTCCTGGTATCGATATCAAATTTCGGAGTCTATAGTTAACAGCTACACACACACACACACACACACACACACACACACACACACACACAGACATAGTTCTATTTATAAATAAGTTTAGATTTTTAACAAATATCTTATGAATTTAATCATGTTTTGTTTGAAGAAATATCCTTTCTATGTTTTATTTAACTGTAATTAAGACTTAATTTGTTATATTAAGTCTGTTATAGTTAGGGATTTATTTAGTAAACGAGAACAGCGTGAGTTTACTTTTCGTTCATGCGCCGTATCTCTTCAGGCCGTTGGTGATTCTGGTGATTTCTTGTCCTTTGTAGCTTTAAATAAATCTTTTCATTTTTATCTTTCATAAACCTTGTTCTACGATCCATTTATTGAAGCTTGCAAGGGTGATCATGTCTTATTTTTCTCTTTCATCTTGCCTTCAATATTGCCGTCTCAAAGACGTAGTCCTTTTTTACATGTTCGGTCCATGGTATCCTCAGCATCCTTCCGTAGAACCACGTCACTGAAGCTTCGAATTTATCTAATTATCTACGATGAGGTTGTTCGGCATTTACAACTATACAGGAGTGCTGGTATTATGTAACAGTTCAATACTCTTTTTTTTTTAGTTTCTAATATTTTGTCTGTTTCTTAATACGTTGCTTGGCTTTTGAGAGGCACCTTTCACTATTCTAATACTGTCGTGGACCCGGTTTAGAGTCCAGCAAAAATAATACAACAACCAAAATAGAAAATAACGATATATATATATATATATATTAAACACAACAAAATACGAATACTTGGAACTTTGTTACTAGAACGATAAATATGGGTTAGGAAGTAATACTAGAACTGGGACTCGCAATGGTCGTACGGTAGCAGTCTTGGCTATCTCTGCCTATCGCTCTTCTCTTCTGTTCGCCTGCTTCCCCCTCTTGTGAGTGGAAGTATTGGAAGTTGTTGGAAGAGTTCAATGCGTTGAATAGCTGATGTCACCATGACAATATGCAATGCTCCTTCATAACGCTTTCCACAACGTATTATTTTATTTGCTACTCTTAGCAGTGCTTGTCATTTTAAATTCTTCCGATTGCTTTTCTGTCATCGATTTACATAAGGTTGTTAGATAAGTTACTCGCTATTTCATTCTGTCTCTATTGACTTCGATATGCTTTGTCAGTGTCTATTTTCCAAGTATTCTTTCTGCATTATATGTCGTAAAAATTCTGATTCTAAGTATCTTTTCCTTCTTTTCTTTGCTCTGTTCCTTCGTAGGCGATTATGGCCTTTCACATCTTCCTATACTTTATAGATCTTAACACCATTTCTCTTCTTCCCCCTCCCGAACCCTGCTATTTAAACGTTGCCACTTAGGCTGATCATACTACTACAAGTTACTGTATTGCATAATTCTCACTATAGTTTTAAGGAAAGACGATAAGTGAAGCTTTTGTTCTTATGCAGGATTTTGACTTTTTGATATCACTGTCTGTTAATCAATCGACAACTAATTTAGTGTACGACATTTTCTGTATTAATAAACTAAACTTGTACATAAATCGTGAAGTTTACAAGTTTTGAGCTTTGTATTTCGTTGACAAAACAAGAAAAGATGCATTGTAATTGGTCAGGAAATAAAGTAAAATTTATAGCTATTACATATGTATATTGTTGTGGGCTCTCTTCCTTCACAACGTAGGCGATTATGGCCTTCCACATCTCTGCAAATCGCTCTTTATGCTTATCTGCTGATCTACGTTATGCTGATGTGTTTATCTGCTGCCACCGCTTGTGAGTGGGAGTATATGTAGTTGTGGGAAGAGTTCAATCCACTGAATGACTAATACACTTTCGGGTTTCAGTGTCGCAGTTTTCGTCTTCTGCTGAAACATTTCCCAGATATTCAATTTGTTGTAGTTGTTTGATTTTTGTATCTCCCATTTATTTTTTTTAATATATATTTTTGGCTCTTCCTTTTGCTAACAAGTAGGAATTCTGTCTTTTTGTTAGTGGTGTTAGTCTTTTGTTCTCGTTTTCTCTCTTTTTAATTCGTTTCTTTTCTTGGCAGTTAGTTTAGCTTAAGAAAAGAATAATTTTTGGTTAGTTTCCTTTTTAAATCTACAGCCTTATTTTTAGTGGGTGGCAAATAATAAAATAATAGCAACTGTTAGACATAAATTTAAAAAAAATGGAAGAATTATTTGATACTTCTTCCTTTGAAATGACAGATGCTTGCATTTTTAATGGAACAATCAAAACCGAAAAATAAAATTTAAAATAAATGAAAACAAACAACTCTTCGCCAAATAAAATTTTTATCTTGCCTATATAAGTGTCTGATTATTTTCACGTTCTTTTAAGGTGAGAATGCGGATAAATACCATTAAAGATAAACCATGAATGAAGTAAAACATTCAATTATTATTTTATATTTTCATCCAATAATTTAAAAAAATGTTCGTTTTTTCAAATCTCTTTTGTCAGGATTTATTGAATGAAGACTTATCATTATTTGTATAAATTAATGTCGAATTAATAAAACAGACACAAATCATTTAATCAGTAAAAACGCAATGTGATGCATCAATGGATATACAGGCAAGATGAAGATATTAGACCGACAGCAAATAAATAAACCTTTTCCTTAAAAAAAAAATTTCGGATAAGAAATTTTAGATTTGTTAAATTATTATAATAAACACAAATATCTCATCATTGCTTATTTTTCTATTCAATTAAACTGTGATCTAAATGCTATTGTCGTTACCACTTTCAGCACAGGACATTGTCTTATTTGAAGAACTAAACAATTTAATTACGAAAGCAGTAACAACTATAATTTATTAAAATCATAAAACTTCAGTTGTAAAACGAATAGCCAAAAGCACCCGCTATGAAACGACTTGATAATGGATAGATTATCTGGAAAAGATATTAAAATATTGCAAATACCACGTGCATATAGACAGACGATGAATTCGGTAAAGGCACAGAAACAGATATTACTGTTTCGCCAGATTTATTCAAGTTTTACAGAAAGACGATCTTGAAAGAACTTGAAGTCCTACCAAGATTTATTATTGGCACAGTGTCGATAGGACAAACGTAATGAAACTGCATGAACGTTTCAGAGAAGTTAGTAGTGGAAAGTGAGAAGAAAGGACTAATTATCAATTGTAAGAAGACACAAATGTGTATGTTATCAACAAAAGAAATCGCCCAAATGTATATTACGCTGGATCTGAACAAGCAACGAGAAACACGTATATATAAAAATATAATCTTATATTTTTATTCTACGTTGGTGCTGCTTGTATGGAGCAGAAAGGCCACCGGAAAGAAACCGCACACACAGAAAAAACCGTCGAGAGCCATTAGCAAGCATCTATCTCTACATCAAAAAATTCTAGACTATTTCACGCATTTTTCTTTTTCGCGTTGTTCCTTTGTTAAAATTTATCTACGGCCGGATGTATCTGTCAATAACACCCAGCTGTTCATTGCTATTCAAAACGGTTTCTCCTGTTTTGATTTTTTGTTTTTTTTTTTGTTTTACATTGGGACGTCATATACGGCCGGATATATCTGTCAATAACACCCAGCTGTTCATTGCTATTCAAAACGGTTTCTCCTGTTTTGATTTGTTTGTTTCTTTTTTTTGGGGGGGGGGTTACATTGGGACGTCATCTACGGCCGGATATATCTGTCAATAACACCCAGCTGTTCATTGCTATTCAAAACGGTTTCTCCTGTTTTGATTTGTTTTATTGGTTTTACATTGGGACGTCATCTACGGCCGGATATATCTGTCAATAACACCCAGCTGTTCATTGCTATTCAAAACGGTTTCTCCTGTTTTGATTTGTTTATTTGGTTTTACATTGGGACGTCATCTACGGCCGGATATATCTGCCAACCACCCTTGTCTTTTTTGCGCTTACCTACGGCCAGATGTATCTGTCAATTACTCCCGTCGTTCAAAGTAATATATTACATAAAATGCGAACTATGAATTAGAATCAAACAAGTAAGAAAATTGATATACCTGGGATGTCTTTTTAACAAAAGACGAAAAATGTGATACCCTCATTCAAAAACCTAAGCAAAAAAAAACATGTAAGAAACAGTGTTAATTAATATGGATGCTGAGCAATTTTCTTAGAGATTATAAGATACAAATCCTACAACATCCATCAACTAACTAAATCACACAAAGTAAAATTGCACACCCACAAAATCAGATCCAAACCACTAAAAGCATTTTGGAAAAACCCAATTATAACAGACAAATTAAACTTGCACACCCGCAAAAGTGGATTCAAACGTCTAAAAACATTTTGGAAAAAGCCAGACCAAGAAAAATTTACAAATCAGTGTGAAAAACAAAATTCTGGATCCTGATTAGATTAGAAATAGAAAGTCATATATGACGTTTTTTCACGCCTAGAAGCAAAAATGCTCGCTAGAGCCGGTCACATGACCAGATTCACTACTTAAGAATATTCTGTGACCGGTCAAAGGTAGTCAGAATAGGAGCGGTATCTGATAGCATTTCACAATGTAAGGAAGAAACTTCAATCTGACTCGGTCACGTCTCGTCAACCTCTTCTTCCAATTTACTTTTCTTCTTTTTTACTCCACGACACCCCAACGTAAGGGCGCGTCACAGATTTATTCGACCTTTTCATTTTTACTCCACGCCGCCAAAGAGAGCAACAATAACAACGGCGACGACAATAGCACGCGCTAAGTACAATTTCTTTATTTGTTTAACCTTTTCTTTTACTCTGTCGCCAACCTATCAAAAAGAGGAAAGAACATAAGTCTTTGCATTCTGATACTACACAACCATGAACTCTAAACTTCTGTGGACATTTGACACACCTACATTACTACTACGAACAATTTTAACTACAAAGCTGCATGCATATTCTCAATGAACATTTATCTTCTCACAAATATGTTATAGTGTTCAGTTACCGCAATTTCACTTATACTTTCCTTCTTACACTTTTGTCATTCTGCAAATAAATCTTTGCTTTAATGTACACACGAAATATTTCATCCTTTCACATTTCAACATCCAACCTTAAAACTTCTGATATTTAAATTGTGGGAACTTCGGACGTGTTTAGCACAAAACCAATTTACCAAGCATCACCGAGGCTCCTACAAGATGAAGACGACAATTGAAGAAAAAAAAATTGATTTTACTTAAGGCTGCTGAGAATACTTTGAACTGGACATGATAGTAATTGAAAGTAAGGGGAAACAAAAATGGCGCTTATGGGTAAGGGGAAACAAAAATGGCGCTTATGGGTAAGGGGAAACAAAAATGGCGCTTATGGATAAGGGGAAACAAAAATGGCGCTTATGGGTAAGGGGAAACAAAAACGGCGCTTATGGATAAGGGGAAACAAAAACGGCGCTTATGGGTAAGGGGAAACAAAAACGGCGCTTATGGGTAAGGGGAAACAAAAACGGCGCTTATGGGTAAGGGGAAACAAAAATGGCGCTTATGGGTAAGGGAAAACAAAAACGGTGCTTATGGGTAAGGGGAAACAAAAATGGCGCTTATGGGTAAGGGAAAACAAAAACGGTGCTTATGGGTAAGGGGAAACAAAAATGGCGCTTATGGGTAAGGGGAAACAAAAATGGCGCTTATGGGTAAGGGAAAACAAAAACGGTGCTTATGGGTAAGGAAAAACAGAAACGGTGCTTATGGGTAAGGGGAAACAAAAATGGCGCTTATGGGTAAGGGGAAACAAAAAAGATGCTTATATTTATAATTAGAAGGCGTGAATTTAAATTTCTAGTACGCATTACGTGAAAAAAATGGTTGGATAAACTTGACACTCACAAGAAGGGGTACAACGGGAAACAGCAAGAAACGTGCAAAACAAACTCGCGTAAATTGAGGGCAGACAAGTGACTGGAATGGATGATGAGGAGACAAAATTTAAAATGCACGACAAAGGATTGGAAATTAAGACGAACTATAATCACTTACGCACAGAAGAACAAATTTGATGCCAGATTAAAGAGCTATAAGCATTGACCAAGCAATTCTCCCCGAGAGCAATACACTGCGCCTCCACGGCCTTACCCTCTCTTTTGTTGGGACAACTACATTGAATCAATAGCTAAATCCACTGCTAGGAAGATTGGGTCACTCTATCGAGCCAGGATGTTTTTCCCGCCTGAAACCATCCTGCATATATACAAATCAACCATTCGTCTGTGCATGGAGTACTGCTGCCATATATGTCAGGTGCCCCCGCTGTTCGCCTCGGTGTTCTTGACAGGCTCCAAAAGAGAATCAGTCATGTGATAGGTACCGACTTGGCGGCTCGACTACAGCTACTTTCCCACCGATGGGATGTGGCTTCCCTATGTCTGTTCTATAAATACTTTCATGGCTTCTGCTCCAACGATCTTAAGTCACTGGTGCCTCTGCAACAGGTGTTTACTCGTGCAAACAGACTGGCAACTGGGTCTCACCCATTCACATTGAGATTAGCCAAATGCAGACAACAATTCTACTCCTGCAGCTTCTTTCCTCGCACTTCCCGCCTGTGGAACTTGCTTCCTTATTCTTGCTTTCCTGACAGCTACAATCTCCAGGAATTCAAATGCAAGATCAATACTCATCTCTTAACCACTTGACCCTAGTTCTTTCCTCACCACCCTGTATATTCTTTCCTTTCTTTCTGCCTCTGCAACTGTGTCCCCTCCCTTCTCTTGCTCCTTTCTAAATGGTTTGTCCTTCTCTTTACTCTCTTCTATTTAGTGCTTTTACCCTTATGTAGCCCCCCTGCTCATCAGTGGCATTACCGCCTTGCTCGGGGGGATACGATTAAAAAAACATTATTTGATGAAACCGGTTTCTCCAAGAATATGTTGGACAAGTATAAGGATATAATTATGACTATATGCAAATTAGTTACCACCTGTAAAATGAAAATAACCAATTAGACAAATTAGAAACGAAATGAAATATTTTGGCATACACCCTTTTCCAAATTAGTTGAATAATATCTTCTTAAAATCTTTCGCACTTTCCCTGAACATGCTTTGCTGATCTTGGTAGTGTTTTCTCTCTTCCGACTGGGTTTTCCTTTACGTTTTCGACTGATAGGTGCAGTTTGTTTCTTCGCCTTGAGGACACGACCGACAGTTCAAAAGTCTGACACCAACAATATCTACGATATCTCTTTATGGTTTGCCAGTGTGTTCGTGCAGCATTACAATTTTCTTCACTTTCTTGGAGTAACGTCCATCGCAGACAATGACTGTTGGACAAATAATTGACAGTCGAGACATTAGACATATAACTGCACCCCACGGAAAATGATCTGATCTGATGAAAAAAGAAATGACACTCTGTCGCTCCAGTTGCTCTAAAACTGGCCGCATATTGAAAGATAAAATCTAAAGCAGTTGTTTCAATTAATTTTCACAAGAGTGTATGTGAGCTGGAGCTGCACAATCTTCACTATATACTTCGAAAACGTTTGTGAACGAGGAAATATCTCCAGTTTAACAACCTCTTTCCCACTGATAAAACGTTACTAGACTCTCACTAATCTCACTATTTTTATGCTAAATGTTAAAACAAGCTACAGAGGTTCACTGGAGTATAACCCGCCACCCAACGTACATGCAATCAACTCATCCGTACTTTTTTCATATTCCACTTGTAGGCGGAAATTCCGGCCGAAAGAAAAATGATACCTTGAAGTTGTTTCGCATATGCCAACGATCTTACATTTGTCAAGTCTATGGTCAGTTGTTAACTATCCTACATATTTTATTAAAATGCACTTCTTACTTCTCCTTGTGGTGATACCGACCGGAGCAAAAGCGAGGGACCGGATGTTTGCACTCTAACGACCAAAAAGCGAATGACTAAAAGTCGTCGGTGCGCACCCCGGCTTCTCGCAGATGTTCCGGCTGAAAACTAAAAGTTAATTAAATATTAAATTCCAGTTCGCGAGCCTACGCGAATTTTATTCATCGGCCAATGGGAAGCCCAGAATCAAATACAAGTGTGAAATCCCAAATGATCTGCTGTGATCCAAAAAGTCGAAATAAAAAGCCGATACAGAAAGCATCGCCAGACAGACAGACCCGGACTGACTCGAGAGAGAGGAGTGTAATTAGTAACTCTCCTTGACCTAAGTCAAGCGGCTTACTATGCTCGTCTCCCTTACCTCTCCTTTCCTTCTTCGCAGTCTCAAAACTAGTTACTGACCTAAGGAGCGGATACATCAAAGACATTCCTTACTTACAACGCTCCCACATACCTAAGTATTAATTCTCTTTTCAGCATTTTATTGCTATGAACATTTTAACGTCCGTTGGACCCATATTTAAAGGATTACTTGAATTGTAAAAACCTTAATTGATATGTTTATATATAAAATATATTTCTCAGTTCAATTTGCTTTTCGTGATTTATACTCATTTTATGACGAGGCCAACTTCCGTTAATCTGCAACAATATATAACTACCCTTCAAAAGAACGCACTCCCACTATACCCTCTTAGCAACCTTGCAACAAACTAATCAGTAATACTCTACCTTTGGTGCCTCTTGTATTGGGTGAACAACACTATTAAAATCTAATAAGAATATAATAGTCATGCTCCTAGATATAAATGATCAGTATTATAATAAATGTCAATTCACGAAGGAAAACAGGAGTTACTTTTAAACACGGACAGACAAAAAGACATTATAGATAAAACTGCAACGTCAATCAGGATGTTATGTTTATAACCTTTTCTTCTCGTTAGCATTTTCTCAGTTTAATTCACTTTGATTATCTTTTTGTGACCTCAATAAATTTATAGGTCCTGGGTATGACGGTAAACTGCATCTGGTAAAAGGCCCCTGGGAGGTTGCTGTTGTTCCCAGGTCCAGCCTGACCCGGAATGTTAACACCTGTTAGGGTCCCAGCTATGGTTAACCCCCAAACTGGGGTTAAAACACTATAAAAGTGGTTAAAACACAACAAAAGTATAAAAATAATCTTTAATAGAAAAATATATATATTTGAAGAAAAAGAAATATTGCCATAATACACTTTGGAATCCAAAACTAGAAGACAACTTCAGTTTTCTAAAATAAAAAAAATTATAAAAACTTAATCGAAATCTGACTAAATCAACCTTTTCACTATAATCGCATATAAAAAAAAAAAACAAAAAAAAAACTTTAAAACCCTACCTTTTTGGTATTAAATAACGCACAGAGGTTGATATGCCATGAAACAAAACCCCAAATCAAAATAGATTTATCTTCTTGCTTGATAATAAATAATTAAAAAAAGGATGTTAAAGATTTTTCTGACTAGAAAGATTCCCTTTTTCATCGCAAATATGGTTCAGTCAGTTAAGTACCATACGTGATACACATGACTGACTGGGCAGAAGATTATCCCGCAGTAGGTTGCCATTGTTTTCTGTGGTAGACTGGGTGCCGACCAAGGCTATAGAACCCAATCTGTCCTGTTATTTAACCCATAATTGAAAGGAAGAGACGGATTAATACCTTTCCCAAGGGTATTTGCGCGTAAGTGAATACAATGGATTCAACTGGAATTCGAACTCGGCTCCCCTGTTTATCGTTCCGATATCCACTGTACCACAACGCACTTGACTACCAAATATGGTTACTTTGTTTTTATTTTGTATTTTTTAATCAGTGCACCCCAAACAAAGCAGCTGCCGCTAGCGTCAAAAGGGTAACAGTGAGAGAACAGACTTGGTAAAATGGGTCTTGAGGAAAAAATAATATATGAATGCGATTAAAGAAGCCAGACGATGTCGATTGACGTTGCATTTAAATTTTTTGATATTGTAGCTATCAAGGAAGAAGGTAAATGTATGGAAGACCCACAGGCGGTAAGTGTAAGAAAAGAAACTGTTGAAGTAGAAATAGCGGTTACATTTAACTATTTCAACGGCAAAAAGTAGGGCCTAGATGTCAGCCTAGTAGCGCGCTTAAATTCCTGTGGTCGGGGTAAGAGAGAAAAACACTCACCAGAGCAGTTGCCATGAAAATATTTATAGAAAAACAGAGGGAAGACACGTCACGTCGGTGAGAAATTGACTGAAGTTGAGAGGTCAAATCAGGAGCGGTTATGTTATAGCACCTTCATTGGATTTTGTACATGTAATAAAATACAAACAAATATGGAAGGTAGCTGGATTGATCATTCCATGTATAAAATGCTTGATATAAACTATATATATGAATTAATGCAACATACAAATAAGAATTGAATAAGCGAAAGATGTATTCCAAAAGCGAAACAAATTATTATGAAACAGGAAAATTTAATTAGAAAGAAAAACAGATGTTTGCATTGCTGTGATGTCAATCTTCTTATAGGACATAGAGTGATGGATAATTCCCTTAACAAGCCACATAAAAATGGTTCCACAGAAATATGCCGAGAATTCCATGGACGATTCGAGTAAGCAACCAATAACTGTCAAAGAAAATGTTATAGAAAAGAAAACTTATGCTCAAAATTAGAGGGTGTTAGCTGAAATTACGAGTATAGAGCACTTAGAAAACTTAGTTTTATAGGGTATATTGACAAGCAAGTGAGATAGAGGTTGGCAGCAGACTCATACTGACGAACTTGTGTGTATAGCTGGTGTAACAGAGAACTTGACCAATAGCTAAGGGCCACAAGGGATAAAACGATGGTGCAGGGAGTGAAGACGGTCCACTTCCTGAAATGATATGGCACATAAAAGAAAGAAATTTTCTTTCTCTCTCTTTCTCTCTCTCTCTCTCTCTCTCTCTATATATATATATATATATTGTAGATTGACAAGAAAAACGTGAACATGCCGATTAGAGGGAATAGAATTTAAATAAATAGATACATATAGGCAGACATTTTTAGATAACTAAAAACATGCATAGACATTCCGACAGCAGACAGATAGATAGGAGCAGTTGCCTCGCAGCGACTACATTGTCGCTGTCAGCTCTCTACCTTCGGACGGAGAGCACTAACCCAGTCGTGGTTCCGCCGAAGGGTAGAATCACGACTGGGTAACGATAGACAGATATTTTTAGCCGGTCCATGTGGCCCGGAAGACCCACATAAAAATGACTTTGTGTAACATTTCGTCTTAAGTGGGAAGGCCGACTAAATACTGCAGATAGATAGATAGATAGATAGATAGATAGATAGATAGATAGATATGGACACACACACACACACACACACATATATATATATTGCTCCTAACTGGGTGCTCCATATTTAGGGCCTTGTGCTTCATTTAAACTCCACTTAGAAAATCATTTGTCTCCCTCTGTTCATGTCTATCGATCTACGTCTGTTCATATATATATATATATATATATATATATATATATATGATAGATAGATAGATAGATATGAACAGAATGACATAGATAGATAGATAGATAGATAGATAGATAGATATGGACAGAATGACATAGATAGATAGATAGATAGATAACGGTAGAAGAATGTACGAATGGAATAGATGCAGTTCGCGTCAACTAGACCTGAATACATTATTATACACACACACGCGCACAGATATATGTATATATTGCGTATATGATATTGCATTGATATTTGCGCAATGTATGTAAATTAATACACGCATGCATTTTTAATGTAAATATTTCAATAAAAAAGAAAGATGTAGATTTTCACCCATTCTATATGCAGGGACATTTTTTCGATATTTGCAATTATTCTGAACAAGTCATGGATAAACGTGGGAAACTCGACAACAAAATTCTAAAATTGAATACATGTATATTAATCTAAAATATATTAAACGCAATGCACATTGGACAAAGATGACTATATTCGTCGTCGCTCCGGAGTGAAGAATGGCAATTTGACGCGACCTATTTTGTCAAATAATCTCAGACCGTAGAAGAGTGTTACGTAATTGTTAGAGTAGTACTGTCATTTTGGAGACTTTTAGCATGCCATGCTGAGATCTTGATGGCATCTCTATTTTAAAGAATGGTCACTTGATGCCATTTCTCTGGCTAATATAAAACAGACAAAAAAGTTTCGCGTAATGATTAAATTGGTTTTATTATCATACAGAACGCCGGCCTGTTAGGTTTAGACATTCATGACAACAGTTAGTTAAGTGCCATACATGATACACGCTTGGGCGATCATATCTGACATGACTGACTGGGCAGAAGATTATCCCACAGTAGGTTGCCATTGCTTTCTGCGGTAGACTGGTTGCCGACCAAGGCTATAGAACCCAATCTGTCCTATTATTTAACCCATAACTGGAAGGAATAGACAGATTAATACCTTTCCCAAGGGTATTTGCGCGTAAGTGAATGCAATGAATTCGGCTGGAATTCGAACTCGACTCTCCGATTTCTCGTTCCGAGCCGATATCCAATACACCACAACGCACATCCGCATGACAACAACTGGGTAAAAAATGTTTATTTTATGAACATATTTAAAATATGATATTAAAAACAAAGTGGAAATGTAAGACCATAAAAATAATTGGGGGTAACCGGTTTTGCTCTTCTCTAAAAAAAAGACTCGTTAATAATACAATGAAATTATTATTATAAAGTTATAATTTGCATGAAACTGTTGCTCTTGGGATCTGCAATTGAGGAGCACCTGCTAAATAATTGTCACCCCACTGCAGCGTATCAGGCGGAGACGGTCTCTATTTTATGCATATCGCACTTTCAATATCATAATACAGCGCTTGATAAAATTTTAATTAAGTCTTAACGTGATGTGCATTCAAATACTTTGTTACCAAAATGTGTCTACCTCGTCTTCCTTCCAGGTATGATAAAAAGTCGAAACATAAAATAAAATTCCATTTTTTCCACCTCTCCTCTACCCATTCACATTTACAAACACACACTTTCCTTCCTGAAGTGTAACTTCTCAATCTCTGCTCCAGTTGCAGGTGAATAAAGGTGGTTCTGCCAGCCAATGAATATTTGTCAACAATCATGTGGTTTTCAACACGTCAGGTGGAATTAATGGCAACAGAAACAAACGTAGCGGTTCTCCATTTTTGTTTCAAGAGCAAAAGACTTGTCTAAAGACATTCTTTAAAGTGACTATTAATTAAATACAATTTTACTACTAATTCCACTCAAAGATGAACATTTAGAAACTCTTTATGAATCATATTTTTGCTTCTTTTTCTGCTTATGAATTTTTTTATAGGCTTGGATTTTGTACCTTTGTTCATTGTTTTTCATTATTTCCACGGCTTCAAAGCAGGTGGTGAAGGTGAATGGCTAGAGTTAACTGTACCCTGGGTGCTCGGGTGCAAAGAAAGTGCACAACTGTTGTGGTGGTACCCTGAATCTGCAGCCACGACTAAAACTACACGGGGACGATGGTACATACTCCGCATGTGTAATTAATTGATACACACTTTTATTTTGTTATTCTCAGTCGAATTATGAGAAGATCGAAACTTAGTAAACTTTAATTTGTTTATGCACTTAATGACCCTCTTGTTTTTAATATCATATTTTAATATGCCCGTTTTCTACGCTATAATTAATTTTTACGCCATTAACAAGGTTTTAAAATGCTCAGAGTTATGAAAGCTGATACATAATTCTTGCTAGAATACGTAACTTTTAATCTATGCGAAATATCGTTACAGTTTCACTACTGTTAAATAAACACATTGACTGAGAGCGTGTCTATTTACTCTTTTGTAAACTATTCAATTACAATAGGTCCCTTGCAGTAAAACATGACAGAAAATATTTATATACACGATATTTTGGCCATCAGAAAAAAAAATTGATCTCAATACGTAAAGTTTATTTATCTGAAGAGAGTCGACTTTAGACTCGAAATACGTGTAGCGACACAAATACCATTATGGACACTTAATAGATCATACAAAAAGCAAGTATTAATAATAACAACAATAAATCTACGCTTTAAACGAAACGTTTACGGCTTCTCGCACTTTTTCTTATATTTGCGCTCTCACACTTGATTGAGCACTCTGGAAAAATAGTAGACTTTGATAAACAGTAGCTACTCTGGCATGTACGCATCGCTCATTCAATGAAATGAATTAGAGCGCTCTAGCTATTGGGCGCGTATAATGATATGTGCTAAAAAAAGTCTGCCTACTTCCACCGAGCGCCCATAGCCCAGAGGTAGAATCGCCGACTGACGCCAATTCGGTCGGGTTTCAATCCTGGATTAAAAGCAATCGGAGTCTAACCGTAATGATGAGCTGTGATACAGCGAAACAGATCTGTCTGCGGATGATTATATATATATATATATATATATATATATATATATATATATATATAACTAGGGAATATGTATTGTTTAATTGTAAACCATTGTTATATATGTCGAGAGTTTATATTTACGGGTTTTTTATGTCTATGGTATTGCTTACATATTTGTTTTTGCTGGTGTTTGAGTGTATATATATATATGTGCGTTCGTATGTGTGTATATGTATATATGTATCTGTGTACGTGTACATATATGGGTATATATATATATGTGTGTATGCGGGTATGTGTATACGCATTTACGTGTGTGTGTGAGTTGTATGTGTACATATATATATATATACATGTTTTTCCAGTACTAAAGTTATACGGTATTATAACTGTACTGTTGACCGAAAAATTTACCTACATTATGGTATTATTATTTTTATTGTATTGTTAACCAAATAATTAGTATAATTTTTATTATATAGTGGTGTGGTTGTAATTATGATTAAAACGAATTGATTAACTATTATATCTTAATTGTTTAATTTTCTTAGGTTTAAAAAAAAATTCCAATTTCTTATCCTTTCACTAGTAATATGTAAAGTTTTTTTTAACTTAATAATTAAGTTTAAATAACTAAATTTAAATAGAATAATTAGTCTTACTTTTAAAATAATTTTTTTAAAATTTTATATTGTATTATATTTGTTTTGTTGATAATATAATTAGTATAATTTTGTTTATATAGTGGTGTGCGTATTTTGTGATCACAACAGATTAAATATTATCTCTTAAATATATTTTTAATTTTATTTAAACTCCAATTTCTTTCACTGTTAATTTATATTTATTTATTTATATTTTCTCATTTTCTCCTCTCATCTTTTCTTTCTATTTTAAATTTATTCCTCTCTTCATTCTTCTTCTTCCCTTTTTGTTTACGCTTTAAGATACTTACCCTTTCTTTTTAACGCTCGCTCTCTCTCTCTCTCTCTCTCTCTCTCTCTCTCTCTCTCTCTCTCTCTCTCTCTCACCTAACCCACTTTTTTTACGTTTCAAATCTACGGGTCTGCAATCCAACTGTCAGGTTGAATGTATCTCCCAACTTTTGTTGACATCCGCCGCTACGCGTGTCCTCTGATTATATATTGCGAATATATATATATATATATATATATATATATATATATATATACTTATGTATGAATATGTGTGTGTGTTCGCCGAACTGATGTATTTTTTCTTAAATTTTATTTTTTAAGGGAGCGACTGTTATTTTTACTCTTTTTTTTTTAAGTCTTTGTGAATCTCATTCGTGTAAAATCCTTTGTAAAATAAAGACGGAAGCTGATGATGGTTCGCCTGAAATAGGCCACATACTTCCGATTCACCATGAAATAACGTGTCAGCCTTAAGTTTTCTTATATTTGCTCTATATGTATTTGTATACATATATATTTAGAGCTCTATTAGAGAGTTATCTTACCACTGTATGTACAGGATACTCCTTTTGATTCTTCTATACTGACACTGGATGCTGATATATATATATATATATATATATATATATATAAACATACATACACACATCCAAATATATACATATGTACACACATACACATACATGTATAAAAATAACCAAACATAAGAGATTATTACTGATAAGAGGGGACGGATTTTAGGATATAGAATTAGAAAATTATTATTAAAAAATTAAAATTATGTCGGTAATTAATAATAATAGGCATAAAATAGTATATTTAACTTAATGGAAAAGCTAAAGTAGAAAGAGGCAAAACTATAAATATATATACTTGTGCCACTTTCAACATATTATATATATATATATATATATATGTGTGTGTGTGTGTGTGTGTGTGTGTGTGTGTGTGTGTGTGTGTGTAAAATGTTTCGTTAAAAACGACCGAAGGTTTTATTAATTTTTAGTTTAATTTTTCCAGTATTCTTATATGTTACCTTTTTGCTGGTGATAAGCAGTGTAAAAATGTTTCATAATTTTCCACTTTCCAAGTGCTTTCAGCCTCTTCACATTTTCAAGGATGTTATTTTTTTTTCGGTATTGTTATGTCCTCATTTAACAGTAATGTAATATCTTTTTTGTTTTTAATATTTTTTTTTTTAAAGATTTCTTTAAAGTTGTCACGTGATGCGAGCAGCGGAGATCATGTGAACGTCTGTCTTTTTTTTTTTTAAACTTCAAAACTCCATTTCCACTGTTAAGTTGTGTAAGGTTGATGGTAGAAGAACATTTATATATCGTGCCTCTCTTATAGCGAGGTGCATTTGATAATGTGATTTAAAGAGTATTTTTGTAATTTCAACCAAAATTTTCCTTAAGAGGTCTTGTAATTTATGGGTTAAAAAATGTTTTTATTGCACTATTATTACTAGATAGGTGGCATAAAAAGTGTCCTCTCTGACAAGTGGTAGTGTGGCCAATATAGATAATTTATTTATGACAAGAAACACAATCATGTACAGGACATTGAAATTCTTAAACAATGTTAGTTAACACTAGTTTAGATTTTATAGGGTTATTACTTTTAGAAACAACAAGTTTTGCTGTTTTCCATTTACTATAATATATTATAAATTTTGTGAGTTTTGATGAATTACGGCAGAAATGTAGTGTTTTAAAATTTTTCGTATAGAAAATACGTTCTGTTTATAATTAATGTGCATTTGATTGCAATGAAATATGTTTATATTTTCTTGTGTAGTATTTTTAATAATAGTGTCTTGTATTTTTTGTATGAAAAATTTTATTTGTTCATGAATAATATAGTTGGGAAAATTATTGTTGACTAATATTTGTTTTGTATGTTTTAGTTCGCTCAAAAGTATTCTTTGGGAGGAAGAATTTTAATGTGATCAATTTAGAGAAGTTCGTTATTACTGCTATTTTACATATTTCTGGGAATTGGCTATTATATTTAAGAATACAAGAGTTACTAGTGTTTTTCTTATACAGATAAGTGATTAATTCATTGTTTTTACCTCTATATTGACGTCAAGAAACAGGATTTTGTTATTGTTTATACGTAAATTTTAGCGCGGAGTTATTTTCAAAATTTAATTTTAGATTTAAATTCAACTAACGAAATCTTACCCATCCCAAAGGTAACACATTCTAGCTTCGCTAGATGTTGAAAACATTTTTACTAACGTCCCAATTGAAGAAACATTGAATATAATTAGCGACTGCGTTTACAAACAGCCATTTACCCCTCCTCCAAAAAGCCAACCAACAATTCTTCGGAAACTACTTCACACATGCGTCGTACATACCCAATTCTCCGGTCATAATGGCAACATATTCATACAAAATAACGGTGTCGGTATGGGAAAACCATTAGGCCAAACGTTCTCGAAATTTTACATGTCGCATATCGAAAACAAAATGTTTAAAAAAACCGACAAACCGAAGATTTACACAAGATATGTCGACGACATTTTTGTTTTAATAAAAAAAGACGGACAAAATCGTAAATCTTATTTATATATATAGATATATATGTGTGAGCATTGAAGTCAACACTGAGAGGCGACAGACTTTTTCATGCTGGTCCCAATCATCAGGCCTGACGATTGTTACTAGCATTAAACAATCTGCCACCTGTGAATGTTCATTTTTATATTTACAAATAATGTAATCTCTGATATTGAGTATTCTACCCTATAAATATACCACACGTTAAAAGTATATTTCTTCACACACACTTATATATATATATATATATATACAAGCAGTATGGCCCGGCGTTGCTCGGGTTTAATGAAAGCTTTAAAGCTAATCCATGGTCCTGGAACTCAGGCTCTTTGGACGTTGGCACGAAAGACTAAAAAGCAATAGTTGCAATAGTTGCATTGAATGCTTTAACTGGAAGCTTTAACTGGAATGCTTTAACTGGAAGCAAGAAAAATGAATGGATGTAATTCAAATTTTCATTTCCTGGTATCGATATCAAATAAGTTTTTTTGTCGTAAACTGAATTTTGAAGGCTAAATAAGTCCTCTGAGTAAATGTTATCATGGCTGAGATTAAGAACTACAATTATACTTAGAGCCAAACCCGAAGCAAAAACTAAAATAAAAGGGCTGAAAAAATACAGACATACAGGCAGATAAACAGACACACATACAAACATCTTGTGTTTTATATATACTATCGATTGTCTGCACTATTGTAAGAACTGCAATCTTGAAACTTCTGAATATCGTTTCTTGTGTCTTTGTCTATGAGTGTATCAAATTTGATTAAAATCGGATCACTCCTTCTATAACCCGATTTTTCGATTATCGATTTTCGATATTTATCGCGGGTACTTCGACACAAAACCTAGCTAAGAACACTCGCAGACGCTTATAGTACAACTGTGCAAATTTTCAAGAAAATCGGTTCAGCCGTTTCGGAGTCTATAGGTAACGGACACGCACGCAGACACACACAGAGACAAAGTTCCATTTATAAATAAGTTTATATATATATATATATATATAAGCAATCGGAGTCTAACCGTACTGATGAGCTGTGATAAGGCGAAACAGATCTGTCTGCGGATGACAATATATATATATATATATATATATATATATCACTCCTGTCGCATTCATGGAGATTTCATTAGAGAGAAAATAGCGAGGCAGAGGCAGCTCATTTCATCTCTTTACTGTCAGGAATTAAACATTACTATCTATTATGAAATTTCTTGAAGAGTTTTTGCTCTTTAACAGTGACTTGTTGTTTTATTTTTTTCAGTAATAATGAAATCGAGTAGTGAAGAATATATGTATATATCATCTCCATTATAATAAAGACCGTTGTACATTTATTGTATATATATATATATATATATATATATATATATATATATATATAAACGGCCTTCATTAAAAAAAGAAGATAATAGAGAAGATTATAATAATTATTGCAAAATTAAAAAATTCTCGCACTTTTTCTTATATATATATATATATTGTCATCCGCAGACAGATCTGTTTCGCCGTATCTCAGCTCATCAGTACGGTTAGACTCCGATTGTTTTCTTACCCGGGATTGAAACCCGACCGAAATGGCGTCAGTCGGCGACTCTACCCCTGGGCTATGGGCGGTCGCTGGAAGTAGGCAGACTTTTTTTTAGCACATATCATTATACGCGCCCAATAGCTAGAGCGCTCTAATTCATTTCATTGAATGAGCGATGCGTACATATATTAACGAAACTTGGTTATAAGCAACCGACAATTTGAAATGAATTGTTTGAACATCATTCTTTTTTTTATCGATACTCGTATTTAAGTAGATATTGTTTTTAATGAAACAGTATTATATATTTATATATACCTGCCTGATTATTTACGATACATCGTAAAAAAATGATGTTCAAACAATTCATTTCAAATTGTCGGTTGCTTATAACCAAGTTTCGTTATATATATATATATATATATATATATATATATATATATATATATCCGAGTGAATAAAGAACGAAGAAACAAAATTTTTTACAACGTTCAAAACATTAATTTAAAACAGTGCTCGATATATAATATATAGAGCTGTGAATATTTATTATAAATTACATTTTAGAACATGTACAATTTTTTTTATATATACACTGCAAATTTATACATTTGTTTCGACATTGAAACTACAATGTCTCATCAGGTAGTGTGGACAGGAATGAAAAGCCTCTTTTCTTATATTTGGTGAGTTGTGTGTGGGATGTTGGTTGTGGTTAGTGATACGTAAATAACTTGAATGCATTTACAGATCCATTGGTAACAGTTTATTTATTTAATATTTTTTTCAGAATATTCAACTCAATCAGACCGAATTTCTTTTAAAAATAAATTGGTTAGATTCATCCAGATGGAAAGAATAGTAGAGGAAATAGGAGGAAGGAAATCTTTTTATCGATGAGAGAGGGAGTCAGATATACAGTGTTAATATTTTAATACGGCTGTCATATTTGGAATGTTGCATTTCCATCCCAAACAATAAAATAACCTTAGATTAAACACTAATTTCTAGATTTTGAAATACAAGTCAGTAAATTTTAGGACCGTATTTCAAATATAAAAATTGAATTATTAGATTTTTATATTAATTTTGACTGCAATAGTAATATCTTCATCTTATAAACATAATCTTTTCAGTTTCATGATAATAATATTACTATCAATTATGATAACAATGTTAAAGGTGATTAAAATTTTTTATTATTATTAATGACAAGAATAGCAATAATAATAACAATAATTATTATTTTTAATGTTAATAATATTAATAATACTTAAAAATATAAATATAATTATTAATAATAATTAAAAATTTAAATAGGAAATAAATAATGTTGTAAGTATGAAGTCTTTAACGAAGTATTATATGAAAACACTGGAGGGCCCTTTAAGTGATTTAAATTATATACATATTTACATCGAAATCTTTACTTGCACATCTATTCTTTTTAACTAATTAAATACTTACATGTATATACACCCACATATACATATATAAAGATAACATAAATAAATTATATTTAAGCTATAGGGAGATGGTTAATGTTTATTAAATGGGCCACGTGTCATAAAAATGGTAGCTTCATATGAGCTGGTTAATATTTATTGATACGGCCTTGAGTCATACATAAACGAGCTCCCTACATCTTACAGATTTATTCGATTTTATCAGAAGGTTGTAGATTGGTTGGTTGGATTAGAAGAAAAGTGAAAGAATAAAAATATACAATTTTCATGTTAAAATAGAAATTTATTAAAAGAAAATAATAACATGAATTGTTGAAGTTCAATGAGAAACAAGTAATTAGTTAAGGGTATCAAGAGTTGTAGAAATGTTCGTAGTAGTAACTTGTTTGAAAGAGTTTATGCGTACGTATATACGTATGTATGAGCGTTTTTTGTTCTTTTTTTTAATGTATTTGAATGGAGAAGAATTAAAAGCAATCAGCACACGAGAAGGAAGGAGAAAGAGAACGAATTTGTGACGTGACCTTACGTCCGAGTCGACTTGAAGTTTCTCCCTTTACATTTTAGTGTGTCGTCTCGCTGCTCCCATCTGATTGTCTGACTGACACTGACCGAAACCTTTTATAGTTATTTAGTTTTTTTAGCACTGGATCGCTAACTGCTTTTAGTCTTTTTAGTCTTGCAAATCACGTCCATTGGTCAGAAAATCAATTTAACATCTACTCGCGAAATCGACTTTTTCTTTAAGCACGCGGTCAGTCCTTTTTCTATACGGCAAAAATAGGGTTTCACATGTCGTTCTGAATTTTTGTAAAAGTGAAAAACCAAAGTGTTTTTAATTCTTAATTTTCTATCCACCACACATATATTGCTTTATCGAATAGAATTTGCCTTAAACGGAGCATTTGGTTTTGTCATTACAGTTGCAAGGAGGTTTATATTCTTCTGCGTTATTGTAAAACAAAATAATAAGTAGCTGAGTGAATCAATAATATTTTGAATATTCTAGGTGCAGGAATAACTTATTTTCAGAGTTTATCTGTTAAAAATTCTTTTTAGGGGTTATTTTGGTTAAGGTGTTTTTCTATTGGATTATGAAGGTATCGGCCGATATTTATATTGAACAACTTGCAGAATGGTATGTTAAACCAAATTATTTTTTTCTGTTTTTTTACATTAGTTATTTTGTCTTTCAAAGTTTTTTGGTAGAGTAATTATTTATTTAAATTACTTTTCTTGAGGGCTTCTTTATATATTGATTTGTTGTCATTAAATATTTTTGGCTGGACGATAATCTATTAATTCTCGTATTTACTGTGTTAAGAATTTGATTGATTATTGACTTAGAGTGATTGGGATTGACATTAATGTAAATAGGATATCGATTTCCTTTGTGAAATGGTTTGAATGTATTGCTGAAAAGATTTAAACTGAAATCTAAGAAATTTACTACTTTTAAGTTAGATGTGATTTCGATTTTAAAATCCAGAAATTGGAATATTATTATAATTTTTTTCTGTATTTTAGATGATAAAGGGCCATTGATATTAGGGATAAATATGAAATCATCTTCTCGGCAAAAACTTACTTGACTGGGATAAATAATTCTATTAAAAGTATGTAATATGTACATTTTTATTAGATCAGCGATATGGGCTGAATCATACACCACACACTTTGGAACGTCAAAGTTATCGTTGAGATTGTGGTGATACGGAGCAAAAGCGATGGACCGGATGTTTGCACCCTCACAACCAAAAAGCAAATGACCAAAAGTCGTCGTTGGCATCCGGGTTCGCGCAGATGTTCCAGCTGAAAAATAAAAATTAATTAAATATTAAGTTTCCAGTTCGCGAGCCTACACGAATTTTATTTATCGGCCAATGGGAAGCCCAGAATCAAATACAAGTGTGAATTCCCAAATGATCTGGTGCGATCCAAAAAGCCAAAATAAAAAGCCGATACAGAAAGCATCGCCAGACAGACCGATGTAGGCCGACACACAGGGACTGACTCGAGAGAGAGGAGTGTAATAAGTATCCCCTTGACCTAAGTCAAGTGGCTTACTATCCTATCCTCTCCTCTTATCTTTCGCTGTCTCAAAACTACTTACTGACCAAAGGAGCGAATACATCAAAGACATTCCTTACTTACAACGCTCCCACATTCCTAAGTATTAATTCTCTTTTCAGTATTTTATTGCCATGAACATTTTAACGTCCGTTGGACCTATAATTTAAGTATTACGTTCATTGTAAAAACCTTAATTGATATGTGTACATATAAAATGTTAGTTTTCAACTCAATTTGCTTTTCTTGATTTATAATCATTTTATGACTTATAGTGGGCTATCTACAACAAGGCCAAATTCCGTCAATCTTCAGCAATATACAACTACCAATCACTAGAACGGACTCCCCACTATAAACTATGGATAACCCGCTATGAGATTTTTAGTCCGATTGGAGGCGTTATATACTAGTTAAGATTGTCTAGCCGCTAAAATAATTTTAAGTTCATTCTTCGTAATGTTTGTGTAGGTTTTAGCATAATTGAAACTTTTTAATAATAGATTGTAAGAAATCGAGGTGTAGAAATCGATATCAAATTGCATAAAAGTAGCTTTAAGTTTGTTTTGAATCTGTTGAAACCATTTAATAGTATCCGAAGAATCTTTCTACAGATTTTTACAATGGGTTTTTTTGTATAGTTAGTATTTTTTTAACTATGTTTTTAGAAATTAAGCCTAATTCTGTTTTGGAAGGATTAATTAACCTAGATTGAAGATTATTGTCAAAATATAGTTTGTAGTTATCAAAAATGGATTATGCATTTTTTATATGGGTTTTACCTTTCTGTCTGCGATGCCAAATTTATTGGCCAATTTAGCAGCATCCTCGTTAATTGATGAAATAATGTTATTGTTGTTATATTTTTTATAAGTACCAGTGATTTTATAAGTTTCAGTGATTTTATAAGTACCAGTGATTTTAATGAGAAGTCGTTTATGATAATTCGGTGGTTCGATTTTATAAAAGTTTTTAGATTTATCGTCTTTAATCCATATCTTGTTAGAATATTTAATGTTATTAATATCTTTTTTGGGATTATGTTGGAATTGGTTAGATGGCTTCTTAAATTTGACATTTTTAATTAAGATAAACATGTCAGTTTCGAAGGCTTCTAAAAGTTTATTACATGGTGAAGTCTTTTGAGGTTTTAGATTAAATTATTTTTATTTTCTTTTATAGTATTTTGGGGGTGTTTGGAGAAAATAAGTTTTCCATCTTAGCCTTTTCATAATTTCGATTACTTCTTCAGTGAATAATAGAGTGAAGGAATGTAAGGAGGTGTAAGGGATGTTTGTTAACGAATATTCTGAAGTAAATTTATCAATTTTCTTGTAAAGATTTAGATGTATAATATTATTTAAACGGAATTTTCCAAAGAGAAATCGACTTATGGTATATAAGTATCAAATAATTAAATAGTGTCCTTAGTAATTGGTAAGGTTAATTCCACGGTACAGTGGATATTGGTTCGGAACAAGAAACCGGGGAGCCGAGTTCGAATTCCAGTTGAATCCATTGTATTCACTTACGCGCAAATACCCTTAGGAAAGGCATTAATCCGTCTCTTCCTTCCAGTTATGGGTTAAATAGCAGGACAGATTGGGTTCTATAGCCTTGGCCGGCAACCAGACTACTGCAGAAAGCAATGGCAACCTACTGCGGGACAATCTTCTGCCCAGTCTGTTATGTCTCTTTCGAGACATGATCGCCCAAGCGTGTATCACGTATGGCACTTAACTGACTGAATTCCACGGGGGAATGGTGATCTGATGAAAAATCAATGTTAGAATTTAACAGAAAATTATAATGAAAATAAATTGGACGAATTTACAAATCCACTGGTGATAATCTATTTCATAAAGATTTAAAACAATATATTCAACAACTCAGACCGAATTATTTTACAAAAATGAATGAGTTAAATTTATTTAGACGGCGGAAATAATGGGAGGAAGTGGAAGAAGGAAAACATTTTATCGATGAGAGAGGGAGTCAGTTATCAGTGTCTATTTTATTATATATGTCATTCACAAGCCTGTTTCGCTGTATGACAGCTCATCAGTGAGAGTAACACATCCACTAGCTTCTGGCCGAAACCGATTTGGTGTCAGTCGGAGTCGCTACTCCCTAAGCCATAGACGCATAGTATCAGGAAAAAGAAATTTTAACGTCTTGTATATAAGCAGTGTATACACACGCCAGTCGAAGAGTCACGCTTATACAGCAGAAGTGGAAACTGTTTGTAAAATTTTCTTTTCTAGAGAGCTCAATATATATATAAAGCAATGTTTGTTTGATTTGATCATTAACAGCAGTGTTTCTCTATAATTGATTTAAATAGTGGTCAGTTGACCATTTCAGTGTTCCAGTCATTCGTTGTTGTTTTTTAATTCTATTGAATAGGAATAAAATAACCTATGTCTTAGGGATTTTCTTACTATAATTATATAATACTGCATTTGTCATGACATACTGAGACGCTCGGGAGAATAAACTGTCGAATTTTTAATATTAGATTTCATAGCATGATTATGCTTTATGGATTAACTGGGAAGATAACATAAAAATGGAACCACTATATTGAATCCATAGCAAAATCTACTGCTAAGAAGGTTGGGTCACTATGTCGATCCAGGATGTTTTTTCCACATGAATCCATCCTGCATATATACAGGTCAACCATCCGTCCGTGCATGGAGTACTGCTGCCATTTATGGTCAGGCGCCCCTGCCGTTCTCCTCAGTGTTCTTGACAGGCTCCAAAGGAGAGTCTGTAATGTGATAGGTACTGATCTGGCGACTCGACTGCAGCCACTTCCCCATCGTCGAAATGTGGCCTCCCTCTGTCTCTTCTATAAATACTTTCATGGCTTCTGCTCCTCAATAGATGTTTACTCGTGCAACCAGACTGGCAACTGGGTCCCACCCATTCACAGTCAGGTTAGCCAAATGCAGACGACAATTCTACTCCTGCAGCTTCCTCTCTCGCACTTCCCGCCTGTGGAACTCACTCCCGTATTCTTGCTTTCCTGACGGCTACAACCTCCAGAAATTTAAATACAAAGTCAATACTCATCTACTAACCACTGGACTCTAGCTCTCTCCCCACCCCTGTATAACCTTCCCTTTCTCTCCACCTATGTATCTGTCATTGCATCTGATTTCTCAGCTTTCTATTGCTCCTTTCTAACTAGTTTGTACTCCTCACTCTTTTCTAATTAATCTTTTTACATTTATGTAGCCCCCTGCATATCAGTGGCATTTCCGCCTTGCTCGAGGGGAAAATTATTAAAAAATAAAATAAAATAAATAAAAATTTAGTTAATATGTCGGAATCAATAATCTGTTAATAAAAATGTTTCTGTTTTCAAAGAAAGAAAATTAGAATAAGGTTTATCGATACGGAGTAATTGAGTTCAATTGACGTTCATAAAAATCCTCAGGAGTTTTTTTTTTATATTTTATCAGACGCGACGCAATCTGTCAAAACTGGAAATAAATCACTTCCAATAAATCTTAATCTAATTCCACGAAATAAATAATCCATAAACGCTCATATATGAATACAAATAGTTTGTGTATAGGAAAACACTTGCTGAAAATACATATATACTTAGACAAGAAAATAATAAACGAAAACTTAAAATTCTAGAAGCTAGACATCAAGCAGTTTAAACCTAGCCTAAATAAAATAAATTTCGACACATCCACTAACATACTTCAATGCCTATAATCGACGGGAGAGGTCATAGTTATTATACTTACCCCCAACACCAATAAGTAGTAGCAGTTCCCAGACCAATCCTCTCAAGCCACTATACTCTCATTTGACCAAAAACCCACTACCACCATTCCTTCTCGGCCTGCGGCCATGTGCGACGCAAAAAATGGACCTGTTTAATTTTCACTCTATAACTCCACTCTGTTAATAATTTAAATGTTCTATGTTCACTGTATATGAAATGTTCATCCTTTGATAATGGCTTATGTAAGCTCAGACCTGATAAAAAAATCAACAATTACTGCGATTTCTTGTCGTCTTTCAACGATAGCACCATCAAGCTAATCAGATTATACGAACGGATCTTACACAAAATAAATAGACAGAACATGTCTATATTATTCAATGAAACCTGTATTAATGAAAAAAGGCTGCCAAAATACACACAATATATATATATATATATATATATATGTGTGTGTGTGTGTGTGTGTGTGTGTGTGTGTGTGTGTGTGTGTGTGTGTGAATGCATATATTTTATAGATCCGATACAATATCATTTTCTGGTATATTATATTTAAAGGGTCAAATTGCTGAATATCAGGAATATAGCGTATTTAGATATGCACAGAGAGGGCAAGGGGATCAATGCCGAGTGGCGACAGAATCTTTCATTTTTAAACGCAGTCCTCAGGCTTATGATCTGAAGAGAGCGTTCAAGCATGAAAAAGATTCTTACCGCTTGCTATTGATCCCTGTGTCCATACTGTTTATTTATATCAATCTATTTTTGTCCCTTCATGATCTATCTATCTATCTATCTATCTATCTATCTATCTATCTATCTATCCTTGTCCCTTCATTATCATATCTATCTATCTATCTATCTATCTATCTATCTATCTATCCTTGTCTCCCTCATTATCTATCTATCTATCTATCTATCTATCTATCTATCTATCTATCTATCTATCTATCTATCCTTGTTCTTCATCTATCTATCTATCTATCTATCTATCTATCTATCTATCTATCTATCTATCTATCTATCCTTGTCCCTTCATTATCTATCTATCTATCTATCTATCTATCTATCTATCTATCTATCTATCTATCTATCTATCTATCCTTGTCCCTTCATTATCTATCTATCTATCTATCTATCTATCTATCTATCTATCTATCTATCTATCTATCCTTGTCCCTTCATTATCTATCTATCTATCTATCTATCTATCTATCCTTGTCCCTTCATTATCTATCTATCTATCTATCTATCTATCTATCTATCTATCTATCTATCTAACAACTAATTAACATTTTTACCAAGGGTTATGAAGGAATGTGGAATTGAGGTGACTGTCAAAAAATGGCCGTGGAAAAGATTTCGCCCACTTCATATGAATCAACTTAGAATGCAGTCTTAAAAACAAAACATTTCTATAATGAAAATGAATTGGTTTCTAGAGGTTAATTCACATTGGTGATAGTGTGGCTTTCTATAGCTTGAATAATTGCTTACAGTGTATACAAACGTTTCAGAATTTTCGAAGTTACTTGATATCATTTTCTGCTGTTAGTCTCCGACAACATGAGATTGCGTTATTTTCTGATGAATTCTACTCTCTAGTCAATATTTGATCCATTAGTTAAATCGGTGTTCTAGCCTGGCCGTTCATAAATCAGTCTCTGTTTGCCTTACCAGTACGTGATACACGCTTGGGTGATCATTTCTTTTTCTATCCATGACTAACTAGACAGAAGATTTTCTCGGAGTAGGTTGCCAATTATTTCTGCTACAGACTGGTTGCCAACCAAGGCTAAGGAAACATCGCACTTGCAATTTAATCCATAGCTAGAGGAAGAAGAGATGGATTTATAGATTTCTCAAGGATATTTGCACGTAATTAAATCCTCTGATTTCTCATTCCGAGCCGATATCCATTACGCCACAATTCGTCGGAATCTTAAACGAGCGTTTAGCAAAAAGTTTTATTTGGCGCTATTTAAACTAAAATCAACGTTAACGAATTTTCTTGAGCCATCTCTTTTTATGCAGCTCTAAGTTATGATATTCTCACCCCAAACACTTCACTTTCTTTGTTGTGTATGGTGGTTCATGTTACTCTTCTGTTAGACTCAAGAAATATCTACACTTATTACATTAAGGATCTCTCTTCGTCTCTTCGTCTCGTCGCTAAATGTGATCTTATCCCAAGAATCTACATCGTGTAATTAATACGACTTAGACTAACGTAATCTTGTTTTTTTTTTAATCATTTCACCCCAAGCAAGGCATTCCACTGCCACTATTGCGCTTGGGGCTACATGAGGGGAGGTAAATAGGAAGACTGGTTAGATAGGAAATGTCAGAAGGAGGTGATAGATAGTTTGGAGGATGGGAAGAGTGTTTGAAAGAATGGAAGCGAGTTAGTGTTAGGAGGTGTCTATTGACCTTACATTTAAACTCCTGGAGATTGTAGCCGTCAGGGAAGCAGTCATGTGGAAGAGAATTCCACAGTCGGGAAGTGAGAGAAAAGAAACTGTTGGAGTAGAAGTTGCGGTTGCATTTTATCGGTTTCACTGTAAAAGGGTGGGATCTATTTGCTAATCTAGTATCTCGTGTAAATTCGAACCTAGGGGGCACCAGTGATCTAAGTTTTCATATAATCATTTGTTTAAAACTGGTTTCTCTGTTGAAATAAGGCTCTTCGTTCCTGTTCTTGAAGGACGTACTTAATGTTATCTACTGACAACAAATTGAACAAGTCACACACATGCATTTCTTGTTTATCAGTCTCTTCTTGCAAGAAGCATTTTTCTGCCCTAATGAGTCTTTGCATTATCCTATGCTGCAGTTTTCGAATGCAACCAAACTTTAGTCGATTGAAAACATTTCTAAGGTACTGAAGCTTCGTGAGGATTTCAGGAATGCAACGTCTTCACAGTTTTTTAACGATTGCTTGCTGATTTATTTTTCCTGGCAGTTTCCACTATCTTCATCCTGGTTTCTTTTGACATTTACACGATAATCTGAAGAATTAAAGCATATCGAAATTCGGAGACAGAATCTACCTTGTATTTAGCAAAAAAATCGGTTCTGTTCCGGAAAAACTTTTTTCTCTTTTAGCGGTGGAACAAAAAAAAGTGAACAAAATGTCAGGTGGCTGATGAATTTTGCCCGGCTATTTTTGGTTGTCATTCTGATTCCTTGCAAATAATACGGTAATTAGATGTGAAAATGAATAATACTTATTCAAATTTCAATCTGAGTTTAAGTTTGAGTTTTGTTTAACAGCATATCAACCTCTCTGGGTTATTTAATGCCAAAAAGTTCGGGTTTTAAGGTATTTTTTAATGTTTGGTTATAGTGAGAAGGTTGATTTAGTCAGAGTTTGCTGAAAAGTTTGTTTTTAATCGCTTTTTTTTTAGAAACGAAATATGTCTTCCAGTTTTGTATTCAAATGTGTATTGCTGGTAATAATCTTTTCCTTCAAAAATGTATATTTTTCTATGAAAGTCTATTTTTATACTTTCATAGTGTTTTGACCCCAGTTTGGGGGTTAACTATTTTCCCATAGCTAGGACCCTAACAGGTGCTACCATTCCGGGTCAGGGTGGACTTGGGAACAACAGCAATTAAAAGGTGGTTCCATGCTCCTCGCACCCCCCCCCCCACACAATCAGAGGTCTTGCTGCCGGATGCAGTTTACCGTGTTATTCGTGTTATTAGAGAAACGCGTGGGGAAATCAACTACTTGCGGAAAGGATTGAGTGATTAAAAAGTTCATGGCCTCGGCACTAGCATGATCAGAGAAACAAAATATAGCTAAGCGAGCTTAGTAGAGAGAGACGGAATACATGTAGGAATGATCAAGATATTCAAGAGAAACCACTTTAGCTAAAGGGAGAAATTTGCTAACATAAATATCAATTTCATGCATATGGATATTGGAGTCTTTCCTAAAGAGGGAAAGGTAACCAGGGATATAGAAATCAGAGCAAGGGGAGGGGTCAAGATTAGTTTCACAGAGGGCTAAGATGTCAGGTAAGTTTACGTTGATGATAGATTCAACACTGCAAAAGTTCGTACGAATGTCACGTACGTTCGAAAAAGAAATGTTAATAGGTTTAGGTGATTTATGTTTAGCTTGTTTAGTTTTAGTTCTTCCTTTGTGTGATGTCATAATTAGTAATCTTTTCGATAAGGAGAGGCCTAGACTAGTAGTATCTGTTGGCTGCTAAATACAACATGTATAGGAAGGAAACTGGCGCAGACTGCAACATAACGTAGTCTCAAGGTTGCCCACCAAAAGTAGTTGCAGGGACACGCATCAATGCGCGACATGGCACTCCAAGATACCCAATATTATTCAACAGTTGATCAGAGCAGCCTCTCAAGACGCTACGCAAGAGTTCAGGCTCCTAACTATCTGTTGGAAGCAACAACCAGGAAACTGCCAAACCGGTACCCTCCGAATGAAGACACGTCACCACTAACCACACACACTGCAAAAGCCTTACAACAGCACGACTATCAAGACCTAAGGAGAGGAAAGAAACTGGGAACACCCATCCTAAACAGAAAAAAAGCTTGAACCTCTACTCCAGACCAAAAGAAGAGGTAGGAGTATGAATTAGGCGATAGTAGGGACTATCTACGCCAAGTTAAAAAATAAATAAATAAATAAAAATTCCTTAAGTTTTAACTTTGTTAAAGTCATGAGATCCTTTAGTAAACACTGAGAATTTTTACATACCTTTTCTTAGAAATTCAAACAAATTTAAAAAAGAAACCTTCCTGTTCAGAGGCCTAAAAGAGCTAACTAATATCTAAACTGACATAAGTATAATTTTAAAATCATCAAACGCTATATGCGACAAAAATTAAAAATAAATAAATGCGTATATAAATATTTTTAATTTAAAAGTTCAGTATAAAAATAAGTCAATGAAGCTTACCAGAAATGGAATTGGCTGCCATCAAAATATTAACCAAGTTGAGTGAAAATTTGCATTCATCATGTGAAATTCCATTTCGCTTTTTATTCAGTTGTTATTCAATAGGCCTCTAGCTTCATTGAAAAGAGAGAGAGAGAGAGAGAGAGAGAGAGAGAGAGAGAGAGAGAGAGAGAGAGAGAGAAAGAGAGAGAGAGAGAGAGTGAAAGAGAGAGAGAGAGAGAGAGAGAGAGAGAGAGAGAGAGAGAAAGAGAGAGAGAGAGAAAGAGAGAGAGAGAGAGAGAGAGAGAGAGAGAGAGAGAGAGAGAGAGAGAGAGAGAGAGAGAGAGAGAGAGAGAAAGAGAGAGAGAGAGAGAGAGAGAGAGAGAGAGAGAGAGAGAGAAAGAGAGAGAGAGAGAGAGAGAGAGAGAGAGAGAGAGAGAGAGAGAGAGAGAAAGAGACGAAAATCACCATTAACAATTGAAGTTCCTACGGCTTCAAAGGAAAATTAAAATCTGCCTCTCCTTATATCCAATTCGGAAACTAAAGAAGTCGTTCCAATTAATTTGCACAATGGTCTCTGTATTCACACACTACGGACTCTTCCTGCCTACAGAGAACGGGGTTAGTCAGTAGTGTTGGGTTGTGTTGAGTTGAGTTGTTAGCCAAAGCACTTGAACCCCGCTCGTTGGTCAGCAAGAAATATGGACTTATTACCGAAATTAATTAATTTGTATATATTTGACGTCCACTAACAAGTATTCCTGAATCTACAAACCGTGTACAGGTTATATATTTTTTGTTCAATACACTTAACTTTTTTCCTCCCATATCTTTTTTGTGTTATTATTATATTGTGTGGTTTCCTCACAAGAATCCACAACAGAAACTAAATAAGTTGTTTCAATTAATTTGCACAAGGGTGTATATATTCTATCCAATTTGAAAACTTTTTACTTAGTCATGATTTGGTGATGAACCAACGTCAACATAAAAATATTTATTTTCCAAATTAGATGTAGAATATTACAAGTAGTGTCATATATTCATCATTAGATCAAATTGTCGCTCAGATAATAAATTAAACGAAGAAAGAAACTTATTAGAACAAGAATAGCCCTTCTTTTTTGTCCTGATACCCCGACAGCATGAATTTAAGCGCGCTACTTAGAGCTTGCTCAATCATCGACGACTCTCAAACAGTTCCATCTAGCCAATTTCCCTCAACCCTGATATGGTTTTCAGTCACTCAACCCGTGAGATGGTTTTCCAAATCTGGGGTCCTTCATCACCCCAGTCACATTTCTGACAAGTTTATCATGGTGAGATTCTAAGCTGGATTTTGACGCTTGGAAAGAGAACACTTTTTGCCGCTCTGATATATATATATATATATATATATATATATATATATATATATATATGTGTGTGTGTGTGTGTGTGTGTGTGTGTGTGTGTGTGTGTGTGTGTGTGTATGAATCAAGAACAATTTTAGGGGAAATAAGTATGACAAAACAAAAAAAAACGTGATGCCTTTCCTCTATTAAGAATCCATCGGGCTATTTATTTTTATCTTAGTGCAACTACGCATGCGCACGAATGGGAGATGCTAGGAATATAAAATATGTTTTTTGATTTAGTTGATTTCGTTTTTGCTCAAATGGCAATTACCTTGATGCGACTACACATATGCCCCAACAAGGCAGAGGCGCTGAGAATTTTAAATTTTAATTTAAATTAG
This sequence comes from Ascarosepion bandense, assembly GCA_037127315.1. Classification (NCBI taxonomy): domain Eukaryota; kingdom Metazoa; phylum Mollusca; class Cephalopoda; order Sepiida; family Sepiidae; genus Ascarosepion; species Ascarosepion bandense. The sequence goes on from JBBBDQ010000562.1 coordinate 1,297,320, forward strand.
AAAATATATATGTACATATTTAAATGTGTTTTGGCATATATATATATATATATATAATGTGAAGAAAGGATACTGTTATTTAACGTTTACTTTTTAATTTTACAGTGCTCAGTACTAAAGATTATTATTATTGCTCAGTACTAAAGATAATTATTATTGTAATATAATTATTTTAATATATTCGTGGCACAGAATTTTCCCATGTTTTGGAATCATATTTTCTATGACTCCATGTTCAAGTAGCTCTTCGTTTTTCGTGGCAACACATGGTGTATCCCCGGTCACGCAACCAAATGTGACACCGTTGTCTGGGCCTTGGGTCCTAACCCCGGTCCGGGAACCTGAGTCATGGTTGATGCTGTCGACACGGTACCTGTTATGACGACGCTCTCGGGTCGCTAGTCGTGATGGTCTCGTCACATTAGATGGTCTTTGAGTCGTCTCTTACAACGGTGAACTTCCCTGCCCACGCTGTGAATTTTGATCTCAGGAAAGACACGTTGAAAACCCGGTAGCCGTTTCTCTACCATCTCAAAACAGGCCAGACACACGCGTACACTCGTGTTGATAAAAAAATAAATAATTTCGAAGACGCCTGGATAGGTTGCGGAAAAGTCTTTAAATATATATAAAAAAAAGTACTTAGCAACAGAGCAGTATATACAGTCGTCGAATTCAATTTTCACGACGGAGTGAAAGTTTTCGTTTAAAATAATCAGAGATTTCAATTTTTTAAATTTTAAAAAAGTTTTTTCAGGGCTCTTTACTGAAGCTTTACGGAAATATCCGAAGTCCGGTGCTGGGCGCCAACGGCTGCAGTAAATTCGTCTTGTCTCTTACGCTCGGCAACGAAAGACTACTGATTTTGCTTTCCGGGGTTTCGATTTTTATGCTTGTCACAAATTCTCTGGGAAGGTGCTGATGGACCCGGGGTGTCTATGCAGATAAAATCATTGACCAATGAGATTACTTCCACCTCCACATTTCGAGGTGGGGTTTATATCACTCTCTTGGCTCAACGAATGTGGTATTTCCTCTGACGTAATTTCTTCTTCTTCTTCTTCTTCTTCTTCTTCTTCTTCTTCTTCAATTGACTAAGTCAACAATACAACTTTTATGTTAGAAATTTATAATTCACTTTATTCCCATAACCAGAATTTAACCTTTTTACCTCATCAAAGATTTTTGACAACCTTGTTTTGACTACCGCTATTTTTCACTTCCACCGGCTGAAAACCCTAGAGCTTCTGATCAATTTTCGAATAAGCTATTCAAAAATACATTTTTTCGTTTCTATTGTCTTCGATTTCCAGCTAGTTTTTCTTTTTTTTCAGATTTTACAAGTTTGTAATAAGTATTCTTTTGTTTTAACTTCTCTCATATCGCGATTGACAATAAACTGCAAAACCAACAATACCACTAATAATAATTTCTTTCGCTCCGTCGTATTAGACTTAGTATTACATTTTGTTTCTTTTTCACATGCAATATTACAAAGCAATCTTAAACAAGGCAATTACGTTTTACATAAGTATCTTAAGCAGAGCAATTACGGGTTATATAATCACGCTAGAAATTTTAGTTGGAGACATAGTAAAGATATGATTCAGAAATATGGGATATTCTGTGTCTTAAATTAATTATATTGCAATATATTGAGAAAGTGTGTCTGTGCTGAGCTCGAAACCAACAATGCAAAATGTCGCTTTTATGCTTCAACTAGTTCATATTAAATTTCTTTCTCTCTCTTTCTCCATCTCCCTCTCTCGCATATATATATATATATATATATATATATATATATATATATATATAACATAAATAGGGATGTTCCATCGAGAGAAATTGGTACAGAATAAAAAGTGTGAGAGGTTGTGAAGGTTTTGTTTAAAGTGTATACTTATTTTTGTTGTTATTATATATGTTTTCATAAATTAAGGGTCCATCATGGTATTTGTGACGCTACACATGTTTCGAGTCTAATGTTGACTCTCTTCAGGAGAATACACTTGTGACTTTACGTATCGGATCCGTTTGTGTTTCTGATGACCAAGGTATCGTGTATAAATAAGTAAATCAAGTTGTGGCCACCCGGTTGAAATGTTTGTGGGTTTGGCGGTTTTTCACATCAGCACGTTAAGTTTCTTCTGGATAAGGTATCGAGCATAAATGGATAAACAAATTAATAACTCAAGTGCTAACCATCCAGTTGAAGCGAGTGTGGGGCTGGGGCTATTTCACGTTAGCACATTAAGTTTATCTTGGAGGCGCCTCAATTATCGAGGAAGTTTTCACTGACTTGCGACATTCGTTTGTAATTCTTTTCTGTCAGTCATATAGTTTTTATTTTTTGCTTTGACGAAACTATTTGGATGTGTGTGTGTGTGTGTGTGAGAGAGAGAGAGAGATAGAGAGGGGGAGCGTTTTTGATATTTTGTCTTTATGCTTTAAAAACATTTTATGGGTCATCATCTTCTATGTTCCCTGTATCTTCAGGAGGTAGGCAATCGTGGCTTTCCACGTCTTCTCATCCCTGGTGGCTCTTAGCACGCCTTCTCCTGTTGCACCACGTCTCTTCCTGATGCTCAGTATTAATTTCCTTTTCGTTTGCTTCATTTCCAAAACCTCATCATTGCTCACATGCTCGAGCCATGATATTCGCAGCATCCCTTTGTAGAAGCACATTTCAGTTGCCTTAAGTTTTTCCTTTATCTTTGATAATATTGTCCAGCATTCACTGCCATATTGAAAAACTGACAACACATAGCAATCCAGTACTCTCTTCTTTGTTTTAGCGAAATTATTCTGTTTCTTAATACTTTACTCAACTTTTGGAATGCTTCCTTCGCCATGCCAATTCGTCTTCGGATCTCTGTGTCACACCTTCTGTCTTCTGTTATAACACATCCCAGGTATTTAAATTTTTGTACCTGATTAATTCTAGTATCTCCGACCTGTATTTGGCATATAGGGTTGCCATTTTTACTGATGACCATATATTTGGTTTTCTTGCAGTTTATTTGTAGTCCTTTCTTGTCACTCTCTTCAGCTACCTTCTGTAGGGGGTCTTGTAGTTTCCTTTCTGTGTCTTATATCAGCACTGTATCATCTGTGTATCTTATGTTGTTTAAATTGTGGCCTCTGATGACAAATTCAGTCATAACTTCTAGGGTCCTCAAAATATTCTCGCTGTACAAGTTGAACAGATCCGGTGATAAGACACATCCTTGTCTTACGCCCTTTTCTATCTTTGTATATCTGCTGAATTCGTTACTCTCCGTCAAAACATCATTGAATATAGAACATTGCCAGAACAATATGACGCTACCATATACGCATGCAAACAGAAAAAATATCATTGCCAGTAAAATTAAATGGGTTATAACAAAAAGATCACCATCACACAGCAGTAGTAGCAAAAATTATACCTAAATGAGAATCTAGCTATACTCAGCTTCAAAATCAAAAATTAAAAATAATAAACTAAAAAAACGAGATAATTGGAAAATGTATGCAGGTAAAAAATACCTGCTTTGCTATATAAATATCAATAACAACAAATTCAAACAAAAACGAAGCATACGAACTATGTAAGTATAAAAATTAAAAAAGAATTAAAAAATTAAAAAATAGATAAGTATAAATACAAATATATACGCACACACAATCACGACAAAAAGCAGAAACTAAAAATCAAAAACAAAACAGAAATTATTTAAAGATAAAAATATACATGCAAAAATTCAGTCACGAACAAAACAGAAAATAATGCAACAGCCATCAAACGAAAGCAAAAACACGCACATAAAGCACACAAACACAAATATACACAAAAACAAAAGCGTCCAGCCATGGCCCAGAAAAAATAAACTGTCACACGGCAAAACATACCCCCACGGTAAAAAAAAGTCAAACTCATAAAAGAGGTCAATAGAAGAAAAGCGAAACAAAACTAAAAATCAATATAAAACAATTAAGCAAACACACGCTCACGCGTACACCAAAAAATCAAAACAACAAGCTTAAAAGAAAATCAAACCCCTGCAGATTAAAAATAAAAAGGTAAGAATAAACAAAAATAAAATAAAATCAACCAATCGCAAACAAGAATCACATCATGTTCTATATGAACAAGAAAAATCAGGTATTAATAGCAACTCAGCCTTGACTAGTGAAAATATCATAAAGTTGTTCCCACGAAACACGAAGTAGGTATGAACGTTCTAAATTAAAGTAAGAAATTCGCTGTACTTATATAGAATCGTCGACTGCCGCCAATTTGGTCGGGTTTCAATTCTGGGTTAAAAAGCAATCGGAGTCTAACCTTACTGCTGAGCTGTGATACACCGAAATAGATCTGTCTGCGGGTGACTATTTACGCTCTCACACCCTGATTTGAGCACTCTGGAAGAATGGTAGACTTTGAAAAACAGTAGCTACTGTGGCATGTACCGCCCATAGCCCAGAGGTAGAATCGCCGACTGACGCCAATTCTGTCGGGTTTCAATCCTCGGTTAAAAAGCACTCGGAGTCTAACTGTACTGATGAGCTGCACCACAGAATAAGATGAGTCAGTAGTTTTAAAAGGGGTCAGAAATATATTCTAGTGTTATACCAAACATTTGGGGGCAGAATATAGCAAAGATAATTTTGTTAGTAAGGAAGAGACAAGCTATTACAGAGCGTAACGTACAAGCGAAATAACCAACTAAGGAAGAAAGGAAAGACAGAATTATTTTATGCTAGATTAATAAGCAAATGAAAAACAAAAATAGTAGTTAACAATGGCGAATAATAATAATAATAATAATAATAATAATAATAATAATAATAATAATAACTGAGGTCATATATTTCTGAAGTCATATATAATTAAAAAACAAGGCAGTCTCGCAGACATGAAGATCCACCTTGGAAAAGAAAAATAGAAAAAGAAATCGAACAACTTAGAAGTGAACTATCAGTACTGGATGAACTGAGTAGAGGAATAAATGTAAGAACTAGTAAAAGCAGAAGAGTCGAAAGAAAATATTAAAAATGAAAATGAAGTCCTATCAACTAAGGAAAAAATAAAGCAAAAAATACAACTGAAGGCTCAAAGAATAAGACGCTATGAGAAAAGATCAAGATTTTACAGAGAAAACAAGATTTTTCAAACCGATGCAAAGAGATTTTACAGGGAAATAGGCAAAAAAAAAAAGAATTGAAGTGACAGTTCCCTCCAGAATGGAAGAAGTTACACAGTTCTGGGAAAAGATATGGGCTTGCCCTAAAGAACATAGCAAGGAAGTACATTGGATTGCATAAGAGATAGAACGAATGAAAAATAAACCAGAACAGACATGGGCTGGAATTACAGAAGTGGATGTTAAATTTGCACTAAAAAAGCACACAATTGGAAATTCCCAGGTATAGATAAAATTCCTAGCTTTTGGCTATATTATTTAAATACAGCACATAAAAAACTAGCCAAAGAACTTCAAGAAATGGTTGACGATCCCACTAAAATTCCTGTATGGATGACCAAAGGAATTACATTTCTTCTACCCAAGAATGGTGACACAAAGAACCCGAAAAACTACAGATCAATTACATGTCTTCCGACAACATATAAACTATTAACATCTATTTTAACAAAACAGACATATTTATTCTTAGAAAGAAATGACATGATACCGCTTGAACAAAAAGGGTGCAAACGTGGCTGTTATGGATGCAAAGACCAATTGCTTATTAACAAAATGATCCTGGAAAACTGCTACAGTACAAAGAAAAATCTTAGTACTGCCTGGATAGATTATCGTAAGGCATTCGATAGTGTGCCACATTCCTGGATTTTAAAGACTTTAAATATATACAAGATATCGCCCGTCATCATCAATTTCATCAAACAGTGCATGTCTATATGGAAAACAACCCTTTACCTCAATCATATAAATGGAACCTATAAGTCTGATGAAATAAACATCAAAAGAGGCATATTTCAAGGTGATTCTTTATCTCCCTTACTATTCTGCATATCATTAATAGCACTAACCAGTCAACTTAATAAGACAGAATGTGGTTATAAAATAGGTCAAAAGAAATTAAGCCATCTATTTTACATGGATGACTTAAAGATATATGCTAAGAATGATAATGAGCTGAAAGGTCTTCTGCAAACTGTAAAATGCTTCAGCGAAGACATTGGAATGAAATTCAATTTGAATAAATGTCCTAATGCTACAGTTTTACGTGGATCAATACAAGAAACATCCTCAATTAGCCTAGACCCTGCTGTAACAATAAAAGAATTGAAACCAGAAGAAGCTTATAAATACCTCGGTGTAAATGAGAGCGAAAACATTCACCATAAAAAAATGAAAGAAATAGTGCGTAAAGAATACTATAGAAGGCTACGAATGATATTAAAAACTGAATTAAATTCTCAGAACAGAGTTATGGCCATTAATATCATTGCAATCCCAGTTGTCCAATATAGCTTCAACATCTTAAACTGGACTCTAAACGACATCAGGCGAATGGATTCTAAAACAAGAAAGCTTCTTTCTAAGCATAAGATGCATCATCCAAAGGCTGATGCAGACCGTCTATACATACCCCGTAAAGAAGGTGGAAGAGGTCTTATTCAGCTGGAATTGTCATACAAGACAACAACTATTGGCTTACTAACATACATAGAAACAACAAAGGATTGGATGATACAATTAGTAAGGCAACATGAAGAAAGAAAGAAAAAATATTCAATAATAAAAGAAGGCAGTAAATACAAACAAGATTTGCAGTTAGTAGATTCTGTAGAAAAGCAAAACAAAAGCCAAGAAACAACTATTGCGGCAAAAAATATGAAAATGAAAACCAAAGATAAAGCCCTTGAACAAATGAAACAGCGCTGGCAAGACAAACCTCTGCATGGCCAATATCCAGAACGTGCCAATAAATCCAATGTTGACAAAGTTAATACTCATCGATGGTTACGTGCATCTGGATTAAAGTCTAAAACTGAAGGCTTTATTCTTGCAGCACAAGACCAAAGTCTTTTCAAGGGAAACTTTCAGGCAAATGTTATGCATAATAAATGGATCGAAAATGCAGGTTTTGTGATAAACACCAAGAAACAATAGAGCACCTAATCTCAGGCTGTTCTGTGCTTGCTCGAAATGAATATAAAAATAGCCACGATAGAGTTGGGCAATATTTACATTGGACAATGTGCAAACACTATGGAAAATCTGTAAATAAACACTGGTATGTACATCACCCAGCACCGGTTACAGAAATAGAAGATGTAACCATTCTATGGGATTACACCATCTACACAGACAGAAAAACTGAAGCAAACAGGCCAGACATTATTGTTAAAAACCAGAAGGAGAAAACTTGTCTATTAATTGATATGGCTTGTCCAGCGGATTGTAACATAGCAATCAAGGAATTTGAAAAACTGTCAAAATATAAAGACCTGGAAATTGAAATAGAAAAAATGTGGAAACTGAAAACAAGATTTGTGCCAGTGATAGTAGGTGCACTTGGAATGATAAAAAATGGAACAAAAGAACACATTGAAAGAATCCCTGGAAACCCCAGCTTAAGAGATATACAAAAAATTGTCTTATTAAGTACAGCCCACACACTAAGGAAAACTTTATCTATGTAATGCTAGGGAAGATAGAAAAACATGAAATGGAGCCATAACAACACGCCACAACCTGCCTTAGGTCTCCCTGCAGACTTGATTGGTAGTGAGACCAAAGCAGAAATCGGAATATGATGAAAAATAACATAATAATAATAATAACGGAAGTCATATATTTCTGGATAATTAGCAACATACAGTAGTATTTTTACATCGTAGAAAATTTGTTGCAGTCAATTTATACCTCTTTAAAAACACGCAATCGGATTGTTGTAAGAAGTTAAAGTAACGCTCGTCGGCCGTTAATGAAAAGAAACAGGATTTAACTTCACCAAACAAACTCTACTCCTTACACGAAACAAACGCTAGGAAATTCAGGAAAGCTTAGTAAAATGCGCGTGCAACGATTCTAGAACCTTGTAAATCCTATTTCATCCGGCGTATCCACCATTAATCACTTAAAACCGTATACAACACACACACACACACACACACACACACACACACACACACACACACACACACATATATATATATATATATATGAAAGCACCCACTCAACCGGCGGTCGAGAGCGAGGCAAAATTGACTCGCCCCCAAATCATTTAACTCGACCGACTCCATTTTCTTAATAATCGCCTTACGGAAACATAGAGTGAATCGCCGAGGAAAACAAAAAATGAAATTTTAATTAAAATTTCGAATGTGTTAGAATGCATTTTAATTTTTTTTTAAATAATAATAATAAAATTTGAACATTCTTCTTAATAACAGCATAAACATTTTGATGATAAAACGTTTACTAAGTTTGACTTCTTTGAACATCATGATATGCTGGTGTTTTTTGTTGTTATTTTTTAGTAATTGAGTGGAGGTACCTAAATTCGTAGTTTCTTTTTTCTGTTTGACTACAACCTCTATCTCATATATGATAAAAAATAACAAATCTGATTTTCTTAACGATTTTCTATAAAAAATAATTTACTTGTATAATTTATTTTTCGGTGCGTGGTTGAAAGAACTATGCGATTTTTTTTTCTTTCGTTTTTACTTTTCGTAAGCGGGGAGGAAATATAGATGTAGAGTCAAGGATAAATTTTTTCAAAGTGAGTTTCTAAAAATTTATGAGCATCTTTAATTTGAGCGACAAAGACATTTTGACTCCACTCTGGAAGCGCTAATTAAATGAATGTTTACACTGACCAAGACGGTAAAAGCGAGATAGAAGCTTGTCAATCTAAATTCCATTTGTGAGATGTTGTTTTGATGATTGCGGGATGTCACTGTCTTTTGTTTAACCACACATTTCGACGCAAACCATGTGTCATGCATAAGACCAAAGAGGTCATTGTCGGTCATTCTAAGTAACTTGTGAATCTTCAATGGCATAATTTGGGGTTTTAAAAGAATCAGATCCCCTTTTTCTATATTTGAAGGGGCACGTTTTATCGCGAGATTTTTAATCGACCGCGGACGAGTAAACCAATAAACTTTAATCGTGCAATTAATTTTTTTAATCGACTGAGTCGATCGGAAGGGTGAAATCTCAAAGGCTATATATATATATATATATATATATATATATATATATATATATGTTGTATACGGTTTTGAGTGACAAATGGTAAATATAATACAGCTTTGTTCAAACACTGAGCACTGTTTTATAAACTCCTGAATAACAATACTGTACATGTGTATTCACTCCTTATATGAATATTTATCAATTTACGTCACTATATATATAGGTTGAATGCAAAGAATTTGTTGCTTTAACTGTGTAGGTGCATGCTAACTTCAGAGTTGAGTGAGGACACTGTTATAACGTTTTTATTCATTAGGACTTTAAAAACTTCGCTGTCGGCATGAACCTGCTCAGTTAAAATGACAAATTCTTTGCATTAAACTTATCAAAACTCTCTCCCCACCCCGATGTCAAGCACTTTACGATAAAAAATGCTTGCCAAAATGACTTTTATTAGTAATAGTACTGAAAAAACCCAACTAACTTAGTGCTGAATTTTGTCATAACTCAACACTAATATATATATATATATATATATATATATATATATATATATATTGTTTAAGAACAAACGAAAAATCTTTGATAAGGGTATTTCTTTTTTTTTTTTTATTATTCCTTTATATCGAACCATTTGTTTGCTTAATGATAGTTGCTGAGAGTGTTTACAGCAGAAGAGAAAGAAAGGAAGAGTGAAGGAGAAAAGAAAACCGAGACATTGAAAGAGAATAAAAGATTATGCTTGATGATCAGAACAATTTACGCTATATGCTCAATTTGCCCATTTATAACTGACAAATAATAAATAAAAAATAGTAATATTAGAATTAGGAGACAACAAAGATTTATTACTACTACTACTACTACTACTAATAATAATAATGATAATAATAATGGTAACAATAATATCAATATATAACTCTGCCAACGACAAATATAAATTATGTTCCTGAAAGATTTATGACAGAGTTTGTTTCCGGATAGTTGCCGACGGAATGTTTTTATATCATAAAATAAAAACGAAAAAAAAAATGAAGAGAAAGAATACGAGAAGAAGAGAAGTATGAAAAATGCATTTGAATACAAAAACAAAAGAGAAAAAATAACATCCTTAATGATTAAAGCTGTTTATACCGTGTGTCCAGTTGTAACAAAATTCTTCTTCTTCTTCTATGTGGCCTGTTCCTTCATAACGTAGGCGATCATGGCTCTCCACGTCTCCCTATCCCTTGTGGCTCTTAGTATGTTTGCTCCTGTTGCTCCTGGCAACCCCCGTTCCGTCATCCACCTGATCAGACCCTGCAAATATGTTATCCGCTGCCTTCCTCTGTCTCTCCTTCCTTCTATCCGACCAGTCAGTATCAGGTTCTCCAGGCTCTCCTTCCTCATTGCATGTCCCAGGAACTTCAGTTGTCTCTGCCTGATGCTCAGCATCAATTTCCTTTTTGTTGCCATTCTTTCTAACACCTCGTCGTTGCTTGTATGCTCAGTCCACGATATCCGTAGCATCGTTCTGTAGAACCACATTTCGGCCGCTTCCAGTTTTGTCCTCATTTTCGATGATATTGTCCAGCATTCACAGCCGTATTGAAGAACTGACATCACGTAGCAGTCTGGCACTCTTTTCTTCGTTTCTATTGAGATTTTCCTGTGTGTAAGTATTTTGCTCATCTTCTGGAACGCGTCCTTTGCCATGCCAATTCGCCTTCGGATCTCCGTGTCGCACTTTCCATCTTCTGTTAGAACACTTCCTAGGTACTTAAATTCTTGGACTTGTTTGATTCTGTTATCCCCCACCTGTATTTGGCATTTTGGGTTGTATCTTTTGCTGATGAGCATGCACTCAGTTTTCTTAAAGTTTATTTGTAGTCCCTTTTTGTCACTCTCCACTGCTACTTTCTGTATGAGGTCTTGTAGTTTCCTTTCCGTGTCCGCAATCAGCACTGTATCGTCCGCATATCTTAATGTGTTTCAGGTTGTGGCCTCCAATAACAAATCCTGGCGTGTCATCTAGGGTCCTCAAAATATTCTCGATGTATAGGTTGAACAGATCCGGTGAAAAGACACATGCTTGTCTTATGCCCTTTTCTATCTTTGTGTATCTACTGAGGTCGTTACCTGTCCGTATGCAGCCCGTTTGCTGCCAGTAGAGATTCTTGATTATTCTTATGTATTTGCCGAAAATGTCGAGGTTGCCTAGCATCTCCATCAATTCTTTGTGTCGTATTTTGTCGAATGCTTTCGCGTAATCAATGAAGCATAGGTACAAGTCTTTCTTCATTTGTAATGCCCTTTCTGAGAGCATCCTAATCATGAATATGGCGTTCCTTGTTCCAGTGTCCTTGACGAAGCCGCACTGTTCCTGCCCTATCTCTGGCCTGATTCTGCTTCTCGCTCTATTCATCAGGATTCTGACAATCAGTTTTGTAATGTGACTCATTAAGCTGATAGTTCTGTGTAGTTCCCACTCGTTTGCACCAGGTTTCTTCGGCAGCGCTATAAATATCGACTTGCATAGGTCGTCTGGTATTATTCCGCTGCTATAAATTTCGTTTATTATGTCGGTAATATTTTCTATGCCATATTCTTCTAAGGCTGTCAGCAGCTCTATCACTATGCCACCTGGACCAGGTGCTTTGTTTCTGTTCATTTTGGCCATTGCAGCTTCCATTTCGTATTTTAGTATTTCCGGTCCATCCATCTCCTTGTGTATTCTCGGTTGTTCTCTCTTGTCGCAAAAGAGATCCTTTATGTATTCTTCCCATCGCTGGAGTATTTCCTCTTTCTCTAATATGATTGTCCCATCCTTGGATTTTATGCATCCTGTTGAGGAGCAGGTTTTTTTTGTCCTGTCAGTTCTCTTATCTCTTTATGCATCTCTGCTTTGTTGTTCCTGCTCAGTCTTTCTACTTCTGCACATTTGTTGTTGAGCCATTCCTCTTTGGCTTGTCTGCATTTGTTCCTTATCTCCCTGTGAAGTTTTTTGTATTCTGCTCCTTGTCTTGGCGTTATTTTTTGTCTCTTTTGCATCATGTGGAGGATCTCTTCGGTAATCCACTCGTTTTTTCTTCTGCGTCTGATTTCCTTTGGGGCTATGTTGTTCGCTGAGGCCACCATCGCTTCTTTTAGTGAATCCCATTTTCAGTATCCTTTTCCAATTTGTTCTTCATATTTCTTTCTCACGCTGTTATTGTATTCTTTCTGCAGGGTGAGATCGTCCTCTAGTGTGTCGTATTGCAGCCTTGGTGATATGCTGGGCTTCTTCGGTCTTCGGAGTTTCACTTTTAGTTTACATATGACTGGGACGTGGTCACTTCCGCAGTCAGCACCTGGGTACGTTTTGCTTTGGACTACTGCGTTCCTGAATCTCTTGTTTATAGTTATATAATCTATTTGGTTCTTCGTGTCACCTCCTGGACTTCTCCATGTCCATAAACGTCGTGGGTGTTCTTGGAATCAGGTGTTAGTAATGACCTGGCCATTGGCTGAGCACCATTGGATCCATTTTTCTCCTCTTTCGTTGCGCTCTCCTAGTCCGAAGTTGCCGTTCGTGTCTCCTTCTCTATCTTTACCTACCTTTGCATTTAAGTCCCCCATTATTATCCTAACTTCTTGGCTTTTGCACTGAGCCTTAGCACTGTCCAGTATTGAAAAGAAAGATTCTATTTCGTCCTCCGAGATTTGATTTGTTGGCGCATAAACTACTATAATAGCTATATTGAGGGGCCTTCCCCGCAGTTTAACCAAGATGACTCTCTCTGACAGAGTTGCCAGTATCCAAGTACACATCTCTTCACTTGTTTGTTTAGTATTAAAGCGACCCCTTTTTCGTGTTTTTTACCTCCTGCATATATTATCCTGTGGGTGTCGCTACTGAAATTTCCGTTGTTAGGCCATCTTGTTTCACATATGCCTAGGATGCTGATATTCAGCCTGTTCATCTCCTGTTTGACATTCTCTAGTTGTCCACAGTTCAGTGTCCTGACGTTCCATGTTCCTATAGTGAGTTTGTCTTTGATACGCAGAGTTGCAGGATAACGGTCCAGAGACACCTGTTGCTCATGTCGTTCTTTCCCGGGCGAGGGACAAATTTTGGAGTAAAATGTCCGCTTTACGCCGTTGGTGCTAACAGTCGCCGGATGACGGTCAGGTGGCACCTGTTGCTCATGCCGGTCCTTACCGAGCGAGGAGTTGCTTCCTTGGGAAGTAACCCCCTTCACGCTGTTGGCTTTGAAATATTTGTTGTAACTCTCCATGATTGAGCGGGGGTAGATAGTGGAGTGATATCCCGTTGCCTTCTCCACGATGGTTTATTGAGACATCACCTCTAGTTAGCTGGCCGTTGACTCTTTGAGAGTTCTTCCGCCCTTTGTAGGTTTATATTTTTTGGACCTACAGGGATGCTAACGTCCCAATTAAATGTACATATAACTGATGTAAAAAAAAATACTAAGTTTTAACTTAGTTAAAGTCGAAACGGCCTTCAGACAACCAAAAGATTTAGTATATTTTATAAAACAAAAGTAAATAGTTAAAAGAAAACAGATACAAACTAGTCTAAATTATAAGAACCTCACAGCAGTAATTACGAGCAGCATACGTTACCAGTAGTCACAAGAAATAAGATGCATATTCGACATTTTTGCAGATTTCTTTTGACTTTCTTTGGTTCTTCTATCAAATTCATACTGATACGGTGCTGGTAGGAACACGTGTAGGTTTTTTGGGGGGTGGTGAGGAAAAAGGATTGGTAGGAGAGAATGGACGCTAACTTTTTTTTTAGACTGAGGACGGAGAGAGAGAAAAAAGTTCATTTTAAATTCTATAGAATCCTATTCTTATGGTAGCTACAGACAAAAAAAATTCAAAATATAGTCACTCTGAAAGAAAATATATGTAATAAAATATACATAGCATGAATTAAACGAACATTTTCTTTAACTAGTCTAAATTATAAGAACCTCACAGCAGTAATAACGATCAGCATACGTTACCAGTAGTCACAAGAAATAAGATGCATATTCGACATTTTTGCAGATTTCTTTTGACTTTCTTTGGTTCTTCTATCAAATTCATACTGATACGGTGCTGGTAGGAACACGTGTAGGTTTTTTTGGGGGGGTGAGGAAAAAGGATTGGTAGGAGAGAATGGACGCTAACTTTTTTTTAGACTGAGGACGGAGAGAGAAAAAAAGTTCATTTTAAATTCTATAGAATCCTATTCTTATGGCAAGCTACAGACAAAAAAAAATCAAAATATAGTCACTCTGAAAGAAAATATATGTAATAAAATATACATAGCATGAATTAAACGAACATTTTCTTTAACTAGTCTAAATTATAAGAACCTCACAGCAGTAATCACACGAAATAAGATGCATATTCGACATTTTTGCAGATATCTTTTGACTTTCGACTTTAAGAAAGCAAGAAAGGAAGCAAAGAAAGAGAGTGTAAGATTATTAAAAAAAAGGAAAAAAATTTAGGGTGTAAAAAAAGAAAAAAAGAAAGTGTGTGTAGATTTACAAAAAAACGAATAAGAGTATCAGAGATTTAAAAAGAAAAATGAAGGAGAGTGTAAGGAAGTCAAAAAGGAACAAAAAAAAGAACGTCAGTCACTTAAAAAAAGAGAAACAGAAGGAGAGGGTTAAAAATTTAAACGGAAAAAAGAAGGAGAATGTAAAAGATTTAAAAGTTAAAACAGAGAGAGTCAGAGTATAAAAACAAAAAGAAAATGTAAGACATTTAAAAAGGAAAAAAATGAAGAACATCGAAGATTTAAAGAGGAAAAAAAAGAGAGTGTCAGTGATTAAAAAAGAAAAAAACGAAGAGATTCAGAGATTTTAAAAGAATAAAGGAAGGTGGGTGTAAAAATATTTAAAAAGAAAAAGAATGTGAACGTCAGTGATTTAAAAAGAAAAAAAGAAGGAACGTGTAAGAGATTTAAAAAGAAAAAACGAAGAGATTCAGAGATTTTAAAAGAATAAAGGAAGGTGGGTGTAAAAAAATTTAAAAAGAAAAAAGAATGTGAACGTCAGTGATTTAAAAAGAAAAAAAGAAGGAACGTGTAAGAGATTTAAAAAGAAAAAAAACGAAGAGATTCAGAGATTTTAAAAGAATAAAGGAAGGTGGGTGTAAAAAAATTTAAAAAGAAAAAGAATGTGAACGTCAGTGATTTAAAAAGAAAAAAAGAAGGAACGTGTAAGAGATTTAAAAAGAAAAAACGAAGAGATTCAGAGATTTTAAAAGAATAAAGGAAGGTGGGTGTAAAAAAATTTAAAAAGAAAAAAGAATGTGAACGTCAGTGATTTAAAAAGAAAAAAAGAAGGAACGTGTAAGAGATTTAAAAAGAAAAAAAACGAAGAGATTCAGAGATTTTAAAAGAATAAAGGAAGGTGGGTGTAAAAAAATTTAAAAAGAAAAAAGAATGTGAACGTCAGTGATTTAAAAAGAAAAAAAGAAGGAACGTGTAAGAGATTTAAAAAGAAAAAAACGAAGAGATTCAGAGATTTTAAAAGAATAAAGGAAGGTGGGTGTAAAAAAATTTAAAAAAGAAAAAAGAATGTGAACGTCAGTGATTTAAAAAGAAAAAAAGAAGGAACGTGTAAGAGATTTAAAAAGAAAAAAAACGAAGAGATTCAGAGATTTTAAAAGAATAAAGGAAGGTGGGTGTAAAAAATCTAAAAAGAAAAAAAGAAGGAACGTGTAAGAGATTTAAAAAGGAAATAAAGAAGGAGAGTGACAAAGATAAAAAAAAAAGAAAGTGCAAGAGAGTTAAAATGAAAGAAAATGAAGGAAAGTGTACGATATTTGACAAGAAAAAATGTGGGTATCGTATTTAAAAATAAAATATGAAAGGAGTGTGTCAGAGATGTAAAAAAAAAAAAAAAAGATTAGAAGACAAATTGCCGGGACCGTCGAATGAAATGAAATTGAAGAATAATGAAAAAAATCAATAAAAACTAAATGATGATGATAATGATGATAATGAAAAATCCTAAAAGATTTACGAAGAACTTATTTCAAACAGAGATTTCTTATAATATGAGAAAGGCAAGAAATTAAAGTGGTCTAAGAGAATCGAAGTTTTGAAAGGGAAACAGAACAAGTTATGCTCTATGCTCAATTTAATAAAAAAAATAAAGCAAAAAACATACAAATCCAATGGCGACATTCGTTTCTCTTTAGAGCACAGAACAAGTTTATTTGGAGTTTGAACGCAACACAGAACGCAATTGATATATAAATGCATGACAACTGCAATTAGCATAACCAGAATGCATCTCTGCTGCACAAGTAACGAAACCTTTTAATTGACTTTAACACCTGTGCAACGGTAGTTGAGCAAACAAAGGACATTGTGTCCCATACGTCAAAGTACGTTAGTAGGTGTCACATTTGCTCACCATGAAGACAAACTAAGTATTAATATCACTAGAAATCCGAAACGTATCAGGGATGCAAAATAATGAAAGCCTTTATACGGACTTAAAACTGAAATAACAAAACTAACAATAAATATTTTAGCACTCAATTATGATTACATATTATATATATATATATATATATATATATATATATATATATGGGCCACATTATGTTGTAGGCCGCGCCAGTCTCCATCCTTCACATTTATATATATATATATATATATATATATATATATATATAGGCCACATTATGTTGTAGGCCGCGCCAGTCTCCATCCTTCACATACTGATAAAACAAGTGACCGACTGACTCTATTCTAAGACATCTCCTTAACTGAATCACTATGGAAAAAAGCAAACATAATAGCAAAGCTGAACCAGCTAGTCTGAAAACGCCCAAGCCTGCCTGCATCTCTTACACTAAAATACGTGGTATCCTCACTAAATTCCTCAGCGTTGATTCATTCCTTCACACTAACTCACCTGTTATTTTAGCCCTATGTGAAACTAACCTTAACCCTTCTATCCACTCTTCTGAGTTTGACGTTCCTGGCTACCTTCCCCTTTTCATGTTCATATGCATGGGCTTGGTGTGTATGTCCACAAACACGTTCCCCTAGCTTGGGCGACATCCCTTGAATCCCCGGATCATTTTTACACGTGCTTTCGCCTCTCACTTCTAAGCTCAATTAGTTATCTCTTCTTTCTCTACCGCTCTCCTTCCTCCCCTGATTGTTCGTTACTTGACAGTTACTTGACAATATTGACAAAGCCATTTCTTCCCATCCCTCTGCCCATATATTCGTATTTGGTGACTTTAACGCCCACCACACCAAGTGGCTGAAGAACTCTGTCACCGACCCTGCTGGTGTCCACACCATGAATTTTTCAATCACCCAATCCCTTACGCAAGCGGTGAACTTCCCCACGCGTTTCTCCGACAACCCTAACGGAAGGGACACACTGCTAGACATCTGCTTCACTTCCATCCCAAACTCTTACACTACCAGACAACTCTGCCAACTTGGTAACTCTGACCACACCGTAGTTTCCGATAACATTTCATTTCACTCCCACTCAACCCAAGAAACCCAGACAAGTAGAATATCCTACTGCTACCAAAGAGCAGACTGGGATTCGTTCTGAGACATCCTCTGTGACGTCCCATGGAACAACATTTTTAGTTTTCCCATCGAAGAATGTGCATATGAGGTCTCCTCCTGGGTTAAGGCTGGCATCGATGCTTTCATCCCTGCCAGAAATTTCAGCTTAAATCTCATTCGTCTCCATGGTTCTCGCCCGCTTGCTTGGCCGCCATTGACTGCCGGAATCATTTCTTCCGACTCTATCGTAGCTACGCGTCGGACCAAAACAGACGCCTTTTCACTTCAGCTGGTAATAAGTGTAAAAAGATACTTAACGAAGTTAAGATGTTATTTGCTGCCAGAATGAAGCAACACATAGCATCCTCTAAGTTCGGCACCAAAGACTACTGGCGACTCTGTAAAAGAGTACTTAACAAGAGCAAGTCCACAATACCCCCACTAATAAACAAATTTGAGGCCCTCACCTCCCCAGTGGACAAGGCTGAATGCTTTGCCTGCAGATTCTCGAATAATTCGAGACTGGACTCGTCTGGAGTTTCTACACCCGACTTCCCACCTAGAACTGATGCTCAACTGAATGACGTCCATATTACACCCTCGCTTGTCTCTAAGATAATCTCAAAACTTGACCCTCACAAAGCGAGCGGGGGGGATGGAATCCCAATCATAGTCTTAAAGAAATGTACCCCCGAACTTTCCTCTGTACTTTCTAAGCTCTACAACTTCTGCCTATCAGCTTCCTGCTTTCCTACCTGTTGGAAATCTTCCTCTGTAGTTCCTATATTTAATAACACTGGAGAACCCTCGGACCCCGCAAATTACCGACCTATCAGCCTTCTTCCGATCTTTGGCAAAGTGTTTGAAGCCATTATCAACGCCGATGTGGTTCAGCATCTCACAGCACACAGGCTCCTCTCGGTCAAGCAGTATGTTTTCCGCTTCACTAGGTCTACTGCTGATATGCTAACGTCCATAACCGAGTACATATATCAGGCACTCGACAGGAATGGTGAAGCCCGAACCGTTGCCTTGGATATCTCTAAAGCGTTCGACAGAGTTTGGCATGCTGGCCTTCTATGCAAACTGCGGAGCTATGGTATAACTGGACATTTGTTTGAACTAATCCAGTCATTCCTCTCTAACCGCACAATGAAGGTGTTATTAAACGGACATGCCTCTCAGAACTACCATACGAACGCAGGTGTCTCTCAAGGCTCCATCCTAGGTTCTACGCTCTTTCTGAAATACCTTAATGATCTCCCTGATTCCATAATATCCCAAGTAGGCATGTACGCCGATGACACCACAGTTTACTCTCGCCTCGACCAAAAATCTGGTGTAGGCGACAAAGCTAACCTTGCAGCCGAGCTTGAAAAGCACCTCCAATCCGTAGTGGACTGGGGTAAGAAATGGCTTTAATGCTTCTAAAACAAAGCTACTATCACTTAACCATCATAGACAATCGCACCTACCTCCCATTAGCATGGACCAGGCTTGCCTCCCAGAGAGTAAAACACTACGCCTCCTTGGTCTCACACTTACAGCGGACCTCAAATGGAATGATTATGTCGAATCCATTGCTAAATCCGCTGCTATGAAAGTCGGTTCTCTGTGCAGGGCCCGGAAGTTTTTTCCGTCTGAATCTATCTTGCACATATATAAATCTACCATCCGCCCGTGCATTGAATACTGCTGCCATATCTGGTCGGGTGCTCCTGCTATTCTCCTCGGGCTTCTTGACAAGGTACAGCGGAGGGTCTATAATGTGTTCGATACCACCTTGGCAGACCGCCTGCAGTCTCTCTCTCACCGGCGCGACGTGGCTTCCCTGTGTCTATTCTATAAATACTTTCACGGCTTCTGCTCCAATGAACTTAGAACACTGCTGTCTCCTAGATAGGAATTTTCACGAGAAACTAGATTAACAACTAGATCCCACCTTTTTACAGTAAAACCGACAAAATGCAACCGCAACTTCTACTCCAACAGTTTCTTTTCTCGCACTTCCCGACTGTAGAATTCCCTTCCACATGATTGCTTCCCCGACGGCTACAATCACCTGGAGTTATTAGACACCTCCTAACACACTAACTCGCTCCCATTCTTTCAAACACTCTTCCCATCTGCCCATCCCTCATCCTCGGTATCCTTACCCATCAATCCCTTCCTTCTGATATTTCCTACACCTAACCACTCCTCCTCTTTACCTTCCCCTATGTAGCCCCAAGCGCAATAGTGGCAATGGAATGCCTTGCTTGGGGTGAAATGATTAAAATATATATATATATATTAAGGGCTTTCCCGTCGATTTCAACGAAGGAGTGCCTAACTCAGTTACACTGCCACACAAAGAATTGTTCAAAATGGCGAGGGCTTGTGTAGCACCATCCATACTTTTGGGAACTGCTGATAACAAACGATCGGTGCAGAAGTTCCCCACCGATCGCATGAACAGCAGACCTAAATTATTTGACCCATAACTGGAGGGAAGGGACGGATTAATACCTTTCCCAAGGTTACCAGTGCGTAAGTGAATGCAGAGTTCGACTGGAATTGGAACTTGGCTCACCGATTTCTCTTTCCGACATCCACCGCACAACAACACACATCCGTCAATAAACGCTTACAGCACCTAGTATTCCCAAGCTGTCACCCAACTCAGTATTGACCATGCTCAACGTTGCTTAATTCGGTGATCTAGCGTAAACCGGTGTATTCAACGTGATATGACCGTAATATATATATATATATATATATATATATATATATATATATATATATATAGTCATCCGCAAACAGATCTGTTTCGCTGAAGCACAGCTAATCACAGATTGGTTTTACCCAGGATTGAAACCCGACCGAATTGGTGTCAGTCGGCGATTCTACTTTTGAGCTATGGGCGCTCGTTAGAAGGAGGCAAACTTTTAGCGTATGATTTATCCTACGCCATTAGTTAGAGTGCTATAATTCATTACTGAATGAGCGATGCGTAGATGCTAGAGTAGCTATATATAATGGACTCTCCTGTCGGATTCGACGTATGAGAATCTGACAGCTTAATTGTTCTAGTTATGAAACCAAGATAAACCGCCAGAAAACCTACACAGGTGATTTGATTAAAGTGGTAAAAGCTTGTAAAGAATCATCTACATTTTTCGGAAATACTGAGACACTCAAAATTGGTGCATATAAATGCCACAGATGAAGCAGACAATATACCTCAGGCTTTCAATTATCTCACAACAGGTTGCCACTACCTGCTGCGGTACACTGGTTGCATGGCAGATACATATATATACACCATCTTATCCCTCTTTTTAATGAGAAGTTAGAAATCACATTCGAAGACAGAATTAACCTATTAAATTAAAGGGATGAACTTATTGTTAACTGGAAACATAGTTCACAATTTACCTTATAATATGAGTAGTAATGTCAGAAATAATTATATTATTATTTTCAACGACACCAATTATTATTTACCCTTATTTGCAGGGTATTTAATCTAGCATAGGTTTGTCAAGTTAGTATTGAATAGTTATGATTCCTTAGGCATTAATTTCATATGGACTCTTAATTCGTTATAATTGTCTATATAAACTTGTGAGTATATATATATATATATATATACCTGAATACATTAGTTTGCTTATGTGTGCCTGTGTATAAATGCATACCTGTAGGTGTGCATTTGGGTCTATGTACTAGTGTACATAGAGATATATTGATTTACATATATGCGTACATGTGTTTATATATATATATATATATATATATATATGTATATATATATATATATATGTGTGTGTGTGTGTGTGTGTGTGTGTGTGTAATGCCTGTGTATATGTGTGTGGGTGTTTTTGTGTATATTTGTGTGTATCTATAAATATAGTTTTGTATAAATGGATATATTTATACACATGTATGTGACTTTTTTGTATATGCTGCTTTATGGGGTTTTGTGTGCGTACGTATTATGTGTGATCATATATTAATTATACTTATATTTTTATGCATTGGAATATGACTGTCTTAATATCTGTATAAGTCTCTTTCTCTCGCTCTCTCTCTCGTTCACTAATTCCCACTTTATTATCCGAATTCAGGCTTACATGCATCTAATATATGTAGCGTCTACAGACACTTCTAACAACAACACTGAATTTAACGGATAACCTGACACGTCACCAAAAACAATAATTACAAAAGTGCATATGTATATATGTGTATGTGTGCACATATGTGTGTATATATTTGTATGTACACACACACACATATATATATATGTGTGTGTGTTTGTGTGTGTGTTTGTGTGTGTGTGTGTCTGTCTGTCTGCTTCTCCACTCGTTTCATCTTTAAATAACTTTATAATACTTTAAACACGATGCTTAATTAAATTTAGAATTTGAAATTTGTAATTTCTGACATCAATTCATAATAATTTTTAAAAGTGTTTTTTAATTTTTTATTTTAAAGTGAAATTAATAGTCAATTAGTAATACTCATTGTTATTTTAATTAGAAATTAATATTAATGGACCAATAAATTGTTTTAGGTTTTTTTGTCATGTTTTTCAAATTAGCATTTTAGTTTTATTGGACATCACAGACTACGTAAAAATGTTTCCTCTATTGAGAGGGTTTAGTTAGTTTTGAACCTTTTAAAACTCTTCATCACGCAATCATCACCATCACTTGATAAGACACAGGAAATGTTGAAGAAAAATTACCAACTTTGTAGTGATGTTATAATATACGTATATTATAAAATTTTAAATAATTATATATATATATATATATATATATATATATATATATATATATAATAAAATAAATTTCAATGTTCAGATCAGTTGTATGGCCATTTCTACATGAAATCCTGAAGAGAAATTTCACGCATCACCGGCAATTTCTTTATGTCAAAATAAATCGAGATATTTTACCGGCGGATTTAAAAAAAAATATACATCACAGAAAAATTAAAGGGGTTTGTATTTATACATATAAAAGTTTTATATATTATAATATATATGTACATATAAAATATTTATAAATTTATTTATTTATTATATATATATATATATATATATATTTTTTTTTTTTTCTGTGATGTATATTGTTTTAACTTCCGATGGTAAAATATCTCGGTATATTTTGAAATAAAGAAGTTGCCGATAATGCGTGAAATTTCTCTTAGGGTTTCATGTAGAAATGGCCATACAACTGATTTGAACATCGAAATTTATTTTATTTTATAATTGGCTCTGTAATTTAAATATTAATTACATTGAGCCCTCCAACATGATCAGTTTTAATATTAATGTAATTAATATTAATTAGGATCGAGTCTTTGGGATTTACCTTCTTGCTTTTCCTTTTGGATTAAATTTATATAGATATACACTGTGACTCGGTGTGTTGTCTTGGTGAAACATCACTTTCTCTTCTTTATTTGTGGTCGTTTTTTGGCGATTTCTTTCTTCAAACGCACCAATAATGCTACATAATATTCGCTATTGATAGTTCTTCTTTTCTCAGAATAATCGAAGAACTAAATATCTTGAGCGTTCCAAAATACAGAGGCTAATACCTAACCTGCTGATGTCTGCATATTTGGGACGCTTTGGATGGATTTTCCTTGCTGCCGTCCACTTAGCTGACTCCTGATTTAACTCCGGAGTAAAGTGGTGGATCCATGTTTTATCCATTGCCACATATTTACGCAAAAATCCCTTCTTGTTGCGTTGAATTAGTTGCAAACAATGCTCTAAATCGTCGACGCGTTTTTGATCGACTGTGAGCAAACGCCGCACCCACTTTGAACACAGCTTTCTCTTTGACAAGTGTTCATGCAAAATTATGAATACACTGCCTACTGGTATGTTCTACTTATCTGTGGGAAGCCATGTAACGTCGGTGAGAAGGTGACTGAAGTCGAGATGCCAAGACAGGACCGATTGCAGATTGAAGATTCTTTGAATTTTGTCAAAAACTTAAGACACTTAAAAAATACATACTTTAAACACATAAGACAGAGATTCGCATCAATGAAAGGCATGAAATGTCTATTTTACTTGTTAGTGTCATAATTTGTTAATAAAACTATTAACAAATTGATTTTTTTAGCTGGCGGCCTTACCAAAAAGTTTTCTCCGTGTTTGGCAAGGAGTGTTACATCTAATAGTTTTATTCGCCATTTTTTTAGATACGCCAGCGAACGGTTATGACATGTCTACAATGTTTTTATTTATATTATTTAATATTTTTGAACTCATAAGATATTTAAATAAAAACATCCTGTTTCCAAATAGCGACATGCCTGTTTACGTTTGACATGCTTCATTAAGTTTTTACGAGTGTGTTTTGAAAGGTTATGGTTCATTGAGAAAAAAAAATTGAGCAATGTTCTGTTGGATAGTCGACCTTTAAATTATTTGAAATAACTATATAGAAGTAGGTATGCAGATAGATAGATAGATAGATAGATAGATAGATAGTGTGATGGTGAAACACACCTATTTCTCAGATAATGGACTCTCCCTCCTATATTATATAAGAGTTAACAGGAAGTTAAAGGGAGAAGTTCTTAGAAGTACTTGGAAAGTTCATGGGAGTTCTTTAGAGTTCTATTGGAGTTCAGTAGAACTACTAGGCAGTTGATATTAGTCGGCATTTAACCGAATACTAAGGAGTCAACTTTCAGTAGAAGCTTACCAAGTTCCTAACATTTTGGGTATGTTAAGTCAATTAGCAACCGACATAACACGATTATAACCTTCAGTACGAAAACTACTCCACAACACTGTTGTGGAGTAGTCGCCTTCCATATGTGTATCAACTTTTCAGAGCCTTCTTTTTTATGATATAAAAATAGATAGATAGATAGATAGTATGAAGAGACTGTGATAGATAGATAGATAGATAGATAGATAGATAGATAGATAGATAGATAGATAGTGAAAGAAATATACAGAAAGAAACTGAAGGGAATGATATACACCAGTGATTGAAATAAAGGGTTCATTTCGAAATTCCACTCACCTGAAGAAGGCTGGAGCGTACAACGGCTGAAACGTTGTGAATATGGGAATAAAGATGTAAATACAATGTAAATAAATCTATACGGTTGGTGAAAAATTCATTTAGAAAAAACTTGCTAGTCTTAATGTATGCATGCTTTTGACAATCCGTTCTCATCGATAGAATATGTAATGAATATTTTACGGTGTCCTAAACTAAACGGTCAGCAAATATGTAGGCAATTCGTGGAGGGTATCTTTGGCCTAAACAAATAAAAACTTTATAGCTTGTCCATCCTTAATTACCCTACCCTCTCAGCCAGCCTTTTTCATAGAATTTCTAGAACAGTCAATTCCAGCTTTGTGTCTATGACAGAAATAATCATATTTTAATTCTAAGCTTCTTTCTCTCACTTTCCCTCTCTCATATTCTCCCTTTCCTTTCCTTTCTTCTCTCTCTCTCTCTTTCCCCTGTCCCCGCCGCTCTCTTTAAAATAGAATAAGTAACTTCCTTATGTACGCCCTCAGCCTAACAACTATATTTCTGATACTAGCTTGAATGGGGGTGGGGTAAGAGGACTCACATGAACCCTCGAGCAACTATAACCACCCCTTTCTCCCGATGGGTCTTTTAATCTTTATGTATATGATTGCGGTTGCGTTGGTAGCTGTGGTTTCTGGCATGTAGCATGTTTCAGACGCAAGGACGAATTCTGTTGTCTTGACCTTAAGACAGCTGGCATACACTCGCAGTATTGAGCACCTATTCTGAGTTATTTGTTCCCTAATTAAGAGTGATAGAGGTGAGCGTTTTATGGGTTTTGGAGTTATCCTCCTGTAGTCGGGCTTCCTAACTTTTGAGTAATATCAAAGGAGGCTCTCCTATCAGCAGGTGCATAATATTGGGTCTATTATACCGCCATTCTGTAAATTGGTTCTGGATCATGCAATAGTCTCCGGTGAGATATCTCGAAGTAATGACGAAATTGTTAGTGCAGTATCTCCAAGCTCGAAACCCAGATTATTTATACGTACATCTTCAATGCGTGTCTGTTTCACAAACTACTAGTTATCCATCAAACTAACAAAACAATCTTGTAAGCAATCTTATTGAAAACGAACAATGCAAATTCAACCAGAAAATGTAAATGTATACCATCTTCTACAACAATATAAGAAGTCTACGATCCAATTTTACAGAAGCGGAACTCAATCTTTTGCAGTCTAAACCTGGTATCCTGTTTCTGTCTGGAACGAATATCAATGGCCCAATCCCATTGCAGTAGCTCACAATCCTCGGTTAATCACCCATTATAACAAGACACGACTACCTGATTCGCCACGGTCACGGGCTCGGTAAATACATCAAGGACGGGTTCCCATGTGATAGAGACACAAAAAACGAAGACCCTTATCTCTTGCATATGTGTTTTCGTGTGGCACTTATAGTACCACACTCATCTTTGCTCTTTATCGTCCCCAGAATGAAGGGTCGGTAATCTTAGATCGGATATCAGGGAAAATTAACAATATCCTCCCCGAATTTTCCCCGGTCAAATTTCACATATGTGGTGACGTCAATGATTACCAGAAAGAGTGGT
Organism: Ascarosepion bandense; assembly: GCA_037127315.1. Lineage (NCBI taxonomy): Eukaryota > Metazoa > Mollusca > Cephalopoda > Sepiida > Sepiidae > Ascarosepion > Ascarosepion bandense. The sequence goes on from JBBBDQ010000562.1 coordinate 1,323,636, forward strand.
TAGTCTACTCTGACAAACGCGATGAAAAAGGTAGATATTACAGAGACTACTTCTTCACTTGTGATCTGAACCACAGAGTTCCGTTAGCGACGTAACAGCAGGCGACCCCACTCAACTTATAAAATCTTGCTAAATTTTTACCACCCCACTTCTTGGTACGTCTCATCATTCTCTAATCAGTGTTCAGATTGATTCCAAAGTAATGGCATCTCCTAGTACACCTTTGCATAGAATGGTCTTTTGTTATGAAAGGCAGACCAGGACGGCTTTCGGTCCAATATGACGAAAGATCCTTCCTCAAACTTCTTTAGACATACTGCCTCCAAAGCTGCTACCCTAATGTTCGTATGGATCCTTTCTGATATAGAGTGTGTTATATTCCACAAAAATTTCAGATGTCCGTCCTTCAATATGGCAGTGAATATTTGATAATACCATCGAAAATGAAGGAAAAACTTGAAGCAACTGAAATGTGGTTCAACAGAAGGATGCTGAGAATCTCATGTGAGCAATGATGAGCTCTTAAAAATGATGGAAACAAAACGGAAATTAATACCGAACATCAGGAAGAGACAGCTTAAGTTCCTGGGACACGCAATGAGGAAGGAGAGCCTGGAGAACCTGATATTAACAGGCCAGATAGAGGGAAAAAGAGACAGGAGAAAACAACGGATAACATATTTGAAGGACCTAATCAGGTGGATGACAGAACGGGGATTCCACGGTGAAACAGGAGAAGGCGTGCCCAGAGCCACCAGGGATAGGGAAACGTGGAAAGCCATGATCGCCTACGTTCTGAAGGGACAGGGCACACAGAAGAATTGCCTACAGTTCTTCTTTAGGTGTTACAAGTAATTTTGTTGCTCTCTCTCTCTCAACTCTGTCCACACATAATGCGTTATGTTGCCAGCTGTAAGGAGTGATGTGGTCTCAAAACGTGACTGAGGTCTCACGATTTTGTAGTATTGTGCAGAATTCTTTTATCAGACTAAGGGTCATCCAGCAGCCACCCTTTTGGCCCAGGACAGCACTACCTCTTTAAAGTATTTGATGCAGCCCCACCCCGTGTTGATCTTGTAGTCCTCAACAACAAATTCGAGAGTCCTTTTTTATCAGAATTTGCTAGAGTGAGTTTTCAGTACTCTCGTACATTTGTAATCACCATTAAACTCATTCAACACCCTCCGAATATTCTGCAGCTGTCCTCAGGTTGACATCTAAACACGCTGAAATTTTCACATTGAAACATCTGACATGAATGCAATGTGGTACAATGTGGTACAACCTTTTTCGGAATTTCCGACAGAGTGGATTGCGTCATGTTTAACTTTCTTCTCACCGACGGTGTCCAACTGACCCTACTACATGCAGTTGATAAAATAACACATGACGTGCATGCGCTAAATTAAAAATATAAAATGGCGACAGTCTACCCATCGCAAGTAAGTAGATAGATAGATAGATAGATAGATAGATAGATAGATAGATAGAATATGACTAAAATAGATAGATAGATAGATAGATAGAATATGACTAAAATAGATAGATAGATAGATAGATAGATAGATAGATAGATAGATAGATAGATATGATCTGACTAAAATAGATAGATAGATAGATAGATAGATAGATAGATAGATAGATAGATAGATAGATACACAGACAGAGATGCAGGTAATCTTTTAGACTACTATGAACAGACATAGATAGATAGATAGATAGATAGATAGATAGATAGATAGATAGATAGATAGATACACAGACAGAGAGACAGGTAATCTTTTAGACTACTATGAACAAACATAGATAGATAGATAATGTCAGACATTCAATGTATAAAGACACTGAATGTCTTCTGTAAGTGAGTCAAACATATACATTTCACCGAGAGAATTAATTACATAAAAGTGGAAACGGATTTTAGTACAAAACAACCGTACGATTAAAAGTTCACTTTGAAACTTTAGTTTATTAAAAAAAACTAGCAGTATAGCCCGGCGTTGCTCGGGTGTAATGAAAGCTTTAAAGCTAATCCATGGTCCTTGAGCTCAGACTCAGCCTAAAGTGAGAATCGGATAAAAATTGTGGATTTGTATAAAGGACATACAGACACATACACAAACATCTTGCCTTACATATATATATATATATATATATATATATATATATATATTTTATCGATTTTCTGCACTATTGTAAGAACTGCAACCTTGAAACTTCTGAATATCGTTTCTTATGTCTTTGTCTATGAGTGTATCAAATTTAATTAAAATCAGACCACTCCTTCTATAACCCGATTTTTTCGATTATCGATTTTCGATATTTTTCGGGGGTACCTCGACACAAAACCTGGCTAAGAACACTCGCAGACGCTTATAGTACAACTGTGTAAACTTTCAAGAAAATCGGTTCAGCCGTTTCGGAGTCTATAGGTAACGGATACACACACAGACACATACACACACAGACAAAGTACCATTTATAATAAGTTTAGGCACACATACAAACACACACACACAAACACACACACACACACACACACATATATATATATATACATATGAATAAATATAGTTTATAGAGACAGAGGGTATTCAGTATAAAAGAGTGAACATTCAAGTCAACACTCGACAGGGGCGACATGGGCGACAGACTGATTCATGCTAAGCACAATCATCAGGCATAGCATGAAACAGTCTGTCGCCCCTGAGTGTTGACTTCAATGTTCACTCTTTTATATTGATATATATGTATATATTAATAAAAGAAATGATAAGAGGAATTTTTTTGTAAACGCTTTTTGGGATCTAAAGGCTATTATGCATATTAATGAGAGAGTTGAACAGATTTTTAATTTAATTTTTTTATTTCTTTAATGGTAATGTTTGGGCGATAATCTTTAGTTGTTTTATCAGTATTAATAGAAGAATCTCATGTTACGCTGACATTTAACCACCAACTTCAGATTTAAGTAGATGTTCATAACCTATTTTCATCTGTTTTTACCCTGTACTTAGGACAGACCTTTTTGTATTCATTGTAAGTGTTCAACATTCGGAAATAAAATGATCAATAGTTTACATATATTGTTTACATAACCCACATTTTAGGACTGCCTATTTTTCATGATTATATTTTTTTTATAAATCCTTTTAATACCTAGATGTTTCGCCTATGTATTTTGATAGTTTATTCTGCAAATTCATTCAGTAATAGGTTGTTATTATATTCTAGTCTTTATCAATCAGTCAGTCAGTTGAGTGCCATACGTGCTACACGCTTAGCCGATCATGTCTCGAAAGAGACATGACTGATCGGGCAGAAGATTTTCCAGCAGTAGGTTGCCATTGCTTTCTGCGGTAGACTGGTTGCCAGCCAAGGCTATAGAACCCAATTTATCCTATTATTTAACCTATAACTGGAGGTAAGAGACGGTTTAATATCTTTCCCAAGGTTATTTGTGCTTAAGTGAATGTAAGGAACTCAACTGGAATTCGAACTCGGCACCACGATTTGTTGTTCCAAGTCACTTTGGTCCACTTTGTTGTCATAATTATCGGGATTAAATATTATCATTATTATTGTTCTCTCTCTTTAATAATGTTTTCTTTTTCTCATATTTTTTCACACAGTTTTCATTCCGTTTTATTGCCTTACTTGGGGTGAAATGATTACAGCAGTAAATGTAGCAATTTGTTTGATTTTTATAGTGTAAAATTGCATCTCTGAATATTTTAATAATTTAACAATGCAGTTTGTCTTGTTCTTTTTGGTTCTCCTGGCCTTTTTATGTCCACAAAACACTTGGGTGATTTTGAAATCGCGTGTCGCTTATTACCTGGTCTTTCGCTGTGCATCGATAGAGTTTTTTTTACGCGTTAATTGAACGATCTGAGTACATACCTGCCGTCTATTTCACCCTCTTATTCTTTTCCTACTTTTGTATTTGTACCCCCCCCCCCCCAGGATGATAATAATTTCTTGTGTAAAAGAAATAAAAAAAATTTTTGTTCATTTTTCTGAGAGCCTTTCACACCGTGACGTTTTTTTCGACTAAAAATTTTTCAACCCAGTGGCCACATATTTTGGTTTACAAAATTAATTATATTTTCTACCTCTCGTTTCAATGTTATTGTATTTTAATTTTTTTTTAACCTGAAATTATTGTTTAATTGTATTCATTTTTCAAGTTTTGTGGAAAATTAATTAATTATATTTGGTCTGGTGAAGATCGATTTACCTCTAAGCAGCATATCTGAGACTCCTACGCCTAAAGAATATATACAAATGAATTATCATTATGTTGTCATTTAACCAGAGTCCAAGGAATTATTAGAGTTTTGTATGCAACCGTTCAACTCGAAACAAAGTTAGCTTATTTATTTAGATTTTGCAAGATCTTTTATATAACAACACTAAATCCTACCTAGTTATAGTTATTTGCTAATTACAAATGAATCTTGTACAAGGCCATCGTATTGGGGCAACCTGTGACGATCGATATTACAATAATAAAGAATTCGACTGTGAGAGCTTCCTGTTAACCAGCTTACCGTTCTCCGTGAAACTTTTCATGTATGGTGATTTTCTAAGAGTAGATGTGATACAAGGCGGGAATTATGGGGCATCCACAACCCAATTGTAATGATTCTAGCGAGACAGGCTACCCATTTATAACGCCGAGATGCCTAGCTCTGTGCATATGTACTGACTGAGGACTGGAAGCTCACTAAAGTGTCGGTAATTATTTTTCAAAATGGTAAATCATCAAACCGGGTATTAAAGCCTCAGTGTTAAACTGCTTTTTTTGAACCGATATGAACTCCTTAAAACAAGAACAACCCAAAGTGTAGCCGAATCTGAGAGCGGAAATCTGGTGGTTCATACTTATATTTTTTCAGTAAAAAATTCTGGTATGTTTTCTATTAGAAAATATGTTAGAACTAAATAATTAAATTTTAACATTCATTCAATTCACGATATATATTAACATATTAAATTTACTGTTGTATTCTTTATTTAATTTGATTAAATTTACCTTTATTACTTTTAGTGTCACTCTAAATGTAATCATTAAAATGAATGAGTTTTGACGTATTTATTTAATAAATAAACCTATTAAAATACTAATTAATTTATAATGAATTTCTATATATGCCATTTGTAAGTGTGTAACACGTAATTGCATTGCTTGTAAAAAATAGATAATACTATAATATTGCATGTGAAGAAAAAATGTAATACTAAGTTTAGTACGACGGAGCGAAAGAAATTATTACTATTGGTATTGTTGATTCTGCAGTTTATTGTCAATCGCAATATGAGTTAATGTTACAAACTTGTAAAATTTGAAAACAGATAGCTGAAAATTGAAGAGAATAAAAAGGAAAATATATTTTCGCAGCTTTGGGCTATGGATCACGCGAGGTCATCATTAGCCGCCATTGTATAACTAAGAAAAACGCCGTTGGAAGATTTAGGCTTTTACGGCCGGTGGAAGTGAAAAAATATAGGGAGTCAAAACATGTCGAAAAATTTTGATGGTGTTAAGGAAGGTCAGATCCATGATTTCCGAATTTCGCTGGGAAAAGATTTGAAAATATGAAAACTTGAAAAAAATAATGTAATCGGGAAGAAGAAGAGAAATTACGTCAATAGAAATATTGCTATTTCATTGGTTAAACCAACGTAATAAGATTACTCCGCCTTATGATACGAGTTAGGAATAATCTCATTGGTTAAAGATTTGATTTGCATGGACAACCCGTGTCTATCATACACCTCTTAAGAGAATTTGGGACACGCATAAATACCAGAGCCGAGAAGGCCAAAATCAGTTGAAGTTGGAGTTAGAGTTGAGCCTTGGGACCAGTCGAGATGCAACGACTGAAGGAAGCCATGCCGTTTGGATGCCAGCCCTAGAGTCAGTGACGGTTGCCGCACCGAGGGGGCCAACCGTAAGGACAGTGACATTGTAAGATTAGGAATTCAATGACTGTTATATTTTATTTCTGTTGTTGTTTTATTTGTATATAAATACTTTTCCGCAACATATCCAGGCGTCATCGAATTTACTTATTTATTTTTTATTTTTATTAACATAAGTGTGCACGAGTGTCCGGTCTGGTTTGAAGTAGTAGAGAAACGGCTACCGGGATTTCCACGTGTCTTCCTTGAGATCAAAATTCACAGCGTGAGCAAGGAGGAACAGCGTTATAAGAGACGACTCGAAGACCAGCTACTGTGACGAGGACATCACGACCAGCGACCCGAGGGGTTCGTCATAACTGATGACGTGTCGACAGCATAAACTCTGATTCAAGTTCCGGACCTCGTCATAACTGGTCTCCGTGACCGGGTTAGACACGGTTAGCTGGACTGACCGTGTTACAACTGCTGTATAACTTTACATGTTATCAATAGAGTTAATGAATATTTCGAAGCCTTTGTTTAATAAATAATTTCAGTTAATCCTTATAATAAAATAATTCTTAATGATTTTCCATATATGCTTTTAATATTTACTGTCACAATATATGTAACAATTAGAGCGAATGAAAGCTTTAGCGTATTTGTTTAAAGAATAAATCTAATGTATTTGCATAGTAGAATTAAAATTTCTATACATCAATTTATTATTTGTTCGATCACTCCAAATGTAATGATTAGAAAATGAATGGGTTAATATATTAGTTTAATAATTAGGTATAAAACATAAGTGCTAAAATTCAATACATATATTGAAAATGATTTACAATTCATGGCTAATAAAAAACTTCTATGTTTCTATATATGATTTTATCGACTCTATGTGAAATGGTGATAATAAATGAATGTTTTTACGTATTTCTGGAATAAATAACAATTGAAATGTATTTATATAGCAAAAAATTAAAAATGGAATTCTTTACATGCTTTTCGTATTGGTGGTCTCATCATCCACCCTATTACAAAAATTACACACACAGACACACACAGACACACAGACACACACACACACACACACACACACACACGCACACAGCGACTGACACCAAATCGGTCGAGTTTCGATACCGGCCAGAAGTAAGTGGATGCGTCCAGCCACACTGATGAGCTGTGATACAGCGAAACAGGCTTGAATGTGGATGACTAATATATTATGCTCTCATTACGATTGAGCTCTCTGGAAAAGAAAATTTTAAAAACATTTTCCACTTCTGCTATATGCGTGACTCTTCAAAAATGAATTTAGTTCTTTCGGTGACTCATGGTCTCTTCTACATATACTTTTATGGCTTCTGCTCATATGTACTTAGCTCACTGGTACCCCCCATACATGAATTTGCTCGAGTCACAAGATTAGCAACTAGGTCCTACCAGTTTACTGTCAAACAAATAAATTGTAAACCCAAATTCTACTCCATCAGCTTTTCTCTCGCACTTCCCGTCCGTGTAATTCACTTCCGTTTACTTAATTTCTCGACGGCTACAATCTTGACTTCAAATTTGAATTCAATATTCATCTCCTATCTCACTAACTTGCATCCTCTCTCTCTCTCTCTCTTATCAGTATTCTCATCCTTCTTTTACTCTCTATCTGACACTCCCTTGTAACCTGACACTCTTTCTCATAACTCACCGCCGCCTATAAAACCACCGGCTCAACAGTGGCAGTAAAATTCCTTACATTGAGGCGACACGATTATAATATATATATATATATATATATATATATATATATATATATATTAGTCATACACATACAAGCCTGATCTGGTGTCAGTCAGAGTGGCTACCCCCTAAATCATGAAATCAGAGAGTGGATATTTTACCGTGTTGTATATAAGCAGTGTATACACACGCTAGTCAACGAAATAACTCAATTCATTTCTGAAGAGTAATGCATATATCGCCGACATGGAAACTTTTTAAAATTTTCTTCTCTAGAGAGCTCAATCGTAATGAGAGCATATGTTCCGTCCTGTCAGGCTCAGTGGGGAATAACATGCGAAAAGAAAGCTCGTAATACTCTCAAATATTTTGTCATCATTTGTTGACGTTAGGGGTTCACTTTTATGCCATAATCAGAGTTAACTAAGGTTCGAATACATGTTTTAATCATAAATACTAATGTATTCATATATTAATATAATTTCCACTGCATTTTTTTACATTTACTTATTAAGTATTCTCTAGAGAATTATAAATACTTATGTATCTCTTCATCTCTCTTTTTTCTCTCTTTCTCTTTCACAAACTCTTTCGTCATTTCCTACGTAGTTATACTAATTTGATACTTTTTAACAAATCAGTTTCTTTATTTAATATCCTTGGTATAACGAAAAAATCTTTTTTAATAACGTCAGTGTTCTTCACCAAAGAAAGAATGTTATTTATTTATTTATTTACAATAATGGGATTAAAAATATATATATTTTAACTAATGCCTCTTCCCGTACAAAAAGATATTACTTCGAAACATCAATTCTAAGATTTTTCATTAAAAGGAAACTGAAATCCCCCAACCTTGCAACTTTGCGAATGGTGACGTTTGAGTTTTCTTGCAAACGTAAGTTTATCCAGTTTCTAAAGGTGTTGGTATTTTACATAAATGATTCTTAAATGGTTGGCAATTTAGTTTAAGAAAAGTTATGGCTATTAAATGAATATGAGATATGAAAGAGGTAAGATGAAAAAGGTTGGTTCGAAAAATAAAGACAATCTGGGGAAACATTTTTTTTATTTTTGCTCTGCTTTCTTTGAATTGCGACAAACTGCGATCTAATCTTTATATTCCAGAGCTGAACTGAAATTTATGGTGTGAAAATTTATTTTGATTGGATCAATCGTTTCAAATAATAAGATTTAATCTATTGCTTATTTTCAAAGGACGAACTGTTTTTATAGACCACTATTTACTATAAGAAATATTAACGACTCCAAGATTATTTTTTTGCAAATTTTATAACTAAAGCTAAAAAATATGGAAATAAACTTTTTTGAGTTAAAAAATAGAAGTTAAGAAAAACAGATTACAAAAAGTTTGTTAATTACACAAATGCAGGTGCTGTAAAAATTATCAGCTTTGAAATGGAAATAGGTGAGATGATTATGAATTCCGTAGAAAACTGTTGCATTTACTTTCGAACTAATGCATTCGGAAAAGTTATGAATCTTATCCGTTATTTTCAGCCATATGGCGCAGTGTCGACTGGATTTTTTTTAATCTTTCGGTGATAACTAGTCTAAGAAACAAGCGATAAACCATTACTATTCAATAGATAAAAGTACGTCTATTGAATAGTAGCAGTTTATTGCTTGTATCTTGTTTAAGAAAATTTGTTGGTTCCTTTCTGGTTATCCGTTTGACAGATTTTGTTTCATCTCGACTAATAGAACAGACACCACGCTCTTTACCTGGGATTCGAGAGGCTGCTCTTTCTTCTTGTCTACTTCTTTCTTATGGAACTTTATTTCAGTTTATTTTTTCCATGTAAACTACGATCTTTCAAAGTTAAATGAAATGTTCAATCGCTATCATTTGTCTCCTTGCAACCTGTAATTTTAGTGCCCTCTCTCACTTCTCACTGTTTTCTCAGTTTCTGTCACTTTCACTAACCCCTTGTATCTGAGTGACTTTATCAACTTGCGTGGGATGAAATGATTAAAAAGAAAATCTGAAACCTCAACAGTAGAAAATCAACCGGAAAAAATCTTGCTGTGGTTCCAAGAAGTCATGTCATAGATATGCTATCGATTTTTGTTTCTGCTTTTCCCCTAAGTACTTTTGGCTTTGTTATTTGGCACTGTCTATGATTCTGTAGCGCCAATCAACAATGTTCAAAGAAAGATGGTCCTCGCCACAGGCCTTATTGAACGGAAGCCCTGTTTTAAATAAAAAAAGCGGTTGTATATATTTAAGTTATTATTTCAGAACGGATAACCGCCATGCTTAAAGTAAAAAGCGTCTATTTTGGGTGCATGTAGATCGTTCTTCGAATAATCAACGACACATCTTAAGATAGAAACTTCCAAGTTAACTTATTGTTGTGACGGACCTACTCATTAACATGGTAATGGATTAACCCGACCTGCATATATATGCCATGTGATTAGTAGTCAGGAGAAGCATTAGTCTGGTACGAGTTAGACAATCGTAGAGTGACTTTGTTATATCCATCACCGCTTGCTCGTCAGCTAGACGAACAATCTGGTATCTTGTACCTTTACCGTATTTTCTAATACAAATTGTTAACACTAATCCCGTGTTCCTGTTTTCATGTGTGACCCCTTAAAACAGGGTTACAACACTAGCGACGAAGATTCGAACAATCACGCGGAGAGGAAAATATGTTTTTCAAGTCAGTTGCTATACAACACTGGCGACGAAAGAATTTCGAAAAAAGAACTCTACGCGGCAACCAGAAAGAATTTTTTTTCTCAGCCAGGGTTTACACCGACGACGAAGGACTGAGTCTTCACGGACAAACCACAAACCAACCCAGTGTCTTACAAACACTGGCTGACTAAGGAGCTATTTCACTGAGAAACACCATCCAACTAGGTAAACAAATTCAATATCACACAACACTGGTTGCGTACGAACAAACTTTTTGTCGGAGTATTAACTTAATTCAGTGCTATAACACTGACAAACGAAATTCGAATGAAGAATTTCAATTCAAATTTAGTGTTCATAAAATACTACCGCGAAAAGTCTTGCTACAAGGAGACATTTCAAAATCAAGATTCCTAAAACATTGACAAGTGATTTATCACAAAAGTGTTTTCTCTGTCGAAAGTACAGCGTTTTTTTTGTCTTCCCAAGTAATATATATATATATATATATATATATATATATATATATACACACAACTCAAGAGTGTTTATCGTTACGTATTGTTCACGGGATTCTAGGAAAAAGTGTCTAAAGGAAACTGAGTACAAAGTTTTCTTTTCCCATTCAAATAAATATGTTAAGAAAAATATCTAAATTCTTTTAAGAAAAAGTGTAAAGCAGTCGTTACAAAATTACGACTCTAAAGCAGGTAAAGACAAAAGAAATACTAATTACTGTTTTCTCCCCCACTCCACTCGGTTGTTCAACCGAAAAAAGGTAAAAACAAAGATTTCTTTTTGTCGTACGGCATTGAAAACCCGTTTCAACCGAACACTCATAACTCGTACCCCCTTTTTGTTCTGTGTTATAAAAGATAAATGGAAGAGTTAAAGGATACATTTACTCAATTTTTAAAGCTTCAAATTGAACAGCAAAGAAAATTAGACAACAACGAATTAAAGAACTACTCGCGCAAGTCTTAGCAAACAAGTCAAACACAGAAAATAACAATGCATTCTCGCAGGATTCTATTTGGAAGGCAATAGACAATTTCTGTTACACGCCAGATGAGGACAAAATATTTGCTGCTTACTATAGAAGGTATGAGGATTTCTTTAGTATTGATTGTGCTAAGTGGACTGACCAGAAAAAACTGACCAAAAACTTTCCAATTTCACAAAAGGTGGAAATGCCTAAACCTGGTAAGAATGACGAGAAAAATTCCGCTACTTACGCAGCGTTGGTTAATAAACACTGCGATGAATTTCGGTTATCAGAACTCAGTGCAGACAATTCCAAATGTCTAATGTCTAACGAGGGCTTACGTCAAGTAGAGACTCAGAAATATTAGACGTCGTGTACTAACTAAGCTGGAGAATGAACCAAACCTGACATTACAAATGCTGACAGAAGATTGTCAAAGAGTAGAGAGCATGAAAAGGATTCAAAAGACATCGAAACTGGGATCACTCACGTAAAGAAATTATCCAGACAATTAAAAACTTACTCGACTAACAAAACCGAGTACAGAAGAAATAATAATTACTCGAATTCTCATGCTCCTAAAGCAGGATTCATAAAAAAATCCACCTCGCCCGTGTAACCGATGTGGAGGATTACACTGGGTTAAAGACTGTCCATATCTACCCAAAAGATGTTTGATATGTAAAAGAAAGGACATAAAAGTTTCCACAGTAGAAATAATATCAAAAATCGTGTACGTCAAACACGAACCTTTGAATATGACGAAGAAAGCCTACAAAGATATGTTGTTAAAATCCTAGATAAAGAGATTACGTTGCAACTCGATTCAGGCTCAGAATTGTCAATCATTAATGTACATACGTAGAAAAGACCCACTATGTTAAAATCACACAAAATAGCCAGAGATGTTAATAAAAAAAAATAATAATAAAAGAAAGTGCAAAGCTTAACATCCACTGAAGCTTATACAGATACGAAAGGTTACCGTTTGGGGTCAAAGTCGCGCCTACCATTTTTCAGCAGGTCATGGGCACTATGCTGTGCGGCCTTGATTTCGCCATCGCGTATCTTGACGATATTATCGTAGCAAGCAAAAACATTGAACAACATCGAAACCACATTCATGAAGTGTTCAAGCGAATACAAGATTACGGTTTTCAGATCAAAGAGAGCAAGTGTGATTTCTTTTTAGAAAAATTTAAATATTTAAGCCAGATCATAGACAATAACGGGAGACGACCGGACCCTGATAGAGCCACGGCTATACGGGATATGCCGGCTCCCGGAAATACAACTTCACTTCAAAGTTTTCTGGTACTCGCCATTTATTATCAAAACTTTATTCCAAACATGCATGAACTGCGCGCACCCTTAAATCAACTCTTGAAGAAGGATAAAACTTGAATCTGGACTAAAGAATGCCAATTAACGTTTGAAAAAATAAAACAAATTCTGACGTCAGAACTGTTTCTTAGGCAATTCAATCCAAAATTGGAAATATAGTCGCTAGCGACGCCGGTTTTTATGGATTAGGCGCATGTTTGCTCCACAAGAAGACTTCAGTGAAGGGCTTCCTCTAGCCAGGATGATTTCTCTTGAATCCTCACATCATTGTTATGTGTTTCCGTCTCTCCCTTCTAAGCTCAGTTAGCTATCTCTTTTTTCTCTACCGCTCCACATCATCTACCGACTGCTACGTTTTGACAGCATCTCCAACAATATCGACAAGGCCATTTCCTCCCACCGGTTTGCCCATATATTTGTGTTTGGCAACTTTAACGCCTATCATGCTGAGTGGCTGCATAACTCCGTCACAGATCTTGCTGGTATACACACCATAAATTTTTCTATCCCTCAGTCCCTTACGCAGGTGGTGGAGTTCCCTACGTGTTTCTGTAATAACTCTAAGGGACATGATTCACTACTAGATCTCTGCTTTACCTCCACCCCTGATTCTTGCAATGTCAAGCAACTCTGCCCTCTCGGAAACTCTGACCATGCGTTAGTTTCCGTCAATATCTCCGTCCACCTCCACCCCACCCAAGAGCTTCAGACCAGCAGAATATCTTACTGCTACCAAAGAGCCGACTAGGACTTGTTACGCGATTTCCTGAGTGACGTCCCTTGGAAGAAAGTATTTAGCCTTCCTGTTGAAGACTGTGCGGCTGAGGTCTCCTCTTGGGTTAAGGCTTGCATCAATGCTTTCACCCCTGCTAGAAAGTTGAAACTTTTATCCCACTCATCCCCCAGGTTCCCCACTGCCTGCTCAGCTGCCATCGTCCACTGAAATCACTTCTTTCGGCTTTACCGGAGTCAGGCGTCAAACCATAACAGGAGCCTTTTTGCGTCGGCTCGCAATGAAGGCAAGACGGTACTTTAAAGAGCTAAGTTCATGTTTGCAGCCAGAATGAAGCAGTGCATAGCATCCCGTAAGTTCGGATCCCAAGACTACTTTAGGCTCTGTAAAAGCGTGATGAACAACAGTAAGCCATCAATTCCCCCTTAAATCAACGAATTTGTGGTCCTCACCTCTTCATCAGACAAGGCTGAGTGCGTCGCTAGCAGATTCTTCACTAACTCGACAGTGAACTCGTCTGGAGTATCTGTACCCGACTTCCCTCTCCGAAACATGGCCCAACTGACTGACATACTCCCTCGGTGGTCTCCAAAATAATCTCCAAGCTTGACCCCCATAAGGCGAGCGGTGGCGACGGAGTACCCATCATTGTCCTAAAGAAATGTGCTCCTGAACTCTCCTTTGTTCTCTCTAAAAACTATAACTACTGCCTTTTTGCTTCCTGATGTCTTGCCTGCTGGAAATCCTCCTCCGTGGTTCCTATATATAAAAATATCGGAGAAGCCTCTGACTCCGCTAATTATCGCCCTATCAGCCTCCTACCGATCTTTGGCAAAGTGTTCGAAGCCATCATCAACGCAGAAGTGGTACAACACCTCACAGCCCACAGACCCTTCTCTGACAAACAGTATGGCTTCCGAACAAAAAACGGCGAAGCCCGAACTGTTGCCCTTGACATCTCCAAAGCGTTTGACAGTCTGGCATGCTGGCCGTCTATGCAAACTGCAGGGTTATGGTATAACTGGACGATTGTTTGACCTAATCTAGTCCTTCCTTTCAAACCGTAATATGAGAGTAGTATTGAACGGACAAGCCTCCCAATACTATCACATGAATGCGGGTATCCCTCAAGTCTCTATTCTAGGTCCTACGCTTTTCCTTATTTATATCAACGATCTCCCTGATGTAATAATATCCCAAGAGGATATGCTGACGGCACTACGGTTTACTCTCGTATCGATCAAAAATCTACCGAGGCTGAAAAGGCAAACCTTGCTACTGAGCTTGAAAAGGACCTCCAATTCGCGTGGACTGGGAGAAGAAATGGCTCGTAATCATAAATTTCCTGCACGAGTTGTTCGAGAGGTTCGGTGTTGACTGTCTCGTCAGTGATAATGGCACTCAGTTTACTTTGACTGATTTCACAGATTTCTGCGAAATGCTTCAAATTAAACATTTCACAACACCACAATATCATCCCAGATCTAACGGACAAGCGGAGAGATTTGTGGATACATTGTGGATACATTGAAATGGGTGTTAAAAAACATACGGCTCACTTACTGATATGACTCTAAAACGTTTTCTACAAGTGTATAGGATCACTCCGAATCCTAACAGATTATTAGCTCCGGCGAAAGCCATGTTTGGTTGCAAAATAAGTTCGGTCTTCGACAAACTGTTGCCAGGACAAACTAAGCAAAGTAAAACTTCTAAGTTACCAAACAAACGTTATAATCCTAGGGATACGGTTTATTTCAAAGGCTATAAGAATGTTTCGTTTTGGGAACTGGGAGAAATTAAGGAAAGGATCGGCAACATGATCTACATAATCCAAGGACGCAAGTTTGTACATAAGAGGGACCTAAATCAGATACGCAAACGTCTGACTGAGGACCAAAACGATATGCCTAAAGAAGATGTAGATGCCATAGAAACCGTCTACGACACTTTGATATTGAACCCCTTAAACTACGACAGAGCCACGTCGATCTGGAAGGAAAAGGAAATTTATAGATCCGCTCATGGTTAATCCTAAACGAAAGAGATATTGATACTACTTCGGAGTAACAGCTTGGGAGGGGATGTTGTGGTGGACCTACAATTAACATGGTAATGGATTAACCCAACCTGCACATATATGACATGTGACTCGTAGTCAAGAGAAGCACCAGTCTAGTACGAGTCGGACAATCGTAGAGTGACTTTGTGATATCCAACACTGCTTGCTCGTCAGCTAGACGAACAAGCTGGTATCCTGTTCCTTTACCGTATTTTCTAATACAAATTGTTTACACTAATCCCGTGTTCCTGATTTTATTTGTGAACCCTTAAAACAGGCTTACAAGGCTTATAAATTTACTGTTTCGTGGAGCGATACTTGTGTGCAAATCCAGCTTCCATGTCATGTCTACAGCGAGTTCAACAGTTCTGATGGTTGACTCAATCTTGAGCCTTTTGGAGATATTTTTCCTTGATTTTCATAAAAAATAAAGATCAATTTTTTTATCCGAATTAGTCGCATCGGTAAAATTAATTAATTTCAATACTGGTGAACTGCCTTGTGAAATAATTCATATGAAATTTAGTAAAGTTTTGTAATTTGCTTGAAGCATTGCGTAAAATAGTTGTATGTGTTATATCTTGAAGGCTGTCACAATGCGTTGAATGAAATAAAGGAAGGTCGGGAGGTGTTTAGATTACCTATTTATTAAACTGATATTTCGAGACTATAATCTCATCATTAGCGTGGCAGAGAAATCCTCAGAATGTCCGTGCTTCTTAGCGGCCCATCTATGAATGGCTGGCTTTATCCACTGCTGCTGTACGTGTGTGCGTGTATGTGTGTGTGCGTGTGTGTGCGAGTGTGTATGTGTGTGTGTTCTAGTTGGGTTTTTTATGGTCTAATGGTGTGTGTGTGTGTGTGTGTGTGTGTGTGTGTGTGTGTGTGTGTGTGTGTGTGTATTCTAGTTGGGGTTTTATTGGTCTGATGGGATCAGTTCGTAGGATCTGGGAGTTGATGTGACTTTGACCGGGTCAAAGGGTATCAGTTTCATTGCTGTTGTCTTATCTATCTGATTTATCTGGTGGTGTTTGCTCGTTGTGTGTGCTGTAATTGGATCTACTTAATTTCGTATATATATCTGTGTGTGTGTGTGTGTGTGTGTGTGTGTGTGTGTGTGTGTGTGTGTGTTTTCTCTCCTGGTACGTAGTTTGTTATGAGCACCTCTGCTACTACAACCCGGTGGGGGAGAAAATGTGTTTGCGTGGTTATTGTAACTATTTTTATCTGTGTGTATAGGCTATGTGTAGTATTGTAATTAAATCTACCTTATTTTATTTATCTGTATGTGTGTGTGTGTGTGCGTCTGTGTGTGTGTACGTGTGCTTTAGCCTGGTTAGCGGTTTGTTATAAGGGAGGAAGAAGTGTGTGTGTGGTTATTGTTACTGATTACGTGTGTGTGTGTGACCTTTACTGTTGTGTTAGGTGCATGTTATGTGCGTCTTGGTGTTGTCTATACTGTTATGTAAAATTAAATTTGGTTTAATATGTGACAGGCTACTAAATGCAATATCTCTATTTATATGACATTTTCCCAAGGAAAAACTGATGGTATTTCACATTTAATCGATCGACGATCTCACTTTTAACAAAACATGTTCTTTCTCACATTCAGTTTGGATAATATTTTTCATCAGAAACACCCAATATTTTGACACTTCCAGTATTACTGCCAGCTTAAATAGATATTGGTTAAATTGTGCAGGGAGAAATCGATAGATTTCAACCAAGTATCACGACAACGAAATTTTGTTAAAATTCGAACAAACATCTAGTTTTTGGTGTAAAACTTCTGAGCGATATACCTGCAGTTAGTGGAGAATAATTCATAGTACCTTGTGATCAGTCAGTCAGTTAAGTGCCATACGTGATAAACGCTTGGGCGATCATGTCTCGAAAGAGACATGACTGACTGGGCAGAAGATTATCCCGCAGTAGGTTGCCATTGCTTTCTGCGGTAGACTGGTTGCCGGCCAAGGCTATAGAACCCAATCTATCCTGCTATTTAAGCCATAACTGGAAGAGACGGTACCTTTCCCAAGGGTATTTGCGCTTAAGTGAATTTGGGATACTAGTCATTAAACAAGTAATAAATGGCACATATATAAGGCAGTAATACATTGTTATACTGGTCGTTAAACGACTATCAAATAACTCACACACGCATATATATATATATATATATATATATATATATATATATATATATGAGAGAGAAAGGCTGGAATTAATGGAGAAAAATTTATCAATTAACTGAGCAGTCTCGTGTCAACTTCGATGTTTTGTGAAGGTATTATTGTGATGACTTCACTCTTCATGGCTTTTGTTTCGTCTGCAGATGTCGACACAATTCTGCTCGGATAATATTTCCAGTTGTATTCCTTGCATTCACTTACGCACAAATACTATTGGGTATTATTCGGTCTGGTTTCTATAGTTATAGGAGACTGGGTTTTATAACCTTGGCTGGCAACCAGTCTACCGTAGAAAGCAATGGTAGCCTACTGCTGGATAATCTTCTGCCCAGTCAGCGTGTATTACGTATGGCACTGAGTGAATAGTGGTATATGCACTAACAACACAAAATACTGAAGCAGAAATTGAGTTCTTCTATTCCATGCTAGGTTATGCCAAGGCACAGTGCAAATCAGAAGGCACCAGAAACATCATGGGAGATCTCAATGTCAAAGTCGGCCAAGGGAGAGAAGGTGAAACTGTCGGCAATTTCGGACTAGGACACGGCAATGGCCGTGGTGAGAAATGGGTCCAATGGTGCACAGCGAATGACCAAATAATAACTAACACCTGTTTCCACGAGCACGTAAGAAGAATATGGACGTGGAGAAGTTCAGGAAGAGAAATCAAGAACCAAATTGATTTTGTCACTATTAACAAAAGATTACAAAACACAGTCATCACCGCAAAGCTTACCCAGGTGCTGACTGCGGAAATTACATACCCGTTTTATGCTAACTAAGGATAAAACGACAGAAATTATAATACCTAACTTCAGTCCTAAAACCAAAAAAGGTAACCAAAAGAATTCTGTCCGTATTTAAAGAAAAAAAAGAAAACGCTTTACACTGTATGTGTAACATATTTAGTCTTCGAAGTAATCGCCATCGGCATCCAGCATCTTATGCCAACGTGTCTCCAGCTGTTCAATGCCCTTGCGGTAGAACTCTGGGGGATTTGACGCAAAGAAGTCCATGAGGGCTTTGCGCAAGTCTGCTTCATTGGTGAAGGATTTCCCACGAAGATTATTATCTAGGGAGTGGAAGAGGTGGTAATCGGATGGCGCAAAGTCAGGTGAATAAGGCGGATGGCACAAAGCCTACAACCAAATTTGCTGTATGGTATCCCTGACTATTCGCGCGACATGCGGCCTGGCGTTATCATGGAAGAAAAGCACACCTTTGCGATTCACCAGTGCTGGATCCTTCTGGTGCAATGCTTGTTGCACACGTTTCAATTGCTGCGAGAATAGGTCTCTAGTGAGCATTTGGTCTCTTAGTAGAAGTTCATAATGAACCACTTGACGACCTGTCAACCAGACACAAAGCATAATCTTGCGTAGGTGCATAGGCGGTCTTGCGGTGTGAGGGACAGCATCCTGAGGAGACAACCAATGTCTGGAACGCTTGGGAGTTTTGTACAGAACACACTTTTCATCACTGGTACGCACTCGATTGAAAGGATGCGGTACGGTGGCGAGAAAGCAGCGATACGCAGGCTGCCACTTGTTGCCCCTTGTGGACCTCCAACAGTGTTTGCTGAGCCCACTTGCTCAGTTTGTACGTCTTACCTCGGCGGTGCAGATGATGTCTGTTTCATCGGAAATGCTGAACTGTCTTGCAAGTTCACCACACTTTAGACTACTGTCCTCTTCGATGGCTGCCTTCAGGACTCCGTCATTCAAGACCTGTGGTCGTCCCCGGTGAAGCTCATCATGGAGAGACAAATCTCCCGACTTGAATTTTCGAAACCGACGCCTTGCAGTACGTTCAACCACAGCACTATGCTCAAAAGCTTGATATATGCAGTGACTTGATGCAACTGCTGATAAGCCCACTTTAAAGTCGTAAAGCAAACAGCCCCGATCGAGATCTCTAGACACTGCCATCCTTCTCACAGCTGTCCGGCTTATAATTGATGACCGGGCACGGTGCGCGTGGTGTTTATAACGTCTGATGTTCCTACTTCCGGTTGTTCAAATTTGAAAACAATTGCTACACGCATTTTGTGTATATTTTAACTTAATTCAATGACTAATAAAATAACAGACATAACCTTTTTGGTTACATTGTACTATAGACTCATGAATGACCTGAACCTGCAGGAAATGTATATGAACAGTGTAAAAACGAAATTCAAAGGACAAATTGGAAACGAAAGGTTAAAATGGGGCGCACTAAGAGTGGCTCGAGTGACATCGGCGTACGGCATCATCACAAAGAAAAAATCCGGACGAAAGAAAAATGAGTGGATCACTGAAAAAATCCTTGATCTGATGGGATGAGTATATTGGATATCTCTTCCACGACAAGAGAGAGCAACTAACAATGCACAAAAATACGGATGGACCAGAAATACTAAAAACCGAAGTGGAATTGGCAAAGGCTAAATTGAAGAGAAATAAGGATGCAGGACCCGATGGGATTGTAATAGAAATATTGATGCCCTTAGAATTTTATGCCGGACGACCTAAGCAGATCAATTTTCATAACACTACCTAAGAAGCCAAGTGCAAAGGAATGTGAACTCTACCAAACAATCAGCTTAATGAGAAGCTTAACAAAACTCATCTGGATTCTGATGAACAGGACGCTCAGCAGTATCAGCCCAGAGATAGGACAAGAGCAGTGTAGTTTTGTTAAAAATACCGGAACAAGGAATGCAATATTCATGCTCAGAAAGCTATTCGAAAGAACAATAGCAATGCAGAAAGTTCTATATCTGTGCTTCTTAGACTACACCAGGCCATTCGACAAAGTACGCCTCAAAGAATTGATAGAGGTACCCGACAATCAATGTTCTTGTCCTATCTCTGGGCCGATTCTGCTACGCGGTCTGTTGATCAGAATCTGGATGATGAGTTTTTTGTGTCTTATTAAGCTGATTGTTGGACAACCTCGACATTTTTAGAAAAGACGTTAAGATAAACAAGATTATATATTGGCAGCAAAACGCTTGCGTACGAATAGGAAGTGAATTCAGCGGGTATACAAAAATAGACAGGAGCATAAGACAAGCATGTGTTTTCTCACCTGAACTATTCAACTTACATATCGAAACAATTCTTTGTATATCATATAATTTTAATACGCGTTATTTTCTTTTATTTTGTCGACTTTACGGTATAGTGGGGTCTGTTGGACACTGAGAGCAAATGAGTACTGTGAATATATTCACTCTACCATAAATTTAGAAACCGTATGTTGTACTACTTTGTATTAGCGCCGGAAGCTCTAGTTTGAACATTTCATAGTGTCTGAGGACAGTGCATAGAATTCGGAAAGAGTTGGACGATTCTAATGATGATTACAAAGATGTCTGGAGTGATAACTAGTGACGGCAAAGTTATGCCTTAATTTATCTTCAAAAAGTGCCTCAAACTAAACATGGAGGTCTACATCAAGTGCATTGAGGTGTTAGTGCTGCCCTGGGTCAAGACGGTGGGTATTGTAAGACCATATGTCTGGCAACAGGACTCTGGACCATGCAACATAAGCAAGAGATCACAGAATGGCTATTAAATTATTTTTGTGGCCACATCACGTCTTCAACCTGCCCGATTTCTTGATTAGTATGTGTGGGGTGTGCATTTGAGCGACAGATTAACAAAACGCTTTGTAATACCAAAGACGAACTGAATGTAAGGATGATAGTAACATTCACTAACTTTAAAAAGGAGACTTTCCAGAAAATGTGTAGAAAATTCCGATGTCTTCTGGAAGCCTTGGTTAAAGCCAGTGGTTATTTTATTGAGTAAATTCAATCCTTAGTATTTCAAGATAACTTTGTATAACTTTAGTAAATAAAACTGTTAAAATAAGGTGTCAGTGTTATTTTCATTTTTGCGTCATTTATTTATTGTTATGTCAAAAGTTTCGGACGTCGTGGAAGATTGAAGGACATGTCGTGAAACACGATGGGATAAAAACAACAAAGATAAAGATAATTCTTCCCGTATATATACTGTAACTAAAAGAATTAATCTGGAGTCTACAAAAGTAACAATGCTGAAAAATGCATCAACAAAAAGGACAATTGTCGTCGTCGGTGGAACTCCTTACTGTGCAGTTGGGTGCTCATAGACATTTCCTTCCGTGTTAAATGAATCTTATGTTAGATCTGAAGAGACGTCTGTAGTCACCACATAATAGGGTAGAAGAGTTCGAGAGATGGAAAGCTCTGACTTTTCCTTTGGTTCGTCTCTTCTATATGTCTTTTGCTATTTTCTTAGAATCCTGTTATTTTCATCGACTGCCCTCTTCCAGTCTGTTCTTTAAACGTTAGAAAAAGAAAAACTTTGGGTTATAAATGCCTTGGCTGCGAATGGATTAAGATGGTTCGTTGGTCGCCACTCCATGACACACACTTCAATTGATGTTATCCGCTGGGGCAAATCAGAGCTCGACGGGTAGGTCCATGATTACAACTTGAATCGAGATGACGACATTTTCTCATACATAGAAGATCACCTTGACCGCCTATCAACCAAACGTCGGATCGAAATTAATCTGGTGCCTTAACTGAAGAATAAACTCTCGACCACATTGCATTCAGGTACCTCGTGCCGCGAAAGCTCATTTACTACAACACACTATATATATATATATATATTCAAACATACGCATCGTAATGGGGGCGCTAGAGGGTGTCGTCAGTGATGTCATCGCGAGGATCACTAGGGGGTTTCCGGTCTTTCAACATCATACCGCGCCGACCCGACCAGAGATGATCAGCCTCCGGCCCACCCTCGATAAGCGCTTTCAGACACTGGAAAATTACGTTTAGGCCCGGTACAAAACCCTGCAAATGCTTTCGATTGGCGACAGTCAGAGCCACTTTCCATTTAGAGACAAACCGCACATGAGCTCGTCCGAAACATTAATTTAGACGCAGAATTTCGGGGAATTTTAGCTAACAATTTGTAATCCAGGCACTCTCTCTTTTGATCCATAAACAATTAGCTGTTCTGTCTGCTGTTTCGGTTATAGATTTGAGTGCTTTTCTTTTTTTTACTCCCACTATCCCAATATCTGTTATATATATATGAATACAATTTTATGGTGTGCTATATTTATACGATAAATTTCTCAATATCATTGGCCTGATGATTGCGCTTAGCATGAAACAGTCTGTCGCCCCTAAGTGTTGACTACAATGTTCATTATTTTATATATATATATATATATATATATATATATATATATATATATATATATATATACATTACGACTACGTGTTTTAGAAGCTCAAAATGATTAACGTTTTTTTAAGTATATAAAACATTAGGTAAAAAAAACAATAGAAAACAATATAAATTATGAAATATTACATAAACAAAAAAATCTAGAAAAAGTTCCTTACTTCAGAAAAAAGATAGCATAAACAAAAAAGAAAAAAGAAAATATATATTAGGTTTGAGGCCTAAAATACTTGGAGATGAAGTCATCATTTAACATACTGTAATAAAAACATTTATATTGTCTTTTTGACAGTACTAACTCCTAAGTTATCAATTGAAAAAAATGAACAAAAGTAGAAAAATCAATGTTGATAAATAACTTTAGGTAAGCAAATACGAAAAGTCAGAATAAGAGAAAATGTTAACAGAAATAATAATAACCAATATTTTTATAACTTCAAAAAATATAATAATAATTCATATTGTACAAAACTTGTTACAGGCAATTTATATTGGCTTAAATTTAAGCTTTAATGAATTGATATTTATTTTTGTTTATGTTGTGGATTCCGGGTGAGGAACCGCACAAAATAATGAACAACAAAACAGATATGGAGATAGAAAATTAGGTTATATTGAACGTAATATACAAACTTGAACGCAGGTTAGTAAATCCAGAAATACTATTAGTAAGAAATAAATATATACAAGTCTTGAAGTGAAGTCGTGGAAATAGTATATCCGTGTATATTATTCTAGCTGAGTGGAGCTCAGAGCTCGTCTGACTTCTGATGCGGTAGTCTCTGGGTAACTTCGGTATCTCTCGGAACCCTCCGATAACTGTAACGGATCTCTACGATTACTCTCCACTGCCAACTGCAACTGCAACTGCAACTACTGTTCTCTCTATGGCAGGATTATATGTACACTCAGTTGAGTCCATTATCATATACAACGTGCGAGGGGAGATCCCACAACAGTTTAATATACAAACAAAATGTAACACAAAACAAAAAAATGGAGATGGGGAAGGCTACTCTTCTATCTTAAAATAATTTAGCTAGCCACAATCGCTGACCCAAGCCAACTATACAATATTTCTTTCAGCCAGACATGGCCTTTTTATTTTCTATTTTTACTACAAATACTTTAATACCACAAGGACACTATTAAATCTTAACCTGTCACATATGTTCAATTTGTATGTGGGGAGTAGGGAATCACAACTTTAAAAATGAAAACCTCGATAAATATTTATATAATGCATAATGCTATTAACTAAACAAAAAAGTGTTAATAATGAAAAAGACAAAAACAAAACAAAACAAAAAATCCCCACAATCTTTAAGTGTAACAGAAAGATCAGTTGATTGAACGAAGTTTATGCGGAACGTAGATAACTTAATCAGTCATTCAATCAAACATGTACACAAATATATACGCGTGGGTCATTCCGAGCGCTGACACTCGATAAAAATTCAGTTAAAAGAAAATTAAAAAAAAAAGGAAAAGCAAAAAAATAAAAAGCTAAATAACATAGGAAACAAAATTTCGATAGAGAAAATTGGAAAGAAAGCGAATATTTTTACTTTGTAAGTTTAACGAAATTATTTGTCTCATAACATCCAGTTTAGATAATTATTATTAAAATAACATCATTTTAATTATCTCAAAAAGTATACAAACATGTACTGAATATTTTGCAAACGACATTATTTTGGCTACACAGCCCAATGGCATGCTCATAGATTAGAAACTTTGTAAGAGAATAATCTTTATGAATTCATGTGGGGAATTTCCAGTTGATATCAACCGAAAGACCAGGTCGTGTAGCTGTAAACAGAAACAAGAGAACGCACAACACAATGGATTTTGCAATTGTGACTGATCTCAGTGTAAATCGGACAGAACATTTCAAGTTGAAAAGATCTCACTAACTTCTTGGAGTGCAGAAGAAATTTTCCAAATTATAGTCTTACCAGTGGTTATCAGAGCACAAAGAATAGTCTCGAACGGACGGAAAAATGGATGGAATAAGACGACAACATTACTGATACGACAAGAGCACTAAAATATTTTTGAAAGGACTTGTTTTTTGTCACTTGAGAGTGATCATACCTGATCCAAAATCTCTCTTAGCCGACTCTCTGCTTTCGGACGGAGAGAAATCCAGACGAGGCTCCATTGAAGGGTAGAGTCTCGTCTGAGTTGAATAGACAAGAGCCTAATGTTGCCTTAAGCAAAATCTATGCGATATCTTTGGCTGAGATTAATGACTCGAAAGGCCCTTTTTAATTGATCGTACGCCGCATCAGACTTGGGCTCTTGTGGGGAGGTAGTAAATACCGACTTGCTATCTTCTGATCTCTAGTGTAAACAACTGGCTTATCCCCATTGAGTGAACAATAATATTAGCAATTTTATATACTAATGTTCATCTAAAATAAGACGCAGCAACCACTAAATGTAGAGGGCTACTGTGTGGAGTTGCATGAGCATAGGAAAAATTGAGATGTCAAATATAAAAGGCCAGCAAAGAAAGATAAATGTTAAGGCAACACTTGAGGAGATCAATATGTTAGTGATTGGGAAGCATCATGCGTGAGTCTGTTCCACAAAACAACCGTTTTTCGTATCACGCTGTTCGTGTGGAAGATATTTCTTACTAATGAAATACGAAGGGAACACGGATGATAGGTTCTTGTTTACATGGCATGGCTGTTTCCAGTTGAATAGGTCGGGGCTAGGTGGACAGAGAAATGTAGCTCGGGGGACGTTCGCAACGTTTCCTTTGTAGGAATGAAGTTTTAGGGTGTAAAATGATTCTTCGCGTAGATGCGTTTGGACACAATCAAGAGAATCACCGGAGGACTTATTTAGGTATAGCAGCGACACTCCATTTTTGGTTGGACCAGACTCTAGTAAATATGAAGTATAGCATGAAGAATTAGATGCTTACTATAGCGTTACAGTGATCGTTTTTTAAAAACATTTTTATAAATAAGTTTGTAGTGAACAGAACAAGATCTATATTTAAAGTTCTCATCTTAAGCACTAACTCACTGATTTTGTTAAAAAAAAGACTCGAATTACAAACTTTGCTAAGCACACACACAAAAGCGAATCAAAAAGAAAATTCATGAAATTTCACACCTCAATTCGAAATCTTTTTTTGGTCAATAAAAAACTAGAAAAAATCTAAAAGCAAAATTCAAATAATCTTCAATTATCAGAAACAAATTATATTACGGACCCTTTTTAAGAGCCGACCCATAATTTGTTCATCGCCCAATGAAAAGGCCAGAATCACATCTGAGAGTGAATTCCCAAATGACCTTTCCAAGCCCCATAAATGAAATAAAAGACGGAATAAAACCTAATGTCGCCAGTGAGAAAAATACGACCGTAATTAATACGTACCATTGACAAACGTCAAGCGATCGTTTTATTATTATCTCTGTCTTTCTCTTTCACCTCTTTATTCTCACGGTTCACCCATCTACCTTTCCTTATACTTGATAATCGATTGAGCGAATACTTGAAAAAAATTCATACCCAACGATAACGCTCATACAAACATACACACATACGTTCCTGCCTACGTACATATAAACTCATTCTTGCAAAGACGACTACGAACGCTTTAACGACCTTTTATTAACCAAAATACATTAATTTTATTTGTAAAAACATTAACTTATTTATATGTATATAAATTGTTGTTTCTATTTACAATTATGATTTCGTTGTTTTATACCCCTCTTATAGTGGACTATCTAACTAACAGCACCAAATCAAACTAATCTGTTTCAATACACATACACATCATTACACCGGGTAACCAATTATAAGTTGTATTATACTTGAGGTCTTGTTAAGCTTGAGCTACAACAGGTGTTCATAGCAGGAAGTCTCCTTGTGATAAGACCCAACCATTATGATAAGCGTAAGTTCAGGGTCTGCTAGGCAGTGTTAAACGTTACTTGTATGGTTGATTCATCGATTTGTTTTTTTTTAGACTTATTATTTAAAGCCAGAAAATATTTTATAGTGTAGGACGTTTTTGAGATAATAATTATTCACTGATATGTCCCATTTGTTAGGGAAGAAGAAATAGATTTATATCTTTTCTAAGAGTATTTGTGCGGAAATTAATATAACGAGCCTCTGGAAATAGTACTCGGATCTCCGATTTCCAATGCTGAACCGTTACCCATTACCCGCACACCAAAGTAAATAGTTGGTATTCTAAAACGGTCACCTAACTAAGTACTGACCAGCTCGACATTGTTTAACTTTGGGGATTGTACAAAAACGTGATATTTCAACATGATATGGTCAGAAGCCCAGTATTTTGTTTATATTCATATTGTTATGAGATTTTCCCTTTTTATATGATAAGAGACTCGACGAGTATACATATACTCCTGCCATAGTGAGAACAGGGACTGATCTGTATGATACCGAGAGATACTGAAGTTACACAGAGAATACCACGTCAGTAGTCATAAAAGCTCTGAGCTCAATTCAGACAGAATAATATTACACGGATATACTATTTCCATCACGACTCACTTAAAAGACTTGTATATGTATTCCTTACTAATCGTATTCCTGGATTACTAACCTGCGTTCCAGTTATATCTTTACTTTTAGTATAATCTATTTTTCTATCTCAAATAGCTGTTTTACTGTTCATTATCTTGTGCGGTTAGTCACCCGGAATCCACAACACATATTTAATTAAGCCAGGCCACACGCAATTGATCCACCATGACTGGGTCGTCAAAGGTTTCAGTAGTTGCGCTACGAACAGACCAAAAAGGGATAAAAGAAGGGCGCATCTCTCCTTTACCGTAATTATTCGAAGTATTTGTGTTTTATTTTATTATTGTTCATATAATAATGCACGGGACATTGAACTTTGAGCAACAAGAATTGTTCTTTGTGTGTTCGATTTATATATATATATATATATATATATATATATATATATATATATATATATATATATATGAAAAGCATTTGTCCTTTTAGGGAACAAACAAGATCTACATTTAAAAATCAAATGCTAAATACTGATTCATTTTTTTTTTGTAGAAATAAAAGAATCTACTCGAATTTACAAACATTGCTTGGCGCACACGAAAAAGCGGCTCCAGAAACATACCTTGTGAAATTTCACACCTCGATGCGAAATGTTTTTCGGATAACAGAAAACTAGGAAACATCTAAAAACAAAATTCAAATAATTTTCAATTATCAGAAACCAAATTTATTTTACAGACCCTTTTTGCAAGCCAAGCGAACTTTTTATTTGTCTTCCAATAGAAAGGCCAGAATCACACCCGGGAGGGAATTCCCAAATGACCTTTATGACCCCTACAAACAAAATGAAAAAAAGAGCAAATGGACTGAGTAATTAAAATGGACGGGAGTGACTAACAGATCCCTCGACAAACGTCAAACGCTTGTTATTATCATTATCTCTAATCTTTCTTGCTCACCTCCTTATTCTCGCAGTTCACCCGTCTGCCTTTTTTATACTTGATAACTGGACTGAACCCTTTAAGACTAAGCAAATACTTCAAAGACACACCTACCCAATAAACGCTCATACATATATACACACACGTTACTCTCTCACACTGTCGCCGCCCTACCAAAAAGAGGAAACATAAGAAGACTACATTCTGCTACTACACAACCATGAACTCTAAACTTCCGTGGTTATTTTAAATACCTAGATTTCAATGTGAACATTTGTAAGTACAAAGCTGCATGCATTTTCTCAATGAACATTTTTCTTCCCACAAATATAGCGTTCAGCTAACGAAATCTCACTTATATTTTTCTGCTCACAATTTCGTCATTTTGTTAATAATTCTTCAATTTAATGTACCCACGAAATATTTTTTCCTTTCACATTTCAACATCCAACCTTCTGATATTTAAATTGTGGGGAATTCGGATGTGTTTGGCACAAGACCAGTTTACCAAGCATCACCGAGGCCCCTACATCGTAAACATCTAAAAAAACTAGCATAATTTGAGTTTTGTTTGAATGCGCATGTGCAGTCAGAAAATTTTCTCATGGTTGAGCGCCATTTTGTGCATATATCTACGACGAATTTTTATTTTACTGATTGATTTTTGGATATGATAATTAATAAAAGTGAAATATAATTACTAATCAATTCGTCTGTGTTTACGTAATGGAATTTATCATTATTCCTTTCCATTTTGTGAGAGAGAGTAACGAAATTTCCAAACTTCACTATTCATACTCATGTTCATATGCCTTTTGTGTGTTTATCAATACATGAATATATACAACATACACAAAGACACAGGTGAAGAGACACATATGCAGTCTTCTCTGTAAGCAACATGACAGTTTCATTCAGGTTGATGAATGAATCACTTTGTCTCACAATAACTGGAGGTAGTTGCAATTAACAACACATATTAAGTAACGTATTATGAAATTATTGTACAATAATAAAATCAAGAATGTGTAATGATCGGTAAATACGCCTGTCTGAAAAAAATATTCGAATCCTGTTTCTCTTACTTACGACAATTATCTCTAGTGACATAATAACTTTTATAAAATTATTATTTTGAATATAAGTTACTTAGACTATATGGGCTTAATTGCTGACCAAAATATTGATTTTGGATGCATACTAGAGAGTGATATCGGCTCGGAACGAGAAATCGGGGAGCCGAGTTCGAATTCCAGCCGAATTAATTGCATTCACTTACGTGTAAATACCCTTGGGAAAGGTATTAATCCGTCTATTCCTTCCAGTTATGGGTTAAATAACAGGACAGATTGGGTTCTATAGTCTTGGTTGGCAACCAGTCTACCGCAGAAAGCAATGGCAACCTACTGCGGGATAATATTCTGCCCAGTCAGTCATGTCTCTTTCGAGACATGATCGCCCAAGCGTATATCACGTATGGCACTTAACTGACTGACTAGAGAGTTTCCCTAAAACAAGTACTCTTTAAATGAGAATAAATGCAGAGTTTATTGACTTGAAAACACGAATAATGAAATGGTTACAATTTAGAAATATTGACATACAAAGAAAGAAAATGGTTTAAATTAAATATTAAATTAAATGTATAAATCTGAAAAAAAAAGAAAATAAAACAGAAGTTATAGAAAGTCAAAAAGTGAGTACGTATTTTGCACGCCCTCTATAAAAATATTTCAAATTAATTTCTATATTAACATGATTTGTAATGCTTTTTAATTATAGTTTTAACCTATCTGGCGCAGAACTCGCTTGCAATGTTACAAACGCTTTCTAATTTGGGTAAGGCCTGCCGATGTTTCAGTAAAGTTGCAATGAACTATTTTCTGATTCCAAATTGACCGCTAATCCTCAGCGTTGTCAGAAAAGCTATAACAATATTGCGAAATGCCGTAGGTATAATATTTTGCACTGATCAATTATAAAATACTCGTTCGAATACGCTCTTGGAATTTTTCATTCACTTTATGTTAACGCAGCATTACATGACAAATATTTGCAGCATTATGATGCAACATTGAGGGAGGAAGCATTTTGGCATCCTATATGTAACATTGTAGACAATTGTGTGCTAACAGTAAGATGCATTTTGAAATTATGTATGTAACGTTGTAGACAATTGTGTGCTATGTCAGCAAGAAGAATCTTGGCATCCTATATGTAACCTTTTAGGCAAATGTGTGCTAGCTAAGTAAAAAGCAGTTTGGAATTATGTATGTGACGTTGTAGACAATTGTGTGCTAAGTCAGCAACAAAGATTTTGGCATTCTATATGTAACCTTGTAGGTAAATGTGTGCTAACTCAGTAATAAGCATTTTGGAATTATGTATGTAACTTCATAGGCAAGTGTGTGCTAAGTCAATAAGAAGCATTTTGCTAACCTCTATGTAACGTTGAAGAAAACGCTGTCAGTAACATCATTTTTAGCCCTTGTTTTGCTAGTAATACTTTCATTCATTTTTGAACAATAACAAACCATTTCCAGCCTGAGTTAATCCTGCTCACCACTGCCGACGTTCCAGCCGTTTCCAACTTCTTATTGTTTGCTCGTCAATATTATAACAATTTATTGGAACTCAATTTTCACCTCCGTTTCCTCGTTGCCTTTGTTGCTCCGCAAGTTTTTTTGACAAAGTATTTTCGAACCAAATCAGCTTATTCGAATTTCATTGATTGCTTTGTGAAATTGAACGAAACATGGAGTTTGTATATATCGAAAAAATGTAGCCATAACTACAACAATACTAAATGATGTAATACTCCAGGTAAATAAATGTCCAGATCCACAAAGTTTGCTTCAAGTAAAACTACTGATAATTCATTTTATGCTGTAATCTTACCTGTTCATTCACACACACACACACACACACACACACACACACACACACACACACACACACACACACACAAATATATATATATATATATATATATATATTCGTAAAATAAAATTTATTCTATAACTACCATATATCTGTAAAAGGATATTATGAATAAAGACAAAAGGAAAACCAATCGACGCATTTCTTACTCTGACTGACTTTATCAAGTCAAATAAGAGATTTTTTGTAGCAATTGTTTATAAACGAAAGTAAAAAAAATTGTTAGTTTTTCAATTAAAAAAAATTAACAGAGGCTCATAAACATTCATCAGGTTAACTGAAAAGTCTATGGAAATTATGGAGGATGCTAAGTGTCATAATTTAATTATGGATGATACTAAGTGACATAATTTAATGTCTAATAAATGAAAGAAAGTAAAGGCAGTTGAATTGTTTTTATGCAGTTATATTTAAATTATTTTAGTATGAAATAAATTCATATATTATATATATTTTTTAAATAGCAGGAGTTTATGAATTTAATGGTTTCTTTTAATCTTTTAAACATTTTTATATTCATGTATGTTAGTTTTAGAAAAGATTAATACATTAAAAAGTGGAACCATTTTAAAATATTTTAAGCGCAAATTTATATTTTAATTATGTTTATAAACAATACATTTTATCAACTGATGTGTATAAAATATTTCGTGTTCATTGATATGTTATTTTAATTCTGCAATTTTACCTATTCTATTGCAAAGACCAGATGCGATAATTTATTTTATATATACCGGATTTTTTCATATATATATATATATATATAGTCATTCGCAGACAGATCTGTTTCGCTGTATCACAGCTCATCAGTACTGTTAGACTCCGATTGCTTTTAACCCAGGATTGAAACCCAACCGAATTGGCGTCAGTCGGCGATTCTATCTCTGGGCTATGGGCGTTCGGTAGAAGAAGGCAGACTTTTTAGCGTGTATATTGTCATTATATATATATATAGGGTGTCTATAAAGCCCGTGTATTCTTTTAAAAATTACAACTATTTGTATTTGTGATAGAAATAATCTGTAAACATGAAAGATAACAGAGTGATTCAACAAGATGGAGCTTTTTGTCACTTCGCTCTGCGTTTTAGACAGTTTCTAACTCAGGAATTTCCTAACAAATGGATCGAAAGTGGTGAACCATTTTATTGGCTTCCACCTTCGCCAGATTTGACTTCATTAGATTTTTATATGGGGACATGTGAAAACAAATGTGTATGTAATCAGACCTAGTTCATTAGAAGATTTGAAAGCTAATGTGATTTCAGGTATTACTGTAAATCAATTGGCAAATGTTTTCTGTGAACTGCAAAATCGTATCAATCTTTGTGTTGCTAATGATGTAGGACATGTGGAAACTTAAATAAATTTCAATAAAACTTTAAAAAATATAGATTTTCTTTTTTCTAATATTTGTTACAAATTATTTCTATCGCAAATATAAATAAAGTTGTAAATTTGTTAGAGTGCACATGAACTTTATGGACACCCTATATATATATATCTTTTATACAGATTTCATTAAAAATGACAGACAAAGTATTATCATTATGTTTTTTTATATTTTTTTATGTGTTCGGATAATTTTTTTTCTTTTCGGAACTCATATAAGAATTGTCTAAAGCTTTTTGCACTTTCAAGAGCTTTTGGCTATACTGTTAGCCATTTTCAAGAATTAATGTTGTTTCACTTATAAAAAAAAACATGTGTAAAGTTTATTCATATAGAGACTTATGTATGTTAAGTTCCGAACACAGTAAGCACATTGATACCATGTTCATAATTGATGTTACTAAGTGTAGAATTTCTCCTTTTATTAATAATACCTCCGTTAATTTTAATTTTATTTTGCATGTGGATGATGCTATTATGTATGTATTCTCAACGAGGATATCAACGATAAAAACTCAATGTTACTACCTTTTTCCGTCATTTTTAATGAAACCTATATATATATATATATATATATATATATATATATATATATATATATATATATAACATAGTGATGAACCACGTATACTGTCTTAATATGTATAGAAAAAATTATTAAAAAGTTTAAAATGTCGGAAACCCAGGTGTTTAATTTGTAAACATTTAGTAAACGACACAATATTCTCTGTACCCAACACCAAAATCAAATTGCACCCACCATGCCTCACCTGTGACAGCAAAAACACCATATATTTTCTCTTCTGTTTAATATGTCCCAATAGTGGATATATTGGCGAATCTGGTAATAATTTTAGATTTCGTTTCAATAATAACAAATTTAGTATACGCCGGAATAATCAATATTCATAATAGCAATCCACTTCAATCAACCGGGTCACACTTTAGAAAATTGCAAATGTTTACTAATAGACTCCGATTTTAGTTCTACACACACGCGCAGAAAGAAAGAAAAATACCGGATTTTAAAATTAAATACACAAAAGCTAGGGTTAAATAGGGACTTAGGTGTTTTGAATCTTTACAAATATTTCAATAGCTAAATTTTTTAGATACATTCAAAAAGATTTTTATCTAAAACAAAATGTATAAGTATTATTAAAGATAGGTTTACGTTTACAAATTTTTTAAAAAAAATCTGTCGCTTTCTGCGTCACTTGATGTAAACAAACTCTCTCCACAGACGCGTCACGTGATGTAAAGAAACGCGTCACGTGCTGTAAACAAACCCTTTCCACAGACGCTCTCCCGAAATACGTTTCTAATTTGAATTTTAAAATCATTTGTTTCTGATGAAGGACCGAGGACGGTCTGAAATATAAAATATAATAATAGGAATAAACAAATGCTGTCAAAAAATACATTTTTAAACTTACAACTTTTTAATAATTTTTCCTATATATATATATATATATATATATATATATATATATATATATATATATCAACCAATAATGTTTTAATTATAAGAAATGGTTTTGTGTATTGAACTCGAAGTTTAAGATAAACTGTGGAAAGTTCATAACAAAGCATCACTGAGGCCCACTTCTTGAAATACATGCTAAGTTTCTATAAATGATGAATGCTTATATCAACAGTGTTGGTCCCAGTAGGAAAAGCACGATTTTCTATTATTTGATTCATCTGGGATACGGTAGAAATGTTTAAGTAATCAATGTCAATATCTTCACATCTGTTCTTGAATATGCACAGACCATCGTCGAGAAAGAGATTAAATAGACTGCAGAACTCATTTCCTTCTTCTCGTAATCCAAATAACATTTGAAATTTTCCAAAAGTAAGGTTCTCACTCGATATGTAAGAAATTGTGAACCAACATATTTCTTCTGTCAGATGAAGACGGAAGATTGGGAGCATGGAAGGCGGTCTCAAGTGTTGACAGGAAATATCTATTGTCAAATGTTGCAGCGAAGTCTACATAGCAGGTATACACAATTCGATTGGCGAGGTAGACAATTTCCTGGGGTTGTTTGATGATATATATGCCATCCTAACAAATATGCTCTCATGATATCCCTTACATGAACGAAAGACGAACTGGGTCGTGAGGAGTTGATGTAATTGATTTTCATTAATACCTTTATTATAACCTGCAACAGGTGTTTACTCGTGCAACCAGATTGGCAACTGGGTCCCACCCATTCACAGTTAGATTAACCAAATGCAGACGAAAATTCTACTGCTGCAGCATCTTCTCCCGCACTTCCCGCCTGTGGAACTCGCTTCCATATTCTTGCTTTCCTAACGGCTACAACCTCCAGGTATTTAAATGCAATGTCAATACTCATCTATTAACCACTTGACTCTAGTTCTTTCACCACCCCGTATATCCTTTCCTTTCTATCCACCTTTGCAACTGTCATCACACCTGTATTCCCATACTTCTCTTGTTCCTTTCTAACTGGTTCGTCTTCGTCTTCAATCTCTCCTTCTTAATCTTTTTACTCTTGTGCAGCCCCCTGCACATCAGTGGTATTACCGCCTTGCTCCGGGTGATACGATTAAAAAAATGTAGTTGAAATATCATTTTTGATTCCACAGCGCATTAATACATGAAATGCCTCATTTTGGGGGTAAACACTTCTGATTCAAAATTTCCTTCTTTAAATTTAGATAGTTATTGGGAAATTCGGGGAGATGGTACTTTTCTTGGAAAAGTTCAGCACCACTGACAAGTAGATCTGATAATATAATATAATATACGCTATTACACCCTGATTGAGCACTCTGGAAGAATGGTAGACTTTGAAAAAACATTAGCTACTCTAGCATCTACGCATCGCTCATTCAGTAATGAATTAGAGCACTCTGGCTACTGGCTTATGAAACCTCATACGCTAAAAGTCTGCCTCTTTCTACCTAGCGACTGACGCCAATTTGGTCTGGTTTCAACCCTGAGTTAAAACCAATCGGATGTCTAGCCGTACTGATGAGGTATGTTACAGCGAAAAAAATCTGTCTGCGGATGACTATATATATATATATATATATATATATATATATATTGCTAAATATAAAAAACAATGAACGTCTATTATG
Source organism: Ascarosepion bandense (assembly GCA_037127315.1). Taxonomy (NCBI): domain Eukaryota; kingdom Metazoa; phylum Mollusca; class Cephalopoda; order Sepiida; family Sepiidae; genus Ascarosepion; species Ascarosepion bandense. Next base: position 1,359,435 of record JBBBDQ010000562.1, read on the forward strand.
TTTAATTATAAGCCGTTCTAAACATTGTATTTTGGCTTTAATTTCAGATGAAATTAAAGACACAAATTGTCCAACAATTGAATATTATTTTATTATGCTGGTTCTAATGTAGTATATCAATTTACATAACCGTTCAGAGATTGTATCCTTGGTAATAATAATAAACCCACTATCTGAAATGGTTTTACTACAATCACGCTCTTCTGTAGACTTACCTGTCAGCTTTCTGATCATAGTTCAATTAAAAAAAAATTCTTAGAAAAACATAGGTATGTAGGTAATATTAGATAGATTTTAGTCGATAACAGAATAATACTCACACATACATTCAGTAGAAAGACCCTACAGATATTGGAGGCCATCTACATTAAATCAAAACAACTCACACTTAATAAATCTTGTCACAACACATTACATTGCATTTAGATATATGGTTCTGTTAACATTTCTGTCACTCACGCGGTGTGACATCATAGAAGCGCATTAAAAATTTACGAACTGCGTCTGTTATTTGAAGAGTGTTATCGTTGTATAGCAATGTTTTATGTCAACACAAGATAATATTATCTTAGATGGTGAATGTCATTATGTTAACGTCCCTATAACCTCTTTGAAGATGGTTTATATGAGCCAAAAGCTTAGAACAAGCATAATAAAAAATATCCAAATGTTGGACAATTATAGTCTTTATTTGCACCTGAAATGAAAGCCAAAATACGATGTTTTTAACGGCTCATGATTACAATTAATAGACATTTATTGTCTGTTATATTTAACAATATATGTTTAGAAAATTATCTACTGTCTCGATACACCAAATAAATATATATGTATGTTTATACGAACACAAATTTGCGTAAAGGTTTCGTATAATTTCTGAAGGTTGCCTCAAAACTGCAATATTTTTCTCTAACAAATTCTATACTTGTTACATTATTTAAATTTTGCCACAACAGTGCCCCTGTGGTAATGTAAACAGGTATCCTAACAACATTTTCCTGCTTCAAGATTGAAGTCTATTTGCTGAAGGTCGTCTAATTTCACACCTGATATTGCTTTTGGATTTCATCTATGTTTACAAACAAGCACCTTTTCACATTCAATTTAATTTGGGGAACTGAAGCCCAAGGCACAATTCAAGATGTCACTGTTTTTGATCGAGAGTCAAGAACCGGAGGATAAAGTTCAAAGGAAGGCGATGCATGTACATATTTTCCTTGTGGATTTCCTTGCTGTCTCTATAATTGATTCTAGTCTTGTTATACAGTTTGTATTTGACTGTCTGTCTTCCTACATTAGTTAACTATTTTATTTCGCATTTACAGCGTTGTGATGTTGGTGTATCTCCCTGAACACGTTCTCTTGATTCAACTTTTAACCTTACTTACCAAACACCGAAAGGGAAATGGAAAGGTATTTTATTTGAAAGCCTCAAGTCAAAGAACTTTCTTAGATAAGTTAAGGCATAGCTAAATACGACAAAGCAGTCAACAAAAGCCCAAAAAATAACTCTTTCCAACAATGTACTTCTGAGACTATCATAACTTTCCAATGGAGACCGAGGAACAAAGTTTTCAAAATTCTTAATATGTAATTATTTTTCTAGCTTTATATGTCATATCCTTTCATGACTTTCCAGAAGTTACTGCATTTTTTTCCGCTAAATATTTTTGTGAGGAGAATGTAAAAGGTTATCGGTTTTGAAAGTTAAATCGGCGAACCAAGTTCAAAATTCGGTTGATTCTGCTTCGATCACCTCCTGCTAATGTTCTCAGAAAAAGGCATGAATCCGTTTTACAGCATATTTCGATTAAGTAGCAGTTTTTCTTTTGGGAGGCAAACAATATAGGATAAAAAAAGACTAAATTCAAAACCAGTCTGAAGACAGGTGTGGTCTGTCTCCCTAGACGCACCACATTGACTACGGCTGGACTACATGCCCCCATCTTCCCCCCGTGAGCATCAAGAATTACAGGACACGTCGCGTCGAGAAGTAATTTTTGTTTCTTCTCATCACTTAGTCTTTGTTCAGCAAAAAATTATCTCAAAAACTACATTTTTTGCCTTCAGTATCCCTTTGAGTATTAAATTTTTGGACCTCATTTCCTCAATAGGTGACTCATTCTGATTGTATATTTCAGTTTTCTTGTATTTAGTATTTTTGGAAACTTTATTGTTGGCTATATATTCTTCTTTTATGCATTGTATCTCTCTAGAAATAGTTGATTATGGCTCTCCACACCGTCTTTCCCTCGTAGTTTTTAATATAATTTGTTTTGTTATTTCTCTGAAGTAATGCTTTGCTATATTAATAAGAGTTAACAAGAAGTAATTGAGAAGTCCAAAGGAGATCTTCAGACTTCTATTGGAGTTCAGTAGATCTACTGGGTCGTTGATATTAGTCGGCAGTTAGCCGAATACTAAGGAGTCAGCGTTCAGTGGAACATTACCAAGTTCCTAACATTTTGGATACGTTAAGTCGATTAGCAAACAACATTATTGCTGAGGCCAATCAAGTATGCCACGTTGTGTTTTCTTCTGTACCCTTTCCCTCTATCTGTTCTGTGAGTATCAGATTTTCCAAGCCCTCCGTATTCATCACGTGTCCCAGAAATTTCAGCTGTCTTTTCCTGATATTAATAATATATTTTCTCTCAAAAGCTTCATCGTTGCTCCCATGTTCGGTCGACGATACCCTCAGCATGCTTTTGTAGAACCATATTTCTGTTGCTTCGAGTCTCTTCATCTTTGAGAAGTTCGTACATCATTCACTGCCATATAGAAGGGTAGATATCATGTAACAGTTTTGTTTTCTTAGTTTCCAACGAACGTTTCCTATCTCTCACTACTTTGCTTAGCTTCTGGAATGTATCCTTGGATATTCCAATACGCCTTCGGATCTCAGTGCCTCATTTCTGGCCTTTGTTAGAACACTTCTCAGGTATTTAAATTACTGCACCTGATTTATTTTAATATCCACAGCCTATAATTGGCATTATAGGATTTTTATTTTGCTGAGAACCAAACATTCATATTTCTTGTAGGTTACGTTTTGTGTTTTCTTTTCTCTTTCTTTCGCTACTTTATATAGCAGTTGTAGTTTTCTTTCCGTGTCTGCTATCAGCACTTTGTATCTGAAAAGAGACTGTTGAAGTTTCTGGAAATATATAATAAAAAGATAGCTCTGAAAAGCTGACACATATATGGAAGGCAACAGGTATATAAGTGTTGTGGAGAAGTTTTCGCACTGAAGGTTATAATCGTGCTATGTTGTTTGCTAATCGACTTAACGTATACAAAATGTTAGGAACTTGGTAATGTTCCACTGAACGCTGACTCCTTAGTATTCGGCTAACTGCCGACTAATATCAACTGCCCAGTAGTTCTACTGAACTCCAATACAAGTCTGAAGATCTCCTTTGGACTTCTCAATTACTTCTTGTTAACTCTTATTAATATAGAAGGGAGAGTCCATTATCTGAGGAATAGGTGTGTTTCCTCATAACAATAAGGAAACAATAATTAATTAATTTTTGTTTGTTTGTTTGAGTTTTGTTTAACGGCATATCAACCTCTTTGGTTTATTTAATTCCAAAATGGTGGGGTTCTAAGGTATTCTTTTTAATGTTCCGTTATAATGAGAAGGTTGATTTAGTTAGATTTTAATAAAATGTTTTTGTTTTTATTCTTTTTTTATTTTTAGAAAACTGAAAAAGTCTTCTAGTTTTGAATTCAAAAACGTTTTGCTGAGAAAGAATAATTTTCTTTTTTTTCAAAAATCTGTTATGGTAATAATTGTTTCTTCAAAAATGTATATTATTTTTATGAATAAATTTCTATAAAAGTGTATTTTTATACTTTTATTGTGTTGGACCTGGAAACAACAGCAATTAAGAGATGGTTCTATTCTCTTCACAACCTCCCCATCAAAGGCCTTGCTGCCGTATGTAGTTTACCGTCATGCCAGTAATTAATCTAACGCGCTTGTGTAAAATGATGATCCATCAAAGTACGAAAAAGATTTTTTTACAATTTATCAGTGGATTCGTAAGTGGCTCCGAAAACCTGGACACGCATAGTCCTGAAGGGTGAGATCACTAGAAGTTGCTGTTTGTAATCCATACTAATGTTGCTATTCGGCGCTGTTTCCTTTGAATAGTTATTTTTAGTTGGTTTCTTTCCAAGTTTGCACAGATATAGTGGTAAATGACACGTTAGTATACTTGGTCAGTAGCAGGCTCCTGTCGCTCTTATGGTCATATATTGTCCGAGCAGTTGGGTTAATTTTAACTGTATTAATCTTGATGCCTTCTAACACAAAGAAGCTCTCGCTAATAATGTCTTCTTCTTCATGTGCCATGTTCCTTCAGGACGTAAACGATCATGGACTTCTACTAAAACCTGTCTCTTGTCGCTCTCAAAATTCTTCCTTTTTCAAATTTCACCCAAACGCCACTCTGCCATCAATTTGCTCTTGTACGTCTCGCGCTGCTTTCCCCTTTCCTCCTATCCATCCTATGAGTATTAAATTCTCCAGGTCCTCCTTTCTCATTACATGTCCTAGTTACATCATCTGTCTCTTTCTTATTTTAAGTATGAGTTTTCTCCTCGTTTCCATCCTCTCCAACACCACTTCGTTAGTCATGTTTGCAGTCCAAGTTATGCTCAGCATGTTTCTGTACAACCACATTTCTCTTGCCTCAAGACTCTCCTTCATCCTTGTAGAGATGGTCTAACATTCACAGTCATACAGAAGGACAGACATCACATAGCAATTCAGCACTTTCTTTGTTACCAATGAGATTTTCCTGTCTTTCACTACTCTGGTTAGCATTTGAAATGCGTCTTTAGCCACGCCAAAGCATCTTTGGATCTCAACATTGCATTTTCCACCCTCTTTGAGCATGTTTCCAAAGTATTTAAGAATGCGACGTTGCCCCTTGTCCATGATGTATCCAGTCTATCGAACTTGTGCTTTGATGATGCTGGTCGAGGCGTCCCGGTCCAAAATTTCAAGTTTGGTGATATGATCCTGCAACGTTATTCTAAATATGAGCAGAACTTTTCCAAAACTGTTATATTCCTGCCGTAGAAGATTCACGTTTCGCAACCGTAGATGAAAGAAGAAAAGATCATTTTCTTTGTGCACTTTTAGTTTTAGATAAGTGGTATATGATGGTTTTTAGTTGGATATGGCACAACGTACAATGTATAGGTCACTTAGTTTCAGTTTTGTCGTGACTTAGTGAGAATCAGACTCGCTATTTAATTTATTAATATCTAGCAAAACAAGCTTGTTTACCATTACACCATATGAAAGTGTCCAATCTGACAGGCATATGTTGTACTAGTCAAGAACGTTTATGAACCTCAGTACCTGGATTTTTGTGTTTATTCGACTGTCAATTTTTTTATACCTAGAGGACGAACTCGGGTACTACCAAGCTATTTTCAAGTATCGACATTTGAAAGCTGAATACCATTTTTGGTGATAGCTGTTGCTGCAGTGATATTAAGTTGGTAGAAAGCACGTGAGTTTTGTCGTGACAATGTCAGATCAAACAATTTGAAGCCATGAAAAATCGAGCAACCGCCAGCTGCGCTTAGGTCACATCATGAACTATGAAGGAACAAAAATCAGTAAAGAAGACCTTTTAATGAAGATGTTCAAACGTCTTTGTTTTGACCCCAAGACAATGAGGGTTAAAAAGGAAGCCATTTAGACGATATCGAATACAGACTTATAAGGAGAAAAATAGTATTGCTAAAGATTCAAATGGAAGAATTTCCTTCAGAAAGTGGATATAATGTGTTTCTGCGGCTTTGTATCTTTAAGTAGCCCTCATACGATACTTACCTGTTAATGTTCGATCATCCAAACTAATTAGGTAGATTACGCGATGTCTCCCGCTTGCTGTACGTAGGTCCTGTGAGTGTCGATTTCACAAAACTTGTCAACTATGCCTTTCTGAATAAGCAAACTTGTCCTTTCAGTTTATATTTTTTAAAATCTTCATTTTCGCTCAAATGTTCCAACGATAATATATTCATTCTGTAGAGCCACCTGTTTTATCCAATCTCCTCTTAATCTGGGACAAAATTAGCCAATATCTAATACCCTATTGGAGGTTTGATATTACGTAGCATGGCAAAAAAATAAGAAAATAAAACACACACATACACACATACTTATACTTAGAATCAAAAAACAGTCAGCTAAAATTTCATGGACTCAATGGGAATAGAGGGATTGGAATGCTTAAACCTCATATGGCATTTCATGAGCAAGTGAGTAAAGGAAGACAGCAAACCACCTAACTTTTAAAAAAAAAGCTAAGAACATCAAGGGATAATGAATTTTAGAGAGCGATAATATCTCATGCGCTGAAGAGACGTAACACAAAGAAGAAAAAGAAGCAATTCAGTACACTTTTCTTTGTTACGACCGTAATTCTAATGTTACTTAATACTTTTATAAGAGAGCTTTCGAAAGTTTAAAACTTCTTCAGATGCATTTGTCTTCTACTAAAATACTTTCCATGGTCCATCGTTGATAATTTCAAATAACCAAGATGATTTTGCATTCTGTGTATACCATTAAAAAAAAAGACAGTTTTTGAAACAATTTCTTTCCGGGTACCCCTTTCGCCCTGTCCGTCTCCATTTGTGTACACCTTGAGAATTCATAGAGCCAGGAAAATAGAGTTAGATTGTTTGCTTCACGGGGATGATGTGCCATTCATTATCAGTAAGATAAAAAAAAAGTAATAAATCTTTCTTTTATTTACGTTTGTCTTAATCATCTTTCCTTTTAGTGTCACTCAGTAGATCATTTCAGGAAATGTTTATCAGAACGCCATCATCGAAGTTGGATGATTTTAGTAAAAATGAAAATCTCGTATATCTGTCTTTATAAATATATCGGTTTCTACTCAACTGTGGAATTGAAGAGACAAAAGAGACATTTTAGACTTTCAAAGGTGAAAAAATGTAAGCTTGGATGTGCGGGTGGTATAATGAATAATGGCTGGGAATTGTTAATTGGCGAACTGAGTTTCAATTCATATTGCGTCCTTTATTTTCACTTACACGCAAATAGCCTTTGGAAAAGCACGGACTTAATTATTACTAATTATAGTTAATTATTATTAACCCAGCTATGCGTTAGTAAAAACTGTGTCACTAAAACCACTATTATATCCCCCACGTAGAAAAATAAAATTGTATAGAGAATATTTAGACTCTGGCATTAAAATTCAATGAAGAGTCTGTAATGTGACAGATCCCGACTTGGCAGCTAGGATACAGCCACTTTTTTACCGGCGCAATGTGGCTTCCCTGTGTCTCTTCTACAAATACTTTCACGGCTTCTGCTCCGATTAACTTAGCTCACTGGTGCCCCCTCTATATATAAATTTACTCGAGCCACAAGATTAGCAACTAGGTCCCACCATTTTACTGCGAAACCAATAAATTGTAAACGTAAATTCTACTCCAGCAGCTTCTTTTCTCACAGTTCCCGCCTGTGGAATTCCCTTCCATTTACCTACTCTCTTGACAGCTATAATCTCCAAGAATTTAAGTGTAAAATCAACAGTTATCTCCAATCTCACTAACCTGCAACCTCTCATTCATGCTCCTTTCTCCGTCTACTCCACTTTCATCAGTATTCTCATCGTTCTCTTATCCACTTCCTGACACCCCCTATAACCAGTCGCTTTTTCTCATAACTTTCCTCCTATGTAACCCCCTGCAAAACAGTGGCAATAAAATGCCTTGCTTGGGGCGATATAATTATTTAAAAAAATTATAATGTGGGCATAAAGTGGGGGATCGATTCTACATTACAACCAATACATAAACTGACCCCTCACTTTATGGCCAAATTTATCCTTCTTTCATGCTTCTTTCTCCGTCTACTCCACTTTCATCAGTATTCTCATCCTTCTCTTATCCACTTCCTGACGCCTCCTATAACCCCTGCAAAATAGTGGCAATAAAATGACTTGCTTGGGGCGATGTGATTATAAAAATAAGTAAAAAGAATAACCTACTGAGGTACATATGCCGCTAAATGAAAGAAACAAACCAAACTCAGTTATGGCTTACGTCCATATCAATTTGAAACAACGGTTTCTGTACGATCAATGAAGTTAAACAACGTTGATTTTGACTTGACATTATTTAACTTCAATAATCGTTTGAGAATCGGTATTTTAACGTGATATGGTCGTAAGAAGAGTTGAGAAATAGAAGAGTTGAGAAATAGAAAGAGTTGTGGTTCTACAGAAAGATGTTAACAATGTAGAAGATTAAAAAAAAAGACAAGCATTTTAGACATAAAATTAAAAGGAAAAATTCTTGATACATAATAAGGAATAAGTGCTTGGATAATTTAACACCCAGAACATGTTGGTTCATTGATTTCTTTTAGATCTATATCAACCTGTCTAGGTTATTTAATGTCGAAATCAAAACATTTTTTTACATAATTTTATATTTTTAGGGAAAAGTTAGTTTTTTAAAATATATAATTTGTAGAACATAAAATGTATTGCCGGTAAACTTATATACTGTTTGTTGGTTGGTTGGTTCATTTAACCAGCATATCAACCTTCATTAGGTCATTTAATCATTTTGAAATGTTTTATTTAGTTTATTTGTTTTATTGTTTTTGTTTGCAAGATTCATTAGGATTTGTTTTTAAGGGCAGGGTCCCCAAGTCCCACCCTTGTTATTTAACCCATAACTAGAGGGAAGGAAAGGATTAATACCTTTACCAAGGGTACCAGTGCTTAAGTGAATGCAGGGTATTCAACTGGAATTCGAACTCGGCTCACCGATTTCTCTTTCCGAGTCGATATCCACCGCACCACAACGCACATCCGTCCATAAACGCTTACAGCACCTGGTATTCTCAAGCAGTCACCCAGTACTGACCAGGCTCAACGTGGCTTAAGTTCGGTGATCGAGCAAGAACCGCTGTATTCAACGTGATATGGCCGTAAGCCCATACGGTTTGTATTAGGTTAAAAAAAATGTACATTTAATTTAATTTTTCTTTGGGGGTTCAGTATTTGCTGGGCTCTTAACAGGTGCGACCATCCTGGATCAGGGTAGACTTGGAAGCAACAGCAATTAAGAGGAGTTTCTGCGCTCCCCAAAATCCCGATCAGAGGCGTTTTCTGCCGGATTTAGTTTACCCAGGACGATACAAAATGTTAAAGGACGTAGGAGAAGATGCAATTACACAACCGTATATGTTTGAGCGAGTGGATAGTGGCAGAACGAAAACAAACACAGATAGTAAGAACTAAAATTTATGCTTAATAATTTGACCCTAAGCAAGGTAATAAAGTCACGAATGCGCTAGTGGTTACTTAGAATATTAAAATAAAAATAGCTTATTAAGAAGAGAACACAAAGAGAATAAAAAAAAACGTTTACATTTTTGGACATCTAGGTTTACTGGGTAATATGAGACCGGAAAAAAATTCAAATAAAATGAGTTGCCAATTGAATTTAGAATAGGAAGTTTTGAAAAGTAATTATGTTACATAAAAATAAAGATAAATATAAATTAGTATTTGTCTATATTTCTGAGATGAGGTAGTATTTACAGTATTTACATTATTCGGACTATTGTCCTCATCTTTCTTGCCATTTGTATGACATTTAATAATAGATCATTCTATTTGTCTATATTTCTGAGATGAGGTAGTATTTACAGTATTTACATTATTCGGACTATTGTCCTCATCTTTCTTGCCATTTGTATGACATTTAATAATAGATCATTCTATTTGTCTATATTTCTGAGATGAGGTAGTATTTACAGTATTTACATTATTCGGACTATTGTCCTCATCTTTCTTGCCATTTGTATGACATTTAATAATAGATCATTCTATTTGTCTATATTTCTGAGATGAGGTCGTATTTAAAGTATTTACATTATTCGGACTATTGTCCTCATCTTTCTTGCCATTTGTATGACATTTAATAATAGATCATTCTATTTGTCTATATTTCTGAGATGAGGTAGTATTTACAGTATTTACATTATTCGGACTATTGTCCTCATCTTTGTTGCCATTTGTACGACGTTTAATAATAGATCATTCTATTTGTCTATATTTCTGAGATGAGGTAGTATTTACAGTATTTACATTATTCGGACTATTGTCCTCATCTTTCTTGCCATTTGTACGACGTTTAATAATAGATCATTCTATTTGTCTATATTTCTGTGATGAGGTAGTATTTACAGTATTTACATTATTCGGACTATTGTCCTCATATTTGTTGCCATTTGTACGACATTTAATAATAGATCATTCTATTTGTCTATATTTCTGTGATGAGGTAGTATTTACAGTATTTACATTATTCGGACTATTGTCCTCATATTTGTTGCCATTTGTACGACATTTAATAATAGATCATTCTATTTGTCTATATTTCTGAGATGAGGTAGTATTTACAGTATTTACATTATTCGGACTATTGTCCTCATATTTGTTGCCATTTGTACGGCGTTTAATAATAGATCATTCTATTTGTCTATATTTCTGAGATGAGGTAGTATTTACAGTATTTACATTATTCGGACTATTGTCATCATATTTGTTGTCATTTGTACGACGTTTAATAATAGATCATTCTATTTGTCTATATTTCTGAGATGAGGTAGTCTTTACATTATTTACATTATTCGGACTATTGTCCTCATATTTGTTGCCATTTGTACGACATTTAATAATAGATAATTCTATTTGTCTATATTTCGGAGATGAGGCAGTATTTACAGTATTTACATTATTTGGACTATTGTCCTCATCTTTCTTGCCATTTGTACGACATTTAATAATAGATCATTCTATTTGTCTATATTTCTGAGATGAGGTAGTATTTACAGTATTTACATTATTCGGACTATTGTCCTCATATTTGTTGCCATTTCTACGACATTTAATAATAGATCATTCTATTTGTCTATATTTCTGAGATGAGGTAGTATTTACAGTATTTACATTATTCGGACTATTGTCCTCATATTTGTTGCCATTTGTACGACATTTAATAATAGATCATTCTATTTGTCTATATTTCTGAGATGAGGTAGTATTTACAGTATTTACATTATTCGGACTATTGTCCTCATATTTGTTGTCATTTGTATGACATTTAATAATAGATCATTCTATTTGTCTATATGTCTGAGATGAGGTAGTATTTACAGTATTTACATTATTCGGACTATTGTCCTCATATTTGTTGCCATTTGTAAGACATTTAATAATAGATCATTCTATTTGTCTATATTTCTGAGATGAAGTAGTATTTACAGTATTTACATTATTCGGACTATTGTCCTCATATTTGTTGTCATTTGTATGACATTTAATAATAGATCATTCTATTTGTCTATATGTCTGAGATGAGGTAGTATTTACAGTATTTACATTATTCGGACTATTGTCCTCATATTTGTTGCCATTTGTAAGACATTTAATAATAGATCATTCTATTTGTCTATATTTCTGAGATGAAGTAGTATTTACAGTATTTACATTATTCGGACTATTGTCCTCATATTTGTTGCCATTTGTACGACATTTAATAATAGATCATTCTATTTGTCTATATTTCTGAGTTAAGGTAGTATTTACATTATTCGGACTATTGTCCTCATATTTGTTGCCATTTGTACGGCGTTTAATAATAGATCATTCTATTTGTCTATATTTCTGAGATGAGGTAGTATTTACAGTATTTACATTATTCGGACTATTGTCATCATATTTGTTGTCATTTGTACGACGTTTAATAATAGATCATTCTATTTGTCTATATTTCTGAGATGAGGTAGTCTTTACATTATTTACATTATTCGGACTATTGTCCTCATATTTGTTGCCATTTGTACGACATTTAATAATAGATCATTCTATTTGTCTATATTTCTGAGATGAGGCAGTATTTACAGTATTTACATTATTTGGACTATTGTCCTCATCTTTCTTGCCATTTGTACGACATTTAATAATAGATCATTCTATTTGTCTATATTTCTGAGATGAGGTAGTATTTACAGTATTTACATTATTCGGACTATTGTCCTCATATTTGTTGCCATTTCTACGACATTTAATAATAGATCATTCTATTTGTCTATATTTCTGAGATGAGGTAGTATTTACAGTATTTACATTATTCGGACTATTGTCCTCATATTTGTTGCCATTTGTACGACATTTAATAATAGATCATTCTATTTGTCTATATTTCTGAGATGAGGTAGTATTTACAGTATTTACATTATTCGAACTATTGTCCTCATATTTGTTGTCATTTGTATGACATTTAATAATAGATCATTCTATTTGTCTATATGTCTGAGATGAGGTAGTATTTACAGTATTTACATTATTCGGACTATTGTCCTCATATTTGTTGCCATTTGTAAGACATTTAATAATAGATCATTCTATTTGTCTATATTTCTGAGATGAAGTAGTATTTACAGTATTTACATTATTCGGACTATTGTCCTCATCTTTGTTTTCCATTTGTACGACGTTTCGGCATTTGTACACTCTAGCCTTCTTCAGATGCTAGGAATTTCAAAATGAAACTTTTATTAAAATCACTGGGGTATATCATTCTCATGTCAAAATTTCAAAATGAGCTTGGAAAAAAATAGTAGATAAAATAATTAACATAAAACATTGCAATATGAACGCTGGGGAAAAAAAGGGTTACTGGACATTAGGTTTATAAGTCCTAAAAATCCAGTTTTTCTTGTCCTTAAGGACACATGGATATAGACGTTGGTTAGTTCCTGTGACTTAACTTTTACAGTTGTGTGTTCAATACCAGGCTACAGCAGTGGTAAACAAGTAACTTGCAGGGTTAGAGGGGGATAACTCATAACTTCCTATTGTGGCATTGCTACTAGTCAAGGAATGTGAATGATATACCCCAGTGATTGTAATAAAGGGTTCGGTTCGAAATTCCTAGCACCTGAAGAAGGCGGGAGCGTACAGCGGCCGAAACGTCATACAAATGGTAACAAAGATGAGGACAATAGTCCGAATAATATAAATACTGTAAAAATAAATTATTCCGCGTTTTTCTTTGTATGGTGCAAGCCTCCTTGCAAGCAAAACACTTTTGAAAGAATATATCAAATCTATAGATGTATCTACAGACACGAAGGTTGTGTCTATGTCTCGGGCCAGAAAGAATCCTTCTTGCACATTTATAAATCTACCATTCGTTCGTACATGAATACTGTTGCCATATCTGGTTGGATGCATCTACTATTTGTCTCGAGATTTTAGAAAAAAATAAAGGATCTGTGATGTAATCCGTCCTGAGTTGCAATCACGACTTTAGTCACTTTCTCACCAAAGTGAAGTGGCTTCACTCTGTCTTTTCTACAAATATTTTCATGGTAACTGCTGACAAACTTTGTCCCCTGGTGCCCTGACCACACAAATTTACGCGTGCTACTAGATTGATTAGGATGTGCGTTGTGGTACAGTGGATATCTGCTCGGAACGAGAAATCGGGGAGCCGAGTTCGAATTCCAGTTGAATTCATTGCATTCACTTACGGGCAAATACCCTTGGGAAAGGTATTAATCCGGCTCTTCCTTCCAGTTATGGGTTAAATAACAGGACAGATTGGGTTCTATAGCCTTGGTCGGCAACCATTGTACCGCAGAAAGCAATGGCAACCTACTGCAGGATAATATTCTGCCCAGTCAGTCATGTCTCTTTCGAGACATGATCAACCAAGCGTGTTTCACGTAAGGCACTTAACTGAGTGACTAGATTGACATATATTCCAACCATTTTATTGTTAAAACTAACAATTACTTATATATCAAAAACTTCTTTATCGCACTTCCTTCTTGTGGAACTTTCTTTCGTTTACTTTCTGATAGCTACAATGTGAAAAAAATTAAATGCAAGGCTAATTGCCACTTCTCTCTTTTTGAATCCAGTTCATCTTTTATCCTTTCTTAAATACCCCATATACCCTGTTTTTCTCTGACTGCACCCCTCCTGCTTACTGTAGGTGGTCTCTCCTTGCTTGTGGTTAAATGATTAAAAAAGTCTTTCATCGAGACAAACCATCACTTTATAGTTAAGGAAAAATGTTGTAAATTAAATATCGTCTAAGTTACTTAGCAAATTACGGCTTCTTCAGTTCTGGCAGCGTTGAGCTTATCTTCGGGCGGCGTTAACGAGATTTATGATCAACCGTTAAATGCTGATTGGTCTGTTGAGTGTCTGCTATCACGACTTCTGATTTGTCAACTTTTCTTTCGTTTCTTTCCCGGCAGTGTCCGCCATTTTCTTCTTTATCACATAATCTCTGACACTTTGTCGTATCATTATTTGCTAGATGGTTCCTTACTGTATTTGTCGGCCCATATTTCACAGCTCACTCGGAAGCCCGTAAAAAGAATTAACATTTCAGAGTTCTGATTGATAGTTTATTTCTATATAATTTCCGTCGACATGTTAGAGACCGAGTGCATTTGACGTGACATATTGTGATTTAGTTCAACAAAATCTATCGGACATTTTCATTCTATTATTCAGATCAAATTATCACCCACCTCAGACGTTATAGATTTTCTGATCATTTCACCACAAGCAGGGTAATGAAGTCACTAAGACGCAAACGGTTACTAAGCGCGATGCTGTCCGAGAAATATTAAGGACAGAAGTCAATAAAAGAACAATATTCAATATGACATAAGATAACAGTTGACAATGCTTTTAAGTATTTGAAGATCAAAGTTGACAGGAAAACATGAAGCTCGATGCGAGTTACACAAGGGTGAAGTGCTAAAGAAAAAAGAAACCTTGTTAGCAAATACAAGGCAAAAAATGGGCCAGTAAGAGAGTCAAAATGAAATACACTGAAAGTTAATAGAAAACAAAAAAGGTTTCTGTGAGAGGAGTAAAAAGAGATATATTGAAAGCAATAGAAATCAAAAAAACTTTCTGTGAGAGGAGTAAAAAGAGATATATTGAAAGCAAATACAAGGCAAGAAAATGGGCCAGTAAGAGAATAAAAAAGAAATACACTGAAAGTTAATAGAAAACAAAAAAGGTTTCTGTGAGAGGAGTAAAAGAGATATATTGCAAGCAAACACAAGGCAAGAAAATGGCTCTGTAAGAGAATTAAAAAGTTCGGCTCTGCAAACTTGTGCTGAACAACAACAATCTGCTAACCCTCCCTTAATCAACAAATACGAGGTCCTCACGGCATCTGTGTACAAGTCCGAATGCATTGCCCGTAGATTAACATCAAACTTTACATTTGTCTCGTCTGTCGTATCTGCACCCGACTTACCTTTTAGAACTGAAACTCAACTGAATGATGTTCATACAACCCCGCCTCTAGTATCTAAGATATTATCAAAACTTGATCCCCATAGAAGGAGTGGAGAGTAAAGAATCCCAATCATTGTCCCGAAAAATTTGCACCTGAACTCTGTCTTCTGTAAACTCTATAATTACTGCCTTTCTTCTTCCTATTTTTCTGCCTGCTGCCAGTTCACCTCTGTGGTTCCTGTATTTAAGAACTCAGGGGAACCCTCGGACCCATCTAATTATTGCCCTGTCAGCCTCGTACCAAGTTTCTGGAAATAGTTCGAGGCTATTATCAATGCTGAATTAGTTCAACATCTTCCTGCCCATAAACTATTCTCAGACAGACAGTATGGCTTCCGCTTTGGCAGTTCTACGGCCGATATGCTAACGACTATCACGGAGTACATATACCAGGCCAAAGCTCGAGTTGTTGCCATGGATATCGCCAAATCTTTTGATAGGGTTTGCTTCACTCTCTCAGCATACAAAAGCTTAGCGTCGTTCAGGATCCTCTTGCACTCATTACGAGCAGAGGCGAATAGGCGACTAAAGTGGTCAAACGCATAGTTTCGAAATAACCGGAAGTAATGGCTTCTGCGGGCAATGGCGGCTGAAGAGGCAGGATAGAACCAGGGGAAGGAATGAGGCTGGAGACGGAACTTTCTGATCAGTATGAAGACATCGAGGCCAGCTTACACTCAGGAAGCGACCTCAGAGGCGCAGTCCTCAACATGGCGACTGAACACTTTTTCTCAACAGAGGTCGTAAAAAAAAAAATCGCGAGACGCATCCTAGTCTGCAGTAGATAGCAGTAAAATGTTCTGTTGGTAGGAGACTCCTGTGGGGAGATATTAATAGAAGCTACAGTATAATTGGCGTAAGCGAGAGGGCAAAGTTGTGAGACTTTGCAGGAGTCAGGTAAAGAGGTGTAGCAGAGATTTAGTAGAGAATGTGTAGACAGTTGAAAGAAGGAAAAAATGGTTCTCTAAGAGGATTATAAAGAGATATATTGAGAGATAAAGAAAGAAAACTGTGTCTGTAAGAGGATTAAAGCAGATTTATTGAAAGTTATTAGAAAGCAAGAAAATTCTTCTATGAGAGGATTAAAAAGAGATACATTTGAAAGTAAAAAAAATGGTCTGGAATAGTATTAAAAAGAGATATATTGATATTTAATAAAAGGTAAGAAAATGCGCCTGTAAAAGAATTAAAACAGATATAATTAAAGCTAATATAGGGCATGAAAATGCTTCTATAAGAGGATTAAACAAAGATGTATTTAAAGTTAATCGAAGGCAAGGTAATGGGTCTAAATAGAAATAATGAAATTCATTACAAGCAAATAGAATGAAAGATAATTGGCCTGTAAGTGAATTAAGAAGAGATACAATGAAAGTTTATAAAAGGCAAAAATGCGTCTGTAACATGATAACAAAGATATATTTATGGCTAACAAAAGGAAAGGAAATGGGTCTGTAGAAGGATTAAAAAGTGAGAGCTTGTAAAAGAGCAGAAAGTGGATCAGTCAGTTAAGTGCAATACGTGATACACGCTTGGGCGGTCATGTCTCGAAAGAGACATGACTGACTGGGCAGAAGATTATCCCGCAGTAGGTTGCCATTGCTTTCTGCGGTAGACTGGTTACCAGCCAATGCTATAGAACCCAGTTAATAAGTTAATAGAAGGCAAACATAATAAAAAGAGAGAAAATGGGCCCCCGGAAAAGAATTAAAAAAGACATATTTAATCATAACAGGAGAGAAAATGGATCTGTATAAGTATAAAAAGAGAGATATTAAAAGCTAATAGAAGGCAAACACATGATTCTGTGAGAAGACTAAAAAGAGATATCAAAATTAATAGAATGTTAAAAGAAGGCAAGAAAATAGTTGTGTTAATAGATTACAAAGAGATATAGGAAAATTCATTAAAAGTGAAGAAAATATGTACATAAGAAAATTAAAAATATATATATATATATATATATATATATATATAATATATATATTAAAAATATATATATTGTCAAGTAAAAAAGGCAAGAAAATTGTTCCGTTAATAGAAGGCAATTAATTGGGTCCATAATAGAATTAAAAAGATATATACTAAAGAATAAAAAAGGCAAGAAATTGGTTTGGCAGTAGAATTTAAGAGATATGTCAATAAAATGCAAGAGAATTAGTCTTAAAAAGGATTCAATAGAGGTATATCTAAAGTTAATTTAAAGCAAGAAATTGGTCTTTATAAGAATTAAGAAAAAGATATATTTAAATTTCAGGACAGATTGGGTTCTATAGCCTTGGTCAGTAACCAATCTACCGCAGAAAGCAATGGCAACCTACTGCGAGAGAATATTCTGCCCAGTCAGTCATGTCTCTTTCGAGACATGATCGCCCAAGCGTGTATCACGTATGGCACTTAATTGACTGATATTCAAATTTAATATAAGAAAAGTAAATGGGTCTATAAGAGAATAGAAAGATATATATTTAAAGTTTATAGAAGGCAAATATGTGTCTGTAATAAAATTACGTGGAAATATATCAAACGGTAATAAAAGCAAAACAACTGTAAGAAATTTAAAAAGAAATTCATTTAAATTTAATTGATAAGAAGGAAATGGTTCTGTACAAGAATTAAAAAGAGATATATTTAATTTTAGAAGACAGGAAAACTTATCTGTGATAGAATGAAAAAGATATATTTTAAAAGTTAATAGAAGTTAACAAGATGAGTCTGTAAGGGAATAGAGATATATTGAAAGCTAACGAAATGCAAATAATCGTTTCTGTAACAAGATAAGAAATATATTAAAAGTTGATAGTAGGTAAGAAAATGTCTATGTAAGAGCATTAGCAAGAAATCTATTCAAAAGTTAAATGAAGTGAAGAAAATAGTTTTTCAATAAACGTTAAGGAAGAAATATAATGAAAATTAACAGAAGACAAAATGGAACGGAGAGGAATAAAAAAGCTATATTTAAATCAAATTAAAGACAAGAAAATGGGTCTGTAGAAGGATTGAAAAAAGATATATTGAAAGCCAATAGAAGAAAAGAACATGCTTCTGTAAGAGGATTAAAAAGAGATATATTAAAATTAATTGAAGGCAAGAAAATGTCCCTGTAAGAGGATGAAAACAATATATTGAATGTTATGATGAGGTAAAAAATGTTTTTCTAAAAAGATTAAAAAGGTATATTAAGAGCTAATTAAAGGAAAGAACATGCTTCTGTAAGAGGATTAAAAAGAGATATATTCAAATAAATAGAAGGCAAGAAAATAGCTTTGTAAGAGTATAAAAATAATATATTGAATGTTATAATGAGGTGAGAAAATGTTTTTTAAAAGATTAAAAAAGATATATTGAGAGCTAATTAAAGGCAAGAACATGCTTCTGTAAGAGGATTAAAAAGAGATATATTCAAATAGAAGGCAAGAAAATAGCTTTGTAAGAGGATAAAAATAATATATTGAATGTTATAATGAGGTGAGAAAATGTTTTTTAAAAGATTAAAAAAGTTATATTGAGAGCTAATTAAAGGCAAGAACATGCTTCTGTAAGAGGATTATAAAGAGACATATTAAAATAAATTGAAGGCAAGAAAATAGCTTTGTAAGAGGATGAAAATAATATATTGAATGTTATGAGGTAAGAAAATGGTTTTTAAAAGATTAAAAATGACATTTTGAGAGTTAATAGAAGGCAAAAAGATTCTTTTGATAAGCAGTTTAAATAGTATACAGAAAGGATTGTTAGATTATATCTTGCAGACTTATAAATCGACTATTCGTCAGTGCATTTAATACTGTTGTTTTATCTTGTAGGGTGATCTTGCTATACATCTCGATATTCTCGACAAAATTCAAAGAGGAATCTGCAATGTAATAAATCCTTGTTTTTAATCGTTTCACCCCAAGAAAGGCGGTACTGCCACTGATGCTCAGGGGTCTACATAAGATTAAAAGTTTGGTCAGGAGAAAAGTGAAGAGGACGACAACTTAGTTACAGGGTGTGTCAGAGAAAGGGCAAGAGAAGGGTGGTAACATAAGTGTGAAGACTGTCACGAAGATAGAGAGAAAGGAAAAGAACAAGATATACGGGGTGATGTAGAAAGAACAGTGTTCAAGTGGATAAGAGATAGGTATTGAGATTGCATTTGAATTCCTGTAGATTTTAGCCGTTAGGAAAGCAAGTATATGCTGACTTCGTAGCCCGACTTTAGTCACTTTCTCACTGATAGGATGTGGCTTCCCTTCGTAAGTAGACAAATAGCTCCAAAGAGATTTTTGACCCGACTCTATGAAATCAAGTACGCTACTAGGTTGGTATCTAGATACAATTCTTTTACCGTTGAAGTAGTTAACTGTAACGACCACTTTACTCTAACGGTTTATTTTCTCTCAATTTTCCCCTGAGCAGCTCCCTTATTGTTATGTCGCCAAGTATAAATGAATAACTCAACAACAGAATCAGAATATAAGTTGTATTCCGCGGAAAGACGGTTACAAAGTACAGAAGTGATTAGTAATATTTACAATAGAAAAGATACAATAGTCCAATCCGTCGTAAGACGTGTGTATACTTGATTACTTCCGGTACGCCAGCGGAAGTGTGACTGACTCTCAAGTGACTCCGCACGACTGTATTTACTAGCCTTCCCACGCAAGGCTGGATGTGACACATGGTCATTTATAGTGAGTATTCCCGGCCATATAGCCGGGCCAAAAAATGTCTGTCTATTTTTCCCCAGTCGTGGTTCTACCCTTCGGCGGAACCACGACTGGGTTATTGCTCTCTGCTAGGAAGCAGAGAGCGCCCTCTACCCGAAGGCAGAGGGCTGACAATGTCGTAGAGTCGTCAGTCTAGTGACTCCGCACGACTGTATTTACTAGCCTTCCCACGTAGGCTGGATGTGACACATGGTCATTTTATAGTGGGTATTCCCGGCCATATAGCCGGGCCAAAAAATATCTGTCTATTTTTCCCCAGTCGTGGTTCTACCCTTCGGCGGAACCACGACTGGGTTATTGCTCTCTGCTCGGAAGCAGAGAGCGCCCTCTACACGAAGGCAGAGGGCTGACAGTGCCGTAGAGTCGTCAGTCTAGTGACTCCGCACGACTTCCTCGTAGAGAATCAACCATTGATATAAATAGCAATGGGAACAGTCCATTATGTAGTCAAATAGGAGCGGCGCCCTAACACTTATGTTTACTTTTTTCCTTGATAGCTATAAACTCCAAAAATTTAAATGCTGCGTCAAATGACTAATTCTATTTTCTTGAATCCCGTTCATCATTTCTCCTTTTCTCAGTTATCCCCATTATCAGTTTTTTCGCTCAATGTACCCTCTCCCTGTGGATTAGTGGTGGTTCCCCCTTTCTATGGGTGAAGTGATTACAACAAAACAATCTTAGCTCTACCAGCTGCAGTCCATATTATAATGTAAAAGTAGACATGACTTTATGTTTTATCGGTCAAGCAGCACGAGACGCTCTATTTACTACTGAAATAATTATTTATCAATGAAAGAATTGCTCATCACAACATAAAAAATACATCGTGTTAGATTTGATAAGATAAAGTGCGTAATAATAATAGGTCGTTAATACATTGCTTTTTTTCTACTTTTTCATGTTAGTCTTCTTTGAATATTTTTAATTTTAATCGTATGGAAAGCAGAATTATTTTATATAAAGGACAATAATGTTCATTGTACTGATGAAAATATAAAAAATACAATTTCGAAACATTTTAGAAATGTTGTTCTTTTAGGTTTTGCCGATACCAATAAACGAGGAACGAATTTCAAGGTCGTCATCGGGGGCCACAATTAAAACAATCTAAGGTACGTAGATGATACACTGCTGATAGCAGACACAGAAAGGAAACTACAAGACCTCCAATATAAGGTAGGTGAAGAGAGTGACAAGAAAGGACTACAAATAAACCGCAAGAAAACTGAATGCATGGTCATCAGTAAAAAGAGCAGCCCAATATGCCAAATGCAAGTTCAAGATACGATTATGAACATGATTAAAGAAGGGTTTATCATTAATAGATTTTCTAATCAGAGATTAGATGTGCCACAAGGCTGAAAGTATGGGGCAACCATTTATGATCGAACTCAACACTCAATTTAATGATTTTAGCGAGACAAGATTGCTAACCATTACATCACATTCAGATGTCCAAAAAGTTCTAGCAAGACAAGTTGTGATCTGAACTACGAAATTGTTTGTTTTAATTGTTATACTTTAATGTCGCTTGTTGGTTATTTGTTTAATTTTCAGTTGTAATCAAATTTATAAATAAATATGGAAAAACTTTCAACTGGCGTCTTCTTCAGTAACACTCTGGATGAAAATGATTTTTAAAAGATTTTAAGTAAAGATATAAAATCTATATGTTAAAAAAGAAATATTAAGTTTTTATAAGAATAATTAGTGTGTAAAAGAAATAATATATTCGAGTAGGTTTATTTGCTACACATTTTTTGGTGGGAGAGTTTAAAACATATTTATAAAACGATGAAAGTTACTAACACGTATCTAAACTTATTTATAAATGGAACTTTGTCTATGTGTGTGTGTATGTGTCTGTGTGTGTGTGTGTGTGTGTGTCCGTGACCTATACACTTCGAAACGGCTGAACCGATTTTTTTGAAAATTTACACAGTTGTACTCTAAGCGTCTGCGAGTGTTCTTTGCAAGGTTTTGTGTCGAGGTAACCCCGATAAATATCGAAAATCGATAATCGAAAAAATCGGGTTATAGAAGGAGTGGTCCGATATTAATGAAATTTGATACACTCATAGACAAAGACATAAGAAACGATATTCAGAAGCTTCAAGGTTGCATTTCTTACAATAGTGTAGAAAATCGATAATATATATATATATATATATATATATATATATATATATGGTTAGATATTTGTGTGTCTGTCTGTTTATCTGTCTGTATGTCCTTTATACAAATCCCCAATTATTCTTTAGGCTGCGTTTGAGCTCCCAGACCATGGATTAGTTTTAAAGCTTCCATTACAACTCTATGAGCCAGACAGTTAATGAAAATGGTTTGAATAAAAGTTATCGTGTAAAACTTTGTGTATGTGAAATTCAAATTGATTTTGCAAAAATATCGTCAAAATGAATCCTGATGTTTTATAAAAAAAGATATATGCATAAAGTTTGGTCTTCAAGTTTATAAAAGAAGATGTTCAAGACTTATGCTCTCAAAGCTCACTAATATAAACATTGCCAAAAAGCGTGGTTTAAACGCATATATTTATTGATTGTTTTAATAAGATGTAGATTTTGTTGAGCCTCTTGTTTCTGAAATTTATATTCTATTTTAGAGCTAATAGTTATTTGGTTAGTTTAACAAGAACAAAGAGTTTACTTTTCAAAAGAAGACGCAACAACAAGGAGAAACTTCTGGAAATATAGAGGCACAACATTTTCTTTCTTTACTCGTTTGTGAAAGTTTGTTACAGAATAAGCAGTATTGACACTAGTTCTGAACAAATGATATATTGCGAGAAAAAACTGAAAAACAATAAAAAAGAGAACTGAAAAGAAATAAACTAGCCAATGTAAGAAGGTACATCATGCGAAATAACCGATTGGCAGAGGCTGAAATTAAAGAAATAAAAAGAAATGCAACCAGAATAGACAAAGCATGAAAGGAACCGGAATCGGAAAAAAGCCAGAGGTCATAATGTAAAAACCAGGATAAACACAAATCCCTGTAAAGTTAGTGCTGAATGTTTAGATGTTTGGAAAAATATTTTCTGAGTCGGTCCCAAAACGGCAATCAAAAAGTTCAAAACACGTTGAACAGTATTATTAAGAATACACATTTAAGTTCTGAATCTAGGTGCGTCGTCAGTGTTGTTGCTCCTATGTCACTAGAAATTTCGTGACTAAATAAACAAAAGATTTATTCGATAGGCAACCCGACCGAATATGATCAGTATTCGGCCCGCACCCAGACTAAAAATTTGCTACCAACTTTAGGACGTGCATGATATAAGTTCCCCTGGAAAACAGCAACCAATCAAGACTTCACTTGGGCTACTTATAGATCGGGTATGCTATGGTTGTACTGAACTTCTTACATTCAAGACAGGGTATTTTTGGAGGAAGAGACGAAAACAAACCAATATATATATATATATTCCTCTCCGTGGTTCTCTCCGGCCTGCTCAGCCGCCATTGCCCACAGGAACCATTACTTCCGTCTATTCCGGAGACAGCCAACTGATCACAATAGGCGCCTGTTCACATCCGCTCGCAGTGAGTGCAAGAGAACCCTAAATGACGCCAAACAGTTGTTTGCTGAGAGAATGCGACAGCACATAGCTGACCGCAAGTTCGGCTCCAAGGACTATTGGAGGATTTGTAAACGAGTGCTCAACAATAGGAAATCCTCAATACCTCCTTTAATCCATGGATTTGAGGTTCTCACGTCATCTGCGGACAACGCTGAGTGCTTTGTCCACAGATTCTCATCCAACTCCACATTCGACTCGTCCGGAGTACACCCACCCAACTTCCCTATTAGAACTGAGGCCAAACTTCATGACGTATATATTACCCCGACAATAGTATCCAGAGTAATTTCAAAACTCGACCCCCATAAGGCGTGTGGAGAGGATGGAATCCCGGTGATAGTCCTTAAGAGGTGTGCCCCTGAACTTTCCCCTGTCCTCTCTAAACTGTTTAACTACTGCCTTTCTGCTTCCTGCTTTCCTGCATGCTGGAAATTCTCCTCAGTCGTTCCTGTCTTTAAGAACTGTGGTGAACCCTCGGACCCATCCAACTATCGCCCTATCAGTCTTCTACCAATATTCAGGAAAGTGTTCGAGGCTATAATAAATGCTGAAATAGTTCATCATCTCACCGCCCACAAACTGTTCTCCGACAGGCAATATGGATTCCGATTTGACAGGTCCACAGCCGACCTGCTAACTACTGTAACGGAGTACATGCTACAGGCCCTTGATGAGTCTGACGAGGCTCGCGCGGTTGCTCTGGACATCTCCAAGGCTTTCGACAGGGTTTGGCACCCTGGCCTCCTATGCAAACTACGCGGTTATGGTATTACCGGTCGCCTGCTTGACCTAATCCAATCTTTCTTAAATAACCGCAAAATGAAGGTCGTTCTGGATAGGCGTGCCTCTTCGTCCTACAGCACGAATGCTGGTGTCCAACAAGGCTCTATCCTGGGCCCAACGCTCTTCCTTATTTTCATCAACGACCTCCCAGATGAGATCAAGTCCCAAGTAGGCATCTACGCAGATGACACTACAATATACTCCCGCTCCAGTAAGAAACCTGTCGTGGCGGACAGACATAATCTCGCTGCTGACCTTGAGCGGGATATACACTCTGTGGTGAACTGGGGCAAGAAGTGGCTTGTCAACTTCAATTCATCTAAGACCAAGCTGTTGTCTGTCTACCATTACAGGCAACCTCTTCTGCCTCCCATAAGCATGGACCAGATGATTCTCCCGGAGAGTAATACACTACGCCTCCTCGGACTTACCCTGTCCTCAGACCTCAAATGGAAGCACTATATTGAATCCATAGCAAAATCTACTGCTAAGAAGATTGGGTCACTATGTCGATCCAGGATGTTTTTCCACCTGAATCCATCCTGCATATATACAAGTCAACCATCCGTCCGTGCATGGAGTACTGCTGCCATTTATGGTCAGGTGCCCCTGCCGTTCTCCTCAGTGTTCTTGACAAGCTCCAAAGGAGAGTCTGTAATGTGATAGGTACTGATCTGGCGACTCGTCTGCAGCCACTTTCCCATCGTCGAAATGTGGCCTCCCTCTGTCTCTTCTATAAATACTTTCATGGCTTCTGCTCGGATGAGCTTAAGTCACTGATGCCTCCCCAACAGGTGTTTACCCTTTCAACCAGACTGGCAACTGGGTCCCACCCATTCACAGTCAGGTTAGCCAAACGCAGACGACAATTCTACTCCTGCAGCTTCCTCTCACGCACTTCCCGCCTGTGGAACTCACTCCCGTATTCTTGCTTTCCTGACGGCTACGACCTCCAGAAATTTAAAAGCAAAGTTAATACTCACCTACTAACCACTGGCCTCTAGTTCTCTCCCCTCCCCTGTATAACCTTCCCTTTCTCTCCGCCCATGTACCTGTCATTGCACCTGCTTTCTCAGCTTTCTATTGTTCCTTTCTAACTAGCTTGTACTCCTCACTCTTTTCTAATTAATCTTTTTACATTTATGTAACCCCCTGCACATCAGTGGCGTTTCTGCCTTGCTCGGGGTGAAATGATTAAAAAAAAAAATATATATATATATATTAATAAAACTTTTTATCATATTGTCTCGTCTTACGACTTACTTTTCTTTCTCTTCTTCACCTTTTAACTTCTTTATCACATCCTATTTATTTGGTCTTTCTCTTTTACATCTTTATTCTTATTTTCCTTAATTACACTTAACAAAATATTTACAATAGAGTGATTAAAATGACTTAGACTATTTACAAAAAAAAAACTTGTAAAATGCGGTAAGAATTATTCTGGATATTGATTGATACTCTAATAAATTTCATTTAAAAACTAAAGGAAATAACATTTAATAAAAAAATACTTAAAAAATTTAATCAAAATTTTTACATGTTAAATACTCGTTAAAAAACATAATAGCGTGTAAATTTTAGTTAAAATAGGTTACTCCTCCAACAAAAATGTCCTCAAGTGAAGAAATTCGTTTAAAACTAAGAGGAATAACAAATAATTAAAATTGCTTATAGTAAATTAATCAAAATAATTATTTACTCATTAAAAATACTTGGTTAAAATAAGTTACTCCGAAAAAAAAAATATATATATATGTATATATATTAAAAGAAACCGTTTGAGAAGAAATGGCTAAATACGAAAAAACATTGCAAATAAAGCAAAGGAAAAATTACGAATAAGTATAATTTTACAATAAATCGGCTCGAAAGATCAGTAAAACGCAATATATATATATATATATATATATATATATATATATATATATATATATACATACATGTATAGATGTCGTTAAATATGCGGCTGAATGATACTAAAAAAAAGTTCCTCTGAAGCTTCTCGTCATCTATTAGTTTACGGAAAACAAGAATAGTATGCAAGACGTCAAGAAAAGAATCCATACCCAAATATGTTATGCAAAATATTGTAATGGAGGAACAAAACTCACAAAATTACAACTAAAAAAGCATAACCTCAAACTATTAACCTCTACAATTCAGCACTCAAATTAATTCTGAATAAAGAATACACGCATATTAATCTCAATAAAGCAATATATGCATCAGCAATAGCAGCAACAAAAAAATATTGAACATCAAATTAAAAAAAGGCAGTCTCACAGATATGAAGATCCACTGTGGAAGTGAAATGTCAGTACTCGATGAACTGGCAAGAGAAATATAGATAAGAACTAAAAAAAGGCAAAGGAGTCGAAAGAAAATAGAATATTAGGAATGAAAATGAAAGCATATGAACTAGAAAAAAATAAACCAAACAATACATCTGAAAGCTCAAATAAGATGCTATGAAAAAAAGATCAAGATTGTGAAGACAGAACAAGCTCTTTCAAACTGATACAAAGAAATTTTAGAGGGTAATAGGTAAACACAGAATTGAAGTGACACCTCCCTCAAAATGCAGGAGGTTATACAGTGCTGGGAAAAATATGGGCTTACCCTAAATAACATTACAAAGAAGCAGATTGGATTGCGCAAGAGATAGAACGAATGAAAAATAAACCAGAATAAACATAGGCTGGAATCATAGAAGCGAATGTTGAATGTGCACTGAAAAAAACAAACATTTAGAAATCTTCAGGAATAGATAAATTTCCTAACATTTTGCTTTATTTAAATAAAACATACAAAAAGTAGCCAAAAAACTTAAAAATGTTACGATCGTACTACAATTCCGGCATGTATAATCAAAGGAATTAATTTTCTTCAACCCAAGAATAGAGACACAAATTTCCCGAAAAACTACAGACCAGTTACATGTCTTCCTACAACTTACAAACTATTGACATCAGTTTTGACAAAACAGACATATCTCTTCTTTGAAAAAAATGTCACACTACTGCTTGCACAAAAAGGGTATAAACGTATCTGTTACGGATGTAAAGACCAATTATTTATTGATAGAATGATCTTAGAAAACTGCTTCAGCGCAAATAAAAATCTTAGTACTGCCTGGATAGATTATCGTAAGACATTCGACAGTGTACGGCATTCCTGAATTTAAAGACTTTAAATATGTACACGGTATCACCCTTTCTCATCAATTTCATCAAACAATGTATGTCGATATAGGAAACATTTTACCTCAATCATATAAGTAGAACCTATAAGTCTGGTGAAATAAACATCAACAAAGGAATATTACAAGGTGACCCTTTGTCTCCTATACTATTTTACACATCACTAATAGCATTAACCAGCCAACTTAACAAGACAGCATGTGGTTATAAAATAGCTCAAAAGAAAATGTCATCTATTTGACGTAGATAACTTGAAGTTGTAGGCTAGAAATGATAACGAACTGGAAGGCATTCTGCAAACTGTAAAATGCTTTAGTGAAGATATTGGAATGAAATTCAATTTGGATAAATGTGCTAAAGCCACAATCTTACAAGGACCGTTAAAACAAACATCCTCTATTAGTGTTAGGGTGGCACCCCTTTCAGTCTATTGACGAAGGGACTATTTCTGACGTCACCTCCGGTTACCAGGTTCTGTCTTTCGGGGAGTCAGGTCCAGAGACACAGAGAGTAAAGGTCGTAACTTGATTTGTCCTGCAGCTGAGTGGAGATACCACTCACCTTTAACAACTATCTGTATTTTGTTAATACATTATTTTTATTTCACGGTTTCCGAGTCTTCTCGTTATTTATTTCAACACTAACTCCACAATGATTAGCTTAGAACCTAAGGAAATAATAAAAGATTTAAAGTAGGAAGAAGCGCATCAGTACCTTATTGGGAATGAGAGTGAAAGAATTCACCATAGGAAAATGAAAGAAATAGTGAATACAGCGTACTATAGAAGGGTACGACTGTTATTAAAATCTGCATTAAATTGTCAGAACAGAATTAAGGCCATTAATAACCCTTCCGTCCAAGTGGTTCAATATAGTTTCAACATCTTTAACTGGACTCTAAATGATATCAGACGAATGGATTCTGAGACAAGGAACTTCTTTCTAAGCATAAGATGCAGCACCCCAGTGATAATGTAGACTGTCTATATATAACCTGAAGAGAAGATTAAAAAGGGCTTATTCAGCTAGAATAAGCCATTTTTAATAGTTGTATGACAACAGCAATAGTTGTTGTTATACAAGACAACAACTATTGGCTTACTAACATACATGGAAACAACAAAGGAATGCATGATATAATTAGTCAAGCAACATGAAAATAGAAAGAAAAAATCAATAATGTAAAAAGGTAGTAAATACAAACAATATTTAAATTTAGAAGATTCTGTAGAAAACCAAAACAGGACCTAAGAACCAACTATTTTGGCAGAAAATATAAAAAAGAAATCCAAGGATAATACTCTTGAACAGATGAATGACGGTGGCAAGATTAATCTCTGCATAGCCAATATTCAGAACGTGCTAATAAACCTAATTTTGATAAAGTTAATACTAATAGATGGTTACGAGCATTTGGATTAAAGTCTGAAACTGAAGGTTTTATTCTTGCAGCCCAATATTAAAGTCTTTTCACTAGAAACTTTCAGGCAAATATACAAAATCATGTGGATCCAAAATGTAGGTTCTGTGATAAATACCAAAAAATAATAGATCACCTAATCTCAGGATGTTCTGTACTTGCCCCAAATGAATAGAACAATTATCACGTTTGAGTGGGGCAATATTCAAACGGGACAATGTGCAAATACTTTAGAAAATACGTAAACAAACACTGGTATGAACATCACCCAGCACCGGTTACAGAAATAGAATATGTCACTATTCTATGAGATTACACCATTTACACAGACAGAAAACTTGAAGCAAATTGGCCGAACTTTATTGCCAATAAGAAAACCTTGCCTACCGATTGCCCAGCAGATTGTAATATATCAACCAAGGACTTTGAAAACTATCAAAATATAACAACCTGGAAATTAAATCAGAAAAATGTGGAAATTGATAATAAGCATAGTACCAGTAATAGTAGGTGCACTTAGAATGTTAAAAAAATAAAACAAAAAATCATATTTAAAAAATCCCTGGAAAACCCAGTTGAAGAGGTGTAATAAATTTTTTTCTTCTTAAGTACAGCCCACACAGTAAGGAGAACTTTGTCAATGTAACGCTATGGATGTTATGGAAAATGGCAAAGACAGAAAGTGTAGCCATAACAACACACCACGCTGCCTTAGATCTTTCCGCAGGCTTGGTAGGTAGTTTGACCATAGCAGGAATTGAAATATGATAAAAATGACACAATAAAACACTAATAATAATAATAATAATAATGATAATAATAATAATAATAATTTGTTCAATATCTAAAGATCAGCATCAATAGGAAACTTCAGCTCCTGAGTTTTCTTAGATGTATTCAAATATAACCCAAACTCGAATGATTTTATTTTCAAAATTAGGCCTCTTGTAGACAGTGACAACCAAATAACAAGTTCTATTAAAACCAAAATTTGATAAACAAATTTATTTTTAGTCAGATATTTACCGTGCCGATTTTCAAAGCAAACAAACCCACTACACTGGGAAATTCGTCTAAACAGATTTTTCATCCAGTTCGATATTTCTCCTTTGATTTAAAATGGCGTAATCCCAGATCGTCATAAAACCAAGGTTTGCATTATTTTTATATTTAATGAGTTACAGTTTTGTGAAAAAAACTGATGTTTGGCTTACAAGCACCAAAGTTGCGAAAAGAAAAAATAATTTGGCAAATGCCATTTATGAGCTGGTTCGATTTTGTCCACGAATGTCTCAATAAAGAAATAAATATCAATGCATCACTGCTAAAAGATTAGCAGATGATGATGTTTGGGATATACATAATCATCATCACTTCAGCCACTACAAAGCCAAATTCCAACTATACAAAGCGGACTTTAGTTACAGTCTCTGTTATATACACGTTGCGAAACACAGACAGTAGAGTCTGCTATGCTCTTTACCCAAGTTCCAAGAGAAAGAGATGATTGACACCTTTACAAGGTCATTTGTTCGAAAGTGAAAGCAATAATCGTGATTGTAATTCGAACTCAGCTGACCGACGTTTTGTTCCGATTCGCAAACCACTGCACCACCTACGCATTTCTCAGAAGCCACAATTGATTGAATATCTTTCGACTCTTTCCGGTCGAAAACAAAGTCTCGAAATTTCAGAAAGAATTTATTACTCTAGATTGTTAACAGCTTCGCCATATCTAGGCCAATATCCCGAACAGCTGATAGAATTTTAACATTCTTTACTGTCATGTCTGTTATACCTATGCTATGGACTATAGAATTTTAGAAGCACGGAGATCTTATAACATACGCCTTTTTTAAGCAAGTATGTCATCACCTCCAGTTGCATTTAGATCTGTTGGGTGAAAGTTGACTTCGTTCATATTTCTCCCACTTAAAGTGAAACATACTCGCACCACCGACGCATCCCTCAGGAGCCGTAATTCGTTGAATTGTAACACGTAATTGCATTGCATGTAGAGAAATATGATACTATTTTAGTACGACGGAGCGAAAGAAATTATTACTAGTGGCATTATTAATTGTGCAGATTACAGTCGCAATATGATTGTTGGTTGGTTGTTTTTGTTTTATGGCATATCAACCTCGGTGGGTCATTTATTGCCAACTAACTTTTATCTATTTATTGCTGGTAATACCTTTTTCTTTCAACAATTTATTGTTGTTTTTATATAAGTTTTGTGTCTATTAATACTTTTTCTTTTTCGTATACCAAGATTCATTGGGATTTGTTTTTAAGGGCAGGATCCTCAAGTCCCACCCTGTTATTTAACCCATAACTGAAGGGAAGGGACAGATTAATACCTTTCCAAAAAGTACCAGTGCTTAAGTGAATGCAGGGTATTCAACTGGAATTCGAACTCGGCTCACAGATTTCTCTTTCCGAGCCGATATCCACTGCACCACAACGCACATCCGTCACTAAACGCTTACAGCACCTGGTATTCCCAAGCGGTTACCCATCTAAGTACTGACCAGGCTCAACGTTGCTTAACTTCGGTGATCGAGCAAGAACCGGTGTATTCAACGTGGTATGGCCGTAAGCTTCGCAATATGAGTGGAGTAGAAAAAACATTGATTACAATTTTTTTAAAATCTAAAAAAAATAGGTGAGAATAGGAGAGAATAAAAGGAAAAATATATTTTTGCAGGTGCAAAGCAAGAGGTCAGACGAGGTCATCATTGGCAGCCATTATGTGAAAAAACGGAAACAAATGACTAAGAAAAGCACCATTGGAAGCTTTGAGCTTCACGGCGGGTGGGAGTGAAAAAGTAACGGTAGTCAAAGGATGGCTTCAAAGACTTTTGACGAGGTTAAAGAAGGTCAAATCCTTAATTCCCGATTTTGCTGGGAAAGGATTTCACTTGGGAAATAAATTATGAAATTACCTGAACCAGAAGAAGATGAAAATGACGTCAACAGAAATATTGCTACTTTATTGGTTAAACCGAAAGGAAAAAATTCACTTCGCCTCATAATGCGAGCTGGAAGTGATTTCATTGGTTAGAGATTTGATTTGCATAGACACCCTGTGTCCCTCATACCCTCCTCCTAAAAGAATTTGGGACAGGCATAAAAACTAGAGTCCAGAAGGTCAAAATCAGTTAGTTGGAGCTGAGCCTTGGGACCAGTCGGGATGTAACGACAAAAAGGGGAGGAGATATCCCAACAGGGAGCCACGACCGAAAAGAGTGGTCGCTACTCATAGAGTACCTGACTAAAGATATACAGAGACAGAGATAATTGCCACGCAGTTGGGTGCCAGCCGTAGAGACAGTGACGGTTGCCTCCGATAGAGTCCTGGCTAAAAATGTAAAGAAACAGAAAGAGCCGAGAAAGAAAGAAAGTCCAGTTCAGTGTGTCACTGTGTCGAGCTAAGACAGACAAAATGAATTTACCGCCGCCTTCACACAAACAAACAAAGACTCATCGTCGGCTGTTTCCTTAAGGCTTCGGTGAGAAGCTCTGATAAGATATCTGATTAAAATATCTGATTGGAGTGAAGAAACATTAATCTCAAGCAAAAACGTTCGCTCCCTTGTAAGAATAGGCATTCGACGACTGTTATATTCTATTTCTGTTTACTGTTTTTTTTTTGTTGCATATAAAGACTTTTCCGCAACTTATTCAGGCGTCATCGAAATTTTTTTTTTTTTTTTGTGCCTTTTTTTTTATTAACCCAAGTGTGCACGCGCATCTGGTCTGATTCGACGTGATAAAGATACGGCTAGCGGGAGTTCACCGTGCCTTCCTTGAGATCAAAATTCACAACGTGGACAAGGAGGAACACCGTTGTAATAGACGACTTGTAGACTAGCTGTTGTGATGAGGCGATCACGACTAGCTACCCGAGAGCGTCGTCATATCTGGTGCCGTAGTGACAGCATAAACCCTGACTGACCGCGTCATAGAATATCTTTCGACTCTTTCCGGTCTAAAACAACGTATTTTTCTCCAAATTTTAGAAAGAATTTATTAATGTAAATTGTTAACAACTTCTCCATATCTAGGTAATTTTTTTTTTTAATCATCTCATCCCAAGCAAGGCATTCCACTGCCACTATTGCGCATGGGGCTACATAGGGGAAGGTAAAGAGAAGGAGTGATTAGACATAGGGAATGTCAGGAGGAAGGTGACAGATGAGTAAGGATAGCGAGGATGAGGGTTGGGAAGATGGGAAGAGTGTTTGATAGAATGGGAGCAGGTTAGTGTGTTAGGAGGTGTCTATTGACATTACATTTAAACTCCTGGAGATTGTAGCCGTCGGGGAAGCAATCGTGTGGAAGAGAATTCCACAGTCGGGAAGTGCGAGGAAAGAAACTGTTGGAGTAGAAGTTACGGCTGCATTTTATCGGTTTCACTGTAAAAGGGTGGGATCTAGTTGCTAATCTAGTACCTCGTTCAAATTCGTATTTAGTGGGCACCAGTGATCTAAGTTCATCGGAGCAGAAGCCGTGAAATATCACGAACAGCTGATAGAATTTAACATTTTTTTATTTACTGTCTTGTAAGTCATACTGACGTCATGCTATGTACTATAGAATCTTAGAAACACAGTGATCCTATGACACACACCTTTTTTAAGAAAGTATGTAATCACCTCCAGTTGCATTTAGATTTGTTTGGTGAAAGCAGACTTCGTAAAACTTTCTCCCACTTAAACTGAAACATACTTGGCAGCAAGACCAACTCGTCATCGCCGATGAGTAGATAACCGTCTGCAGTAGCGAGTGTTTTGCGTCTAGTTTTTTTGAGAACCCGGTCATTGTTTAAAGAAACTATGTACTAGGTGACCATTTCTTTTGGCATTGTTTCTTTGACTGATTCCATTGATGTTTTTACATATCTACAGGAGAACTGGCTGATTCGTGTCTGAGAGAGAAAGGTACTGAAAAAGTAAAAGAGAGAAATAAAGACAGAAATAACTAGAAAAAGTATAAGAGGAAAAGAGAGCGATAAAGAAGAAGAAAAGAAAAAGTGACAGATACAGAGACACACATGACGATAGAATAACTATGAGAGAGAGAGAAAGAGTATCAGAAAGAGAAAGTAAAAGAGAGAGATAAAGAAAGAGCAAACCAGAGAAAGAAATAGGGAAAAAGGAAAGAGAAATAGATAAAGGAAGATAAAGGAGAAAGATATTAAAAGAAATTAAGAAAAAGAAACAAAAATTAAAAAAGTAAAAATAAAAAGTTAATGGTCCGTGAAAGTATGAAAGCTAATGTATACGACATTTGGAAAATATAAAAACTTTCAAAATATTCTTTCTGCAGATTTTTTTTTAAAATCAAAAACAATTCCCCATGTTTATGCTCACCATTCTCTTCATGCTATACTGTTGCTATTCGTGGCTACACATACTTCGATTTTCCCCCGCCATTATTATGAAGACAGACATATTGATTCATCATTCGGGTTTTTGTTATCGTCTGCCGTTTGCAGATTACGGAGGACGCGGCAGGATGTGGAAGCTATGACAGTCATAAAAATATCACTGCTACTCTTTTGAAGGATTGCCGAACATACTGTCCGTGTTTAGACGTTTGGAGTATATTCTTTAAATAGAAAATTTGATGAGAGCTAATAACATATTTCCCGAGAGGCGTTTCCTGATAACAAACTCTCTGTGAGTTGCAAAGAAACAACCGCGCTTTCACTTGACAGTTCTGGTAAAGCGATAAAACAAAAAGAAAACAAAGAATCTTTTTTTAAGGAAATAAATACACTGGTTTAGCACCTGATATATTAAATGATTTTAGCCTGGAAAAGAAAGAAAGATAGGTAAAAACAAATTTATGTTTTAGAAAACAACAATTAAATGTTAGGCATTTCTGTTACTAATATTTACAATAGGGGCCACTCAAGAAAGGAGGTTATTGTCTTAAATGAGGTATCTTAGATGAGGTACCCTAAATGAGGTAAACACAATTATGTATTTAATAGAAGCTATCTAAAATGAGCTATATAAAACGAATGAAAGAAGAGGCGGTACGAAGTAAGGATAATGAGAAGGAAGGATAAATGTCGATTGAGAATTGAGTTGAAGAGAGCAAGATTGTTTCGTTCATAGATTTTTTTAATCATTCCACCCAAAACAAGGCAGTGCTGCCACTGGTGCGCATAGGACTACATAAGAGGAGAGTGAAGGGCTACAGAGGAGCAGGGTGAAGAGAAAGAGGAACCGGTTACAGTGGGTGTCAGAGAATGGGTAAGAAAAGGATAGGAATACTGGCGTGAAGAAAGTTGCGTCAGAGTAGAGTAAAAAAGAAAGAAGAACAAGATTCAGGAGCTGTTTGGGAAAGGATAAGAGAGATATGAGAATCAAGTGGATAAGAGATGGCAATTACCGTTATATTGTAGCTATCTTCAATGCAAGTATACAGAAGTGAGTTCCACTGGCGGAAAGTGCGAGAGAAAAGTGGTGGATGTATTTGGTTGTTTAGACCGTAAAAGGGTGGGACCTTGTCGCCGGTTTAAGTGCTCAAGCAAATTCTTTTACAGGGTGAACCAGAGAGCCAAGCTCGTCTGAGGAGAAGTCATGAATATATTTGTAGAAGAGACAGAGTGAAACCACATCCCAGTCAGTGAGAAAGTGGCTGGAATTGAGCTGCCAAGCCAGCATCGATTACATTGCGGAATTTATTTGTTGAAACTAGAATAGGGAATATTTCAAGTCGCAAGAGCGTAGCATGATGAGCTTTATTTGCAAAGATCTGAAATTAAAAAAAAATTAAGCTAAACAATGTTCAGTCTGTCTTGTAAATAACTAAAGCAGGTGTCGGTATCATTCGCTGTGCCAACAGTTTACGTATTTTTATACATGTCTAGGACAATGTATCTATGCTACAATACATTTTATATACTAATATATACAGTAATATCTCAATCAATTAAGTGCCATACGTGAAACATGCTTGGGCGATCATGTCTTGAAAGATACATGACTGACTGGGCAGAAGATTATCCCGCAGTAGGTTGTCATTGCATTCTGCGGTAGATTGGTTGCCAGCCAAGGCTATAGAACCCAATCTGTTCTGCTATTTAACCCATAACTGGAAGGAAGAGACGGATTAATACCTTTCCCAAGGGTATTTGTGCGTAAGTGAATGCAATGGATTCAAATGGAATTCGAACTCCGCGCCCCGATTTCTTGTTCACATTAAAAGAATTCAATTGTTTTTAAAAGTTTTAAAATTATTTTGTTATTAATGGAAGCCTTGCCCTTGAATGATTTAGTCAGTTTCTCATTATTGGCAAAATACTTTGTTACTTTGCGTTTTGCACAATGTGCGGGCCATCTCAAATTGTTTGTCGTGCCACATGTGGCAGCCATGCTGTAGGTTGCCAATCCCTGAGCTAAAAAATATCTAGAGGCTGACGTCGTTGAATTAGTACGATGTTGGAAGAAGAGTGGAAAATAATGTCTTACCCAAAATATCGTGAAAAAGATTTTGAAATCAATCGGGGATTGAAGAAAATTGATGAGTAATCATTCCCAGCCGAGACAAAAGCAGCCATACTCCATTTTTTAGTCTAATCTGACTTTGTACAAATGAAACATGGCAGAACGTGTATTGTACATTGATAAGCATTCAAAGCGGTGTTCTGAACGAAGATATGATGCGTTGTACATTGAAAAGAAATAAAGGATTTTGATTTTAACTGAAAGTAACGTCAATATTTATTAAATATCATTCGTTACTATTATGTATCATAGATTATGATTATTAGATTATTTTATTTATTATATATTTTGATTATTTTTTCATATATTAGATCAGTGCAAATGTTCGTGCCTGATTAAAAAGATAAAAATAAATTTTTACATAAACACAAAAAACATTTATTAGTGAAATACATAGGCTCCATTAGTTTTTAACAACTGTCTCTCATCATTAATGCAATTTTCATAGAAACTTTTTTTGTTAAAAGAAGATTGTAAAGTAGATTTTAAGAGTCAAACCTTTTGTCAGACACTTTTTGTAGAGACAGAAACAAATAACAATTTGAAGGAACCAAGTTAGAAGAATAAGATGGATGCTGGTGGGGTTCCCATTTCAAATCTTTAGGGTTCTGAAAGAGCCGGCTTTGGAATATGCAGTCTTGTGTTGTCGTGAAAAATGACAATTTTTTCACTTTATCAAGATCGACAATTTTTTTAGCCCAAGTCTTTTCAAATGTCAAAATGTCGTTGGAATATCGATTTTCAGACTATTAACAAATTTTTGTGTATTCTCCACCATAGCAAGCTGGGCGTCTGTATCGATATAGAAAGGTCGCCCGGAACGTAGTTTACGGTTTAGATACGAGTTCTACCAGGCCACGTATTGATCGTTTGAAGACCTGGAGCCCGATCCAAATAATTCTTCCGAGTGATTTTTATCGCAATTTCGACGCTTACTTCCTTTCAAAATTCAAAGAACATAGTCTGACGAAAACACGACTTTTCACCCCACAACTTAAGACATTCATTTGTGGACAAAACATTAACATTTAACAAAGTCTGACTCGCAGATGAACGATAAAATAACTCAACCTAGGACACCGGAAATCGATGCCAAAAATACTAATGTTCTGGTAAGTTTATATTAGCAATGAAAATTGGTGACGCACTTTTGCAATGATTTGATATGTATTCATTATTTTTTATTTCTTTTAACTTTTTCAGCAGTCATCTTTTTTGTAATTAAATTTATTTTTATTTTCACGACAATTTTTTGTTTTATATTTACTTTGTGCTTTTGATTACCGGAAAATTGACTCTACAAAAAGATGCTGAGAATACCATGGACTAAACATGTGATCAACACTAAAGTGTTAGAGACAATGAAGGAAAGTGTTAGATAAAATGAAGGAAACTGTTAGAGAAAATGAAGGAAACTGTTAGAGAAAATGAGGACTAAAAAAACAATTCTTCTTCTTCTTCTTCTTCTTCTTCTATGTGCCTTGTCCCTTCACGACGTAGGCGATCATGGCCTTCCACGTTTCTCTATTCCTGGTGGCTCTGAGCACACCTTCACCTGTTACACCATGTAATTCTCGTTCCGTCATCCACCTGATTAGGTCTTTCAAACATGTTATCCGTTGCTTTCCCCTGTCTCATTTTCCCTCTGTCTGGCCTGTTAGTATCAGGTTCTCCAAGCCCTCCTTTCTCATTGCCTGTCCCAAGAACTTCAGCTGTCTCTTCCTGATGCTCAGTATTAATTTACTTTCCATCCTTTCCAAAACCTCATCATTGCTCACATGCTCGATTCATGATATTCGCAGCATCCTTCTGTAGCACCACATTTTAGCTGCTTCAAGTTTTTCCTTCATCTTTGATGATATTGTCCAGCATTCACTGCCATATTGAAGGACGGACAGCACGTAATAATACAGTACTCTCTTCCTAGTTTCTAGCAAAATTGTCCTGTTTCTTAATACTTTACTCAACTTCTGGAATGCTTCCTTCGCCATCCTTATACTTAACATCAGAAAAAAAACAACTGAAATTTCTGTTGTGGATTGCGGATGAGGAACCGCACAAAATAATAACAAATACCGATATGGAGAGAGAAAATGTAAGTTATATTGAACGTAATATACAAACTAGATCGTGGGTTAGTCAATTTAGTAATACTATTAGTAGAAATAAATATATATAGTCTTGTTTAAATATAATAGTATGTCTGGGTAACTGATTCTAGATCCAACCAATTCCAACTAACTCTGCACCTACTTACAACACAACCAAATTCTCCGTTCTCACTATAGGCAGGATTAAATGTACAATCAGTTCAGTTCATTATTATGGAAAAGTTGGCGATCCCACAACAGTTTCTAGGGCACGTAATGAGAAAACAGGGCTGGGAAACTTTGTTCTTCACAGGATGGACAGAGGGACAGAAGAAGAATTACACTGCCTATGTAACAAGTTTGAGTAAATGGATAGCGGAAAATATTCAGGAGTGGTAAGAAAAAGACACAATTTATTTGGTGATACAATGGACAGAAAATTGTGAAGAACCACGATCGCCTCCGTCTTGAAAGAAAATGGCTGTGTTGTTTCCTTTCTGTAACATGAAATTTCTTCTTTTCCGGACTCGCCGCTTTGTTTTTCTTATACTCCACTTTCTCCCTTGTAGCATCGCTATAGGAGCTTTGATCTGCCTTCCCATTAGTGCCGACGGGCTCAGTTTCCTTCCTGCATGTTAGACATACCTATAGCTAGCATTTTTCATAAGAATGCCTCAATACTCTCATCAAAGTCATGTCACAGTTTGCACCATTCTCTCCGTTTGATTGTAGATGGTATATTCTCAAAAATATTCTCAACAGTATTCAATACATGGATGGATAGTAAATTTATATATGTGCAAGATGGGTTCAGAGAAGAAAAACTTCCTGGCCCTACACAGTGAATCGACCTTCCTATCAGCAGATTTAGCCATGGATTCAATATAGTCATTCCACTTGAAATTGGCTGATTGAAGTTAAAGTTGAGTTGGGCCGAGGAGACTAGCCTGATCTATGCTGATGGAGGATAGGGGCGATTGTCGATGGTGGTTATATCAGCTTCGTTTTGGAAGCATTAGACTTTACGAGCCATTTCTTACCCCAGTCCACCACTGATTGGAGAACCTTATCAAGATCATCAGTGAGGTTTGCTTTGTTAGTCTCGGCAGATTTCATATCTAATCGGGAGTAAATGGTGGTGTCGTCAGCTTAGAAGCCTACTCCGGCGACATGCCTGATGGTGTATTGTAATTTCGCCTTATCCGGTATTCTCTTAAGAATCTTTGTAATTGTTGTTCGTTCATTTTCTCATTACTGGCTTTTTTCAAAGCTCTCTTAAAGAAACCACAAACCGTTCAGTTTGTACATTTGGCCTTGAGCCATACGGCGGAAGAGTAATATGTTCAATCGAAAACATTCTACAAATATCTTAAAAATTGTAAGCAGTGAATTGATCAGTTACCAGTTATTTGAGACTATGGCATCCGGGATGACATAACTTTCAAACAGTTCGTGTAAAAATTTATTATGGCCTTAGCAGTTGGTTTTTTATACTTAAGAATTTCAGGCCATTTAGTAAAGTTATCAACTACAACAAGATAATGTGATCTGTTTATTGGACCTGCGAAATCTGTCAAAATATGTCGAATCTTGACTACGGAATATCTGTTTTTGCTAAGGTTTCAAATTCGGGTAGGGGATTTTGCTGCCAGAAGAAAACCTCTTCAAGCTTTTATTACTTTTTCAATGCCTTGATCTATTTTGATAAAGAATAAATAATTCTCATGGGAGATTTCATCCTTGAAATTCCTTGATGTCTACTATGAAATTCATCAAATATCTACTTTTGTAATATGGTAGTTATAACTGCTCTTTGTGTAAATATCTGTTCACTAGTATATAGCAATCAAGCTTTTATGGTTGGATTACGTTTTTTCTTACTTTTATTTCAGTCAATTCTTTTCAACAATAAATATGTCCCGTTCTGTTTTTCTTTCATTTCTTCCATTGTAGCTGGTAATTCGCGTACTGCATTGCATAGTATATTTTTAATTTCTATTTTACATTTTAATACTGCAATAACAGTGTCCTCAAACGGTTCAGAAGGTTTTGGTATCGATTTTGATAATCCATTTGCATCTCATAATACATTGGACACTTAGTATTTCTACTCTAAAATAGTTATTTAATAATATGGTACACTCGTGTTCTAATCTACTCGCTGTATACGTATGGATTGTTTATTTTGTTCGAATTTTTCGGAACGAGAAATCGGAGAGCCGAGTTCAAATTCCGGTTGAATTCGTTGCATTCAATTACACCCGAACACCATTGGGAAATGTATTAATCCGTCACTTCTCATTCCAGTTATGGGGTAAATTACAGGACAGATTGGGTTTTATAGCCTGGGCTGGTAACCAGTCTACCGCAGATATTAATGGAAACTACTGCGGGATAATCTTCAGCCCAGTCAGTCATATCTCGAAAGAGACATGATCGCCGAGACGTGTATCACGTATGGCACTTAATTGATTGACTAATTCAGTGTGCAAATTTGTGAATTTTTGTCACGGCAGATATTATTGCTAACGCCTCTTCCTCGTTCTGGCTCGATTTATTTTTACCTTACTAAAGCGAACGCAAAGCACGTACGACGATATGCATAATACCGTCATCATATTTATGTAGAATTACTACTCTTATACCACAATCACAATCAGCTGAAACCTCTGCAATGTCTGATTTTGGATCGTAATGCACTAGTGATAAGTCTTACGTTAGCATTTTTCTTTCTTCAAATATTTTCTGACACTTATCACTCTATTTCAACTGTACGTCTTTTTAAACCAAATTGTTAAGTAAAGCTCTAAATTTCTGCATATCAGGTGTATAAATTTGATAATACTTTGCTAGTACCAGAAATGCTTGTGACATAGTAACTTTGTTGGGGATGGTATATTCTTAATCGTATTTGCCCTCGAAGAATTTGGTTGACGATCATTTTTCTCATAAACCTTCAGACCATGAGTGTTGAAATACTCTTGACCGACGCGAGCGGTATTCTTAACTCGGTAAGAGTTCTTTATTCGAAGTGTCTAGCCTCTTTATTTGTGCTACCGGGGGTGTATTATTAACTTTACAACAAAACTAGCAGATCTATCTTTAGTCAAGGGCAAAGGAACGAGAAACCCCACAGATTAAATATGGAGTTCAGATTGAAATTCTCTGTAGGTCATCCGGATCGACGTACGGAGGTCAAACGGTCAAAACTTTCAAACAAAAACAAAGTTGAGGAAAGCCGTCCGCTTGTAATCATGTAAATAATGTTACACCCCTATCCAAGAAATTCAGACAGAACTATTATAAATTACATTTGCATTAATGCTCTCATTCTTGTTTTTTATTATAACGTTTCGTTCGTAGTATTCTCCGGCCTTCTTTAGGTGTCTGTTGATCAGTGAATTTGGAATTGAACCCTATAACCCTACGGGTTAGCTTGATATTGTTCTCGTTACACTCTCATGTTATACCTTTTGTTTAGCACTTTTCAATAATTGCTTGCTCTATTTTCTATTGAGTCTAAATATGTAAAACCCCAGCCTGGCGACTAAACTCACAAGTGATATACAAACAAATTTACGAACCAAGCTGCTAGTTTATTATCTTCGGCTTTATCTCGTATTCAAGAATTTAATTTCTTATTTGCTAATCGCTTTCTTTAAGTTAATGTCTTTGATGATGAAATTCGCTGCCAGGTTCAGGACTGGAAGCTTCCATTTTCAGCAAAACCTTATCCCGTCATCCATTCCCTATCGATGATTAGAAACTACAGTAACATTTTCGTGACACAAACGGGGGAAAAAAATTAAGTAATGAAAGCATAAGAAAAAAAAATGAATGAAAGTTTACCTGACTTGACCAGGCATCAGGGCTTCAGTCACATTACCATCACCATTACGCAACTGACCTGTACCTTTACTATATGATGGGGCGCTCTCCACCTTTCTACGGAAATGGACTATTCGAATCACTGTATAAAATAGTAGTGATTATACCTCGAGGAAGGAAGTCGAGTAAGGAAGTCGAGTGAGCGAGTCGGTCTGGTATTTCCGGTATTGCACCGGAAGTGGTCTACTAGTCAATCCATCACGTCTCTACGACGATACTGTATACTAATTACCTTGTTCTGTATTCTACTAATCCTCACCTCTTGTAAATACTTCTCTTTCCTGTCAATACACTTACTTTTATACTATTACGTTGTTTTGTATTATTTCACATAATTCTGTTACCCGACGTAACACTATAAGTATTTTCATAGTATTTGTTCTGATGAGCTTTTCACTTTGGTACCCAAAATTTAAGAATTTAAGCGCAGTACTGGATTAGTCAGGTAAGTGCCATATGTGATACAGGCTTTGGGCGATCATGTCCCTTACGAGACCTAACTGACTGGGCAGAAGATTATCCCGCAGTAGGTTGCCATTGCTTTCTGCGGTAGACTTGTTGCCAGCCAAGGCGATAGAACGCAATCTATCCTGTTATTTAATTTAACCCATAACTTGAGGGAAGAGACGGATTAATACCTTTCCCAAGGGTATTTGCGCGTATATGATTGCTATGAATTCAACTGGAATTCGAACTCGGCTCCCGATTTCTCGTTCCGAGTCGAAATTTACTGCACCACAACGCACATCCTCACATACTTACCCTCCAGTTATGAGTTAAATAACAGGACAGATTGGGTTCTATAGCATTGGCTGGTAACCAGTCTACCACAGAAAACAATGGCAACCTACTACGGGATAATCTTCTGCCCAGTCAGTCATGTCTCTTTCGAGACATGATCGCCCAAACGTGTTTCACGTATGGCACTTCACTGAGTGACTCGATTAGTGGTAAGGCCTTATCATTTTACAGTTGAAATTACTTGATATTTTCGTTTGTAGAGCTAAGTTTATTTTTATTTATTTATTTTCGTTTTCTTGTTTTGTTCTTTTCTTTTTTTTCTAGCTTTTTGAATTTTATTTTCGTATTTTTGGCGGCCATATTTGTTTTTATTTAGGTCGGCCGTTTTGAATTAACTTTTGTTTTCATTTTTCTTTAATGTCAATCGTTACCCTCTGCCGTCTTAATTCCAGCTCTTTTATTTTCTCCTTTTAATATTATCGTTTTCTCATATTGTTCCTCCTGAGTAATCCATTGCGTCTTAGTTGCTTTGTTGCACTGCTTGGGGTAAAATGATAAAGATACGTGAAAAAAGAAAAAAAAGAATTGATTAGTAAATCTGTCAACTTGGTATGGCT
This sequence comes from Ascarosepion bandense, assembly GCA_037127315.1. Lineage (NCBI taxonomy): Eukaryota > Metazoa > Mollusca > Cephalopoda > Sepiida > Sepiidae > Ascarosepion > Ascarosepion bandense. Next base: position 1,403,438 of record JBBBDQ010000562.1, read on the forward strand.
TAACATCAAAAATGATAAGTTTTTTTTTTATCCAGCCATTTTCCTTCTGTCAACAGCTTTCGTCGTTGTTACCGGAATTCCGTGCTAGTGAAGCCACGTACGAACACAATGTTCAAAGACGTGTTTCTCTCCGTCTTGTTAATTCGATTCAGCAAAATGTTATCGAGACACAAAATAAGAGCTTTTGGAGCTAAAAAGAATCGTTAATGTAATTATTCTAGTCTGGAGGTGTTTTGTTTATTGATATAATTTTCTTCGAAGTGTTTTTGTTCAGTGTATAAAGAAAGTTATTTGGCTTTTACTATTGTCATCATCATTAATGTGCCGTGTGTCCCTTGAGGAGACGGGCAATGAAATCATATAAAACTCTCAGTAATCTTTGTTTCATACTGATATAAAATTACATTTTAAAAAAATAACATGTCATTATTTTGAAATAAGAATCTTTTTCGACAGAGTCATTATTGAATTTTAAATATAGGACGTTTTTATAATTTAAATTTAAAATCGCGAGATTTTATTTCTGCAGGAAAAATTTAGATAACAATTTTACAGTTAAATTGCACTTGTCAGTAACATAAATTTTAACGCAATCTTCACTTTTTATAGGCCAGTTTTTCCTCATCAGCAGTTTGAAGAAGCTCCATATTGACAGAATATGATCAACTTGATAGAAAGAAATCTTTCTGTGAAAGGTTTCCAGGTACAAATTTACCCAAAAATTGTTGGCATATCTAGACACTTAAAGTTTAATTTCCATAACGCACCCAACGTTAAATTGCAGCAGCGAGCCCCATAACTTGTTACGCAATCTCTGCTTTTACTAGGCCTGTCTTTCTTCATAAGTGGATTGAAGAAGCTCTATATTGACAGAATTTGATCAATTAGACAGTAAGACATCTTTCTGTGAAAGATTTCCCGGTCCAAGTTTACCAAAAATCGTTGGCATGTCTGGAAGCTTAAAGTTTCATCTTCATAACGCATCCAAAGTTAAATTGTAACATCTGTTTCCATAAACTTATACGCAATGTCCACTTTTACTAGGCCTTTTTCCGCCATCAACGGTTTGGGAAAGCTTCGTATTGACAAAATTTGATCGACCAGATAAAGTTGAATATTCCTGAGAAAAATTCCCGATCCAAATTTGCCAAAAATTGGTGGCATGTCTGGATATTTCGTTTCCATTGACAGATTAATTACCCTTTCTCTATCCATCGCTAGAACGCTCTTTTTTTTTTAAATTGGATCAGCAGCTATTATATGTCTGATCTGAGCTCGGTTTAAAAGTGTACAATTTATACATACTTTATGCATTCTTATATTAAAAAAAAACTTACGTACTTTGCCCCGAATCATGAATTTAGACGTGCTACTATATTGCCTTCAGGTCTCACACTTTCGCTCTTGAAATAGTGAAATGTAACCATCTCTTCTATTTCAACTATTTGTTTTTGCCTGTGAAAACTTTCTTTGGTGTACTTGCTTCCCTGATAAGTACAATATTAAAAAATCTAAATGTAATGTCAATTTGAATTACGTTCGTCTCTTATCTTTTAACTAGTTTTTTTCTCACTTTCACACATTGTAACCCCTTGCATCTTAGTGGCTTTACTGCCTTGCTTTGGGTGAAATGATTAAAAACAACGCATTGAAAAAGTACATTCAAAGCGATCATGTCAAAAAATTCGATATGGCTTTCTCACCAACACTTCAAAACTGGAAAACAAAGAGGAAATAATTATCCCCGTATATCTACTTAATGCCGGAAGTTGTAATTAGTCAAAATTTGCATATAACTATGTATCGAGGGCAGATATCTACTTATTTATAAATGGAACTTTGTCTCTGTGTGTGTGTGTGTGTGTGTGTGTGTATCCGTTACCTGTAGACTCCGAAACTGCTGAACTGATTTTCTTGAAAATTTACACAGTTGTACTATAAGCGTCTGCGAGTGTTCTTAGCTAGGTTTTGTGTCGAGGTCCCTCCATTAAATATTGAAAATCGATAATCGAAAAAATAGGGTTATAGAAGGAGTGGTCCGATTTTAATCAAATTTGATACGCTCATAGACAAAGACATAAGAAAAGACATTCAAAAGTTTCAATGTTGCAGTTCTTACAATAGTGCAGAAAATCAATAATATATGTATATATAAAGCAAGATGTTTGTGTGTACGTCTGTTTATCTGCCTGTATGTTTGTATATTTTTCAGCCCTTTTATTTTAGTTTTTGCTTCGAGTTTGGCTCTAAGTAGGTATAATTGTAGCTCTTAGTCTCAGCCATGATACCATTTACTCAGAGGACTTATTTAGCCTTCAAAATTTAGTTTACGACGAAAAAAGCTTTTTTGATATCGATACCAGGAAATCAAAATTTGACTTACATCCATTCATTTTCTTTCAGTCTACGGTTTCGCTTTAACTGGAAACAATTATTGCTTTTTAGTCTTTCGTGTCAATGTCCAAAGAGTCTGAGCTCCAGGATCATGGATTAGTTTTAAAGGTTTTATTACACCCGAGCAACGCCGGGCTATACTGCTACTATATATATATATATATATATATATATATATATATATATATATATATTAGATGCGATTGGTAAATTGTCGCAATTATTTTATTATTTCAAATATTCTTTAGGCTGGGTCTGAGCTCCAGGACCATGGATTAGTTTTAAAGCTTTCATTACACCCGACCAACGCCGAGCTATACTGCTAGTATAACAGAAATATATTTTTAAAACCAAAATACCACCCATTTTCTTTATATTTTACATAGTGAGTTATGTTCTTTAAACATATTTTAATTTTACAAACTATATTTTGACGGTTTCATATCTTTAATTCCAAATTTTATTTCATTACTAGTGTGTTTACACCTTCTTTTTCTTCTTCTTCTTCTTCTTCTTCTTTCTCTTCTTTTTCTTCTTTTTCCTCCTCCTCTTCCTTTTTCTTTTTGCTGTGTACGTCAGGACTTGAGCTCTTCACAACTTCTTGATATTTGTTGCTGTAAGTGATGTTTGTCCACTTTTTATCGTTGCCATACTTCATTATCAACGATTTACATTTTAATTGGTTGCTTTCCGTTGGATATAATTATAGAAACTCCACTTTTCATGACTAGTGATGATTTTGCTCAGGTAAGATTACTGCGTTAAAGAAAGAGTTAAAACGTTTTTTAAAATCGAAAAATAAAAACATATACACAGTAAAATATCATCATGAAAAATGCAAATATACGCAGGATATACAACACAACAAATGTAATAAACTAAATAAGATAAACAAAAAACAAATAAATTCATTAAATGATAAACAAGTTAAATAATAAAAAAATTAACAAACTAGTAATGCACACATAAGCACAAATAATAATAATAATAATAATAATAATAATAATAATAATAAATAAATAAATAAATAATAAAAATAATGAAAAAAAACAGTCAACATTACAATATAGCTATAAATAACCTGATTGGGATTCATAAAGATAATACAGTATCCCTTGCTACACACAAAGAATCATGGACCAGCATAATCAGCACATAAATACGGGTAATAATAATAATAATAATAATAATAATAATAATAATAATAACTTGAACAGATGAAACAGCGCTGGCAAGACAAACCTCTGCATGGCCAATATCCAGTACGTGCCAATAAATCCAATGTTGACAAAGTTAATACTCATCGATGGTTACGTGCATCTGGATTAAAGTCTGAAACTGAAGGCTTTATTCTTGCAGCACAAGACCAAAGTCTTTTCACGAGAAACTTTCAGGCAAATATTATGCATAATAATATGGATCCAAAATGCAGGTTTTGTAATAAACACCAAGAAACAATAGACCACCTAATCTCAGGCTGTTCTGTGCTTGCCCCAAATGAATATAAAAATCGCCACGATAGAGTTGGGCAATATTTACATTGGGCAATGTGCAAACATTATGGAAAAACTGTAAACAAACACTGGTATGAACATCACCCAGCACCGGTTACAGAAATAGAAGATGTAACCATTCTATGGGATTACACCATCTACACAGACAGAAAAATTGAAGCAAACAGGCCAGACATTATTGTTAAAAACCAGAAGGAGAAAACTTGTCTATTAATTGATATGGCTTGTCCAGCGGATTGTAACATAGCAATCAAGGAATTTCAAAAACTGTCAAAATATAAAGACCTGGAAATTGAAATAGAAAAAATGTGGAAATTGAAAACAAGAGTTGTGCCAGTGATAGTAGGTGCACTTGGAATGATAAAAAATGGAACAAAACAACACATTGAAAGAATCCCTGGAAACCCCAGCTTAAGAGATATACAAAAAATTGTCTTATTAAGTACAGCCCACACACTAAGGAAAACTTTATCTATGTAATGCTGGGGATGATAGGGAAGATAGAAAAACATGAAATGGAGTCATAACAACACGCCACTACCTGCCTTAGGTCTCCCCGCAGACTTGGTTGGTAGTGAGACCAATGCAGAAATCGAAATATGATGAAAAATGACATAATAATAATAATAATAATAATAATCGACAATTATTTCAGTAATGATAAATAATGAGTGAAAAGTTAACAACAATATTAAATATTTATACGCATTCGGATCCATTTATATATAATGAATAACCTCTATAACAATTTGAAATTTACCCATTACCGCCTACGCAATAACCGTTTGGATAATAGAACATACCTTGCTATACATAATCGTATAAAAATAGTTGAGCCAACATACAACACTCATGGTCTGAAGATTTCGTTCAAACACGAAAGAGATCGCTATTGACTTCAGCGTTCACTTTGATATTTTCATAAAAGTTGTGTTTATGTTATTGAACACTTTGCACCAAAATATATAATATTTTTATAAAAAACCATTAAGGTTGATTATTATCATGACGATTATGACGTTCGGTCCCACAAATCGTTTTTTAAATGTTCAAATTAACTGCAGTAGAAATGATTCCCTTTACAAATTCAGAAAATTAGCAGAAATTGTCGAAGAGATTTCAACGCTTTTGAGAAGAATCTAAAATCTAGGGAAAAAGATAATGAAACTCAAGTCAGTAAATTAATATTGGTCATGGGGAACGACACCGACTGGAGGTTTTCTTGCTCAAGACGAGAAGAAGAAATGTTTACAACTAGGTTTTGGAAAAATTCCATGTCTATTTCGCACATAAAAGAAAGTGCAAGATTCAATAAATAACCATTTGGATAATAGAACATACCTTGATATACATAATCGAATAAAAATAGTTGAGCCAACACACAACACTCATGGTCTGAAGATATCGTTCGAACACGAAACAGACCGTTGCTGCTCGCTGTTGACTTCAGCGTTCACTTTGATATTTTCGTAAAAGTTGTGTCCATGTTATTGAGCACTTTGCACCAAAATATATAAAATGTTTTTTAAAAATTCCATTAATATTGATTATTATCATGATGATGATTGTAAGAAAAGGGAAACAGTGCTAGAAATGACAGAAAATTAATCATTTCGCCGTAGAACTATAGCTAATAAGGTACAGATTAAATAGAGAAAAAAATATTTCCTAAGAGAGCATCCCGAAATAGATTTAAATGGATCGTGTATAAAAATTGGTATAAAGGGTGTTGTATAGCCGAGGTGGCAGTACGATACCAGATGATGTGTGCTGAAATATCTACAACACAATATTTGTGCTAATGGATATTAAGTAAATAGTTGGCTATACAACATTGAAATTCACTTCATAATAACACATTCTTTCAAACGATTAAGAGTCAGTTTGCATCGTACATGGTGTGTCGAGGTAGCATTACGATACCAGATGATGTCTGCTGAAAAATCTACAGCATCCGTGCTAATCGATATTAAGTAGAAACAAGATATAGATGAGACAGAACAACAATAATTAGAAAGAGAGGAGAGGTTAAGTTGTTAGAAGCGCAGAAAACTCAGTCCGATAATAATCCCTAATGACACTCCGAAGTATCACTCACCTCACCACATAGCGGATGCCTGAGGTAGATGCAGCACAAGGCCATTTAATTGTTAATACCGAGCCCTTAAGCTCAGACAAAAATTCTTGTCTCTGCTTCCCCAGACGAGACTCTACACTTCAGAGTAATCTCGTCTGGATTTCTCTCCGCATAGAGTCAGACAAATTGAACGATTGGCGCACGAAGTTGATCTCAGACTGTCAATAACAGTCCGAATTATTTACCGCCCCCCCCCCCCATGTGGGAAGAAGCCCGAGGCAGATGCATTACAATGCCAATTAACAAGGTAAAAACCGTACCTGTAAGGTCGGACAAAAATTCTTGTCTGCTTTCCCAAGACGAGACTGTACCCTTCGGCGGAGCCCCTTCTGGGTTCCTCTCCGACCGAAGGCAGAGAGTCCGAGAAAGTGAACGACTAACGGACGCAGTTGTTCTCAGAGTGTCAATGGCGGTTCGAACCTCTGCTATTAATCTTTATTTATATAGCTATTTAGGCCACAGACCATTCCCTATTTCGGCCACAGACCATTCCCTATTTCGGCCACAGATCATTCCCTATTTAAATGCGCTAAAGAGATGTCACCTGAAGAAATGAAGAGAAGTTCCTACATATATATTAGCTACAGCAAAGCCTACAAAAATCTGAGATAAAACCAGTAAATGGCACCTTCACAATTCTTGAAGAAATAGCCCAGTGCATTGGAAAATTTAATATCAGTACAGAAGAACAGTGGATATCGGCTCGGAACGAGAAACAGGCGAACCGAGTTCGAATTCCAGTTGAATCCATTGTAAAACACTTACGCACAAATACCCTTGGGAAAGGTATTAAACCGTCTCTTCCTTCCAGTTATGGGTTAAATAGCAGAACAGATTGGGTTCTATAGCCTTGGTCGGCAACCAGTCTACCGCAGAAAGCAATGGCAAACTACTGCGGGATAATCTTCTGCCCAGTCAGTCATGTCTCTTTCGAGATCATGATCGCCCAAGCGTGTTTCACGTATGACACTTGACTGACTGCCTGAATATAATAGTTGGAGACATGATTAAGGCGTCTGCTGGGCATAAAGTGGGGGTCGATTTTATATTATTATGAAGTAATAAACTGATCCCCCACTAATTACTACTTAATAATATAATACATTTCTTCCCCTTCTAGCTATGGGTTAAATAGCAAGACAGTTTGTGTTCTATAGCCTTGGTCGGCAACCAGTCTACCGCAGAAAGCAATGGCAAACTACTGCGGGATAATCTTCTGCCCAGTCAGTCATGTCTCTTTCGAGACATGATCGCCCAAGCGTGTATCACGTATGGCATTTAACTGACTGACAGAAATACATACGAAGAAATATTATTTGGAGATATATGACATTAAATATTTTAAAAGGCATATGTTATAAAACATAATTAATTTTCACATTTTGAAAATATCCTTTTGAGAAAGTAACCGATTAGTAGTCATTACGTGTATTTTCAAACAACAGTACAAAAGATAGTACTGGAAAACCACAAAGCGGATGGATAATACTTACTCCAAAATATTTTTTGATTTCATAAATTGAATGAGTTATCGTTTTTGGATTGTAATCAAAGCAATCTTTTGTTTGTCATTAGTTATTTTGTAATTTTGAAAAATTAGAAATAAATTAATTAAAAATAAATTACATTAAGAAGATGGATGTTTATAAGTAAATCGATAATGTTGATTATTATCCTATAATAATTCTGCTTGTTTCTTCCTTAGTTACTTAGTTCCTCCGTCCGTTACGCCACTGAAAAAAGATAACACATGCTCTACACGAAATTTTCCTTCCCTATATTATTTTATAATCTATAAACGCTACTCTCCTCAGCCTTTCTCTCACCTTTGCCAAACGGAAGGGTAGTAAAGAGTGAGAGAGTAGGGGGAGAGAGCCTATAGCATTACCGTAGCAGTAGCAGTTTAAGCTGGTGGTTGTAGTAGTAATTGTGTGTGTATATGTGTGTATTGTACAATATGGTAGAAATAGGTAGGTTTGTTGTATTTCTGGCCTGTAAACCCTTTGCCATTACTCAGTTGGTCTTTTCTGTTTACAATAGACACAGGAGCCATGATTTTTCAGTAATAAAAAAAATTTCTCTTTCAAAATATCTCACAAAATAGCGTACAGTATTTTGGTTAGGGTCTGTACATACGCCGCTTAATATAATATAGGATTACAGTAAAGTAGCTTCTAGTAATATTACTTTTATAGAGATTTTAATAAAATTACACTCTGTGATATCGTTATTCTATTATCTAATACTATTATGTTTGAAGACGTTACGATTATTTGTAGTATGAAAAAGTAAATTTCTTCCAGGAAATCATAAGTATTCTTCCGTGGAAATTCGACGGGTTCCGATAGTTATTATAATTATCCTGAAGACGATAGTAAACACTTCCGGTCGCACTAAGGAATGCTGGGAGCAATCAGATCACGCGGCGATTTGAATAAATGTAGCTGTTGAGTTTACCAGTCATATAATTTAACTTTCCACTCTAAGCCCAGCACCAATAACAAAATGGCTGACGAAAACTCGAATTCTAAGCATAGGATTTCCACTTAACAAATTCTTGATTTTATCAAATCCTTCGTGAGGTTTCGACGTGCATGTTAACTTTCTTCCTTAACAGATCATTGAGAGAAGATCTCAGAAAAATCTCAAAGAATCTGCGATGTAACTTTCTATCCCTTTTCAAACTTGTCAGGGATCGGATATCTCATAATATCTGAACCTTAGCATCTATTGTAGAGACTCTCCCGTGCTCACCAACATACCATAAATATTTTATTGCTGAATAAAAAAAAAACACTTTTATTAAACTGATATTAAGATCCGCTAATCGAAGTTCTTTCTTAGTGTTAAGAAGGAATCACAGTGTCGTCGAGTTATGTGTCAACTCCCTGTTTATCCTTTAAGCATTTGTCTATTAGTCTTACTAAGGTACCCTGGGAATTCTTCATACCAAAAGGCAAAACACAATATTGATAAACCCCCTTCTGGGGCTTACAAAGACTGATATTTCGGACTACTGCTCAGTAATCAGATTATTTTTCAACATAGTGATATATGAGGTGAGTTCATCACGACCAACGCCCCTGCTTTTTCCAATAATGCTCAATTTAAGAGAACTAATGTTAATGTTAAAAATTGTCTGAAATAAGCCAACTGAAGTGTTTTCCTCTTTTTCACTGCTCTTTGGCCTTGTTTGTGCATAAGTTACTGCATACGAAATGGTGTTACCTGTTTTAAATCTATTTTTCGAGCCGATTTTTCCTAAAAAGGCTGGTTTTGGTCGGGGAAGATGTCACCACTTTTTTACCCACTGAATCATTTACTAATAACATTGATATTTCATTCATATGATGTTTGCTTATAACACTCGAGGTGATTGATCTTGTTCTCAAGCTCGATTTTATGTTAATCTAATACTCACAGGTTTGTCACCAATTCTTCTTATATTAATTCGTTTACCGATAAATGACGTCCGTCTTCTTGGCAAATTACCTTGTAACCGGCGTGATTGTGAAGCGCTCATACCTCTTAAGATTCGAATGGGTATTTTCCTCGTTGGATCACCCACCAAGAAAATCTGCTCTTTTGATGTGATTGATCGGTATACGTCTGTTATTTCGTTCGCAGTTATTACTCCCTGTGGTTTATTGTGCATTGGATCATGCGATTCCGTTCTGCCGGTTCCAGCAGATTATAGCACTGTGCTCTGTCTTCCGATAGTAATGACATAACATTGGTTTACTTCCCCACCTTTTATCGGCCGGTTATTAACTTTTGGTAAGTTCCCAATTTTTTTAACAATTTAAGCTTTTCAATTTTTTAGGAGTCTGAGTTTCCAAATTAAGTTTAATTTTCTACCTTCTGTGAGTTACAGCATAAAAATCCATTACCACTGCAAACTTATAAGCGGTATCTATCTTCCTTTTACTTATATGAATTTTAACCTCTTCTGGCCTAAATGTTTTGTATTCTTAAATCAATATTGTTTAAATTTTTCATATTCATTTTCAGTATTGTTCGCCGTATTCTGACGGTCAAAATAAGCGTATTATTGTCTTAAGAAGTAGACATAAGTTTAGGCATCAATTTTTCTAACGTTTTGCCGATATGTCACTGGTAATAGTTCGTAAATCTCGATATTTTACTAAATCATATTCTGTACTATTCTCTACTGAAAAACGTGCATACATCGTCTTGGCTTTTTTCTTTGCAACAACATCGGCCATTTATTACTTGGTCAGTTCAAATTTACTCTTGTCTTTTCAAAATGCGAGAAATGATCGTCTATTTCATCCACCTTAAATTTAAGCGCAAGCCTAACTTGTTTAATGAGATCGAATTCTCAATGTCTTGCTTCGTTATCTTCAATCCTTATTTCCAATTCAGCTATTCTGGCCTTCTCTAGTTCAGTCTGTGACGTTTTCTGTGTGCCTGGTTTCGTACTTCATCGACGAATACGTCATTATCTACAATATACCCTGCTATTATCCTTACTCTACTTATTTTTCCTCACTGATTTTCTAACATCTAATTCCAATCGTTTCCCTATTTCTAATATATCATTTTTTCAATTTATTTAACTGGTCTAGATATGGCTATATTAGAAATGTTTCTGCGGTTGCAATTTTACAATATTGCTTATCCGTCGCTAAATGTGCATGTAAATGTGTATATTCGCTGTGAGAAAATTCAGTAATTTATGTTATGATAAAAATGCCACAACACAAAATTTAAAAATAAAACTAAAAATAAAGAGAATGTTCAGTTTGTTGCAAAAGGCATGGCCAAGTTTTTCCATTATGGTAATGGATAGTTTCTTTTGCAGAGTCGGATTCACTGATAAAGAAACTAACCAATAGAGACGAATAACAAACACCTGTATTAAAAAGTTTACAAATCTTAATTAAGAGTAAAAATAATACAAGTAAACATGCCTGTGTGTAAAGGTGTGAGTGATGTTGCAATATGAGAATCGAAAAAATAACACTTAATTTTGGTCGGTTGTCTGAATTCACAAATTTTCTTTTTTTTTTTCTTTTTTGTTTTTTTTTCTTTTCTGTTTCTCTTTCTCGTATTTGAATTTTCTCTTTCTTCTTCAGTTCAGTTCTTTATTTACTTTGTTGCGCGAATGGGAGTTTCATTTAGCTACAGGTTTTGCCTTCAACTTAAATTTGCAATTTTTTGTTGCCATGTGATGCTGAGTTTTTCTTTGAAGTTTTCAACATAATAAAAAGTCATTTTTCTGTTTTAAAAATTCAAAATTGAATTGACTGAAATGTTCTCAGTTTTTCTTAACTAAAAAGTCATACATGTTTTTATATTCAGTGATTAAGACAATTGGGGATTCGCCATTGCTTTTTGGTTTGTGATCATTTACTCAATCGAATAAATGTTCATATGCAGTGTTGGGACGCCCGCGCCTATTCGGCTATAATGGACTATTCCATTACTATGTAAAGTAATGGTGGCATCGACGTAATAGAGTGTGCCGAGCAGCCGGATCGACAAGTCAGTCGTAGACTTCCGGTGACGACCCGGAAGTACCTATTGCTCATACTACGTCTTACGACGGTTGAGACGATTAACCCTTATTCTTGTATTGGATACTAATAACCTTTGTAAATACTATTTTCACAGAATACAACAATTAACCTATTCCTGTTGTGAGTTGTTTATTCTTACTCACGACATAACATGCAGCATGGGATTTATGCGATGTATTGGGTAAAATATTCGGCCTTTTCATTTTTAAAGTTTCAGATCTGTCATCAACATGAAAAAGGAGTCTCCATTCCTTAATCTAACGTAAACCTTAATATATGTTAGTTGGATATACGATTCTGTTTTTTCGTTAAGTAATCTCTTAATTTGAGCATAACATAAGAAGGGGAGATTCCTCTCGCGATTTATGCAGTTCAACTGATTAAACGTATTTCAAGGAAAGAGACGGATTAATACCTTTCCCAAGGGTATTTGTGCGTGAGTGAATAAAAGGAATGCAACTGGAATTCGAACTCGGCTCCCCGATTTGTCGTTCCGAGTCAATATCCACTGTACCACAACGCACATCCTTAGCCTTAAAGCCTCAAAAAACGTGTCGTTTTTACGACGTGGAATTCAAATACTGCTAATAAGATGGAAAAATTGTGTATAGCGATAGAAAAAAAATTCAGTAACATGTTCCATACTAGTTTTTGTAAATAAAACATTACTTTTCATGAAAAATGAGCGAGAACATATTCACGGTTATAATATATAATAATATAATTATATAATATATAATACTTTCACGGCTGCTGCTCCGATAAACTTAGCTCACTAGTGCCCCCTATATATGAATTTACGCGAGCCACAAGAGTAGCAATTAGGTCCCACCCTTTTACTGTGAAACCAATAAATTGTAAACGTAAATTCTACTCCAGCAGGTTTTTTCTCGCACTTCCCGCCTGTGGAATTCCTTTTCATTTATTGCATTCCCAACAGCTACAATCTCCAAGAGTTTAGATATAAAGTCAATAGTCATCTCCTATCTCACTAACCTGCACCCTCTCTGTCATGCTCCTTTCTCCCTCCACTTCACTCTCATCAGTATTCTCATTATTCTTTTACCCACTTCCTGACACCTCCTACAAACTGTCACTCTTTCTCATAACTTTCCTCCTATGTAACCCCCTGCAAAACAGTGGCAGTAAAATGCCTTGAGTGAGGCAATATGATTATAAAAGAAAAAATATAATTATAGTAGTAACAGTTAGTATAGAAGTAATATTTAATATTACTATTCATAGCAATTTAATAATGTAATTCTATTTTATAGCTTATAGTATTAACATTTATTGGACTTAATATAGTATCAATATTTTGAGAAAAATGTGTGAGAAAACACAAATAAAAACAATGTATCTTCATTTAATCTTACACTAGCATCATAGCGCGGCGTTGCTTGTGCAACTCAGGACATTTTAGTAGGAGAAGATGACAATGAGAACAGTAGATGGAAATTTTAAAGCGGCCTGAATTTCATTTTTTTTTTGTTTCAAAATTACAGGGGAAATATTTACATTTTTTGCTGACTAAATGAATTTAACATAAAAGTAATAATTATTTATTTTGTGCTACTGAAATTAGAAATATAAAAACTATTACGCTCGCTGTTCAAAAATTTTCGAAGAATATTTAAAAATGTAGACATTTAATTTTAGAGGAAAAAGCTACATTAATGCCCCACGAATTACAGACAGTTGATTTCCTGCATGAAATATTTAGCGAAAGCAAAGCTTTATATCTTTTAAATTTTATTTTCTGAAGTATAAAATATTGAATCTAAAAAAAAAAGACTTAAATAATTAAATTAATCATTGCACTTTTATTTTTACATATTTTGTTTTTGTTTGAAAAAACAATTTTTTAAAATATTTTTTGTATGAAAATTACGAGGAATTTTAAAACTTCGGAATAAAAATTAAATATAAAGGCTCATTTTCTTTTAATAAAAAAATATTTTAGTCGCGATTGACACGTGTGATTTGATTTCTGTGACGTAATTTAGCAACGATCTTAGATCTTAGATGTTTTGCGGAGCAAATGTAAACAATCAGCTCCAATAGTCAAAAAGTGCGAAAGGGAAAATTGCTGAACTTAAACTCAAATCGTATGTATCGACCTGGCTTCTATGTTTCCTAGAAAGTTTGAATGGCGTAGCATAAAAAATATAGGCGTGCATAGGGAACAGTCACACACCGACTCACAGATTGCTTTTTACATACATAGTTATAAAGATGGCTCAGAGGTTCGGTGAATTGTCAGCTCATATATTAAACGCTGCTTGTTATGAACGATAACTTTTCTTGACCGAATAAAAAATTACCGTATTGGTGGCATATAAGACGCACAGGTGTATATGACGTACCCCAATTTTAGCAGGGCAAATCAATAAAAAATTAGTAATTGGTAATATTATTAGTAAATGATACAGCCTAGCCTATATTTATGACATATGATTTTGGTTAAGTAAGCGCTGATTACAATTACACTACAAATAATGAGAAATAAAAAACACGAGCAGAAAAATATTAATGAAACAAATATATATCTAAACTTATTTATAAATGGAATTTTGTCTCTGTGTGTGTCTTTGTGTCTGTGTGTACGTTACCTATAGACTCCGAAACGGCTCAACTGATTTTCTTGAAAATTTACACAGTTGTACTATAAGCGTCTGCGAGTATTCTTAGCTAGCTTTTGCGTCGAAGTACCTCCGATAAATATCGCAAATCGATAATCGAAAAAATCGGGTTATAGAAGGAGTGGTCCGATTTTAAACAAATTTGATACACTCATAGACAAAGACATAAGAAACGATATTCAAAAGTTTCAATGTTGCACTTCTTACAATTGTGCAGAAAATCGATAATATATATATATATATATATATGTATATATATATATATGTAAGGCAAGATGTTTGTGTATGTGTCTGTTTATCTGTCTGTATGTCCTTTATACAAATCCACAATTTTTATCCGATTCTCACTAAACTTTTTACAAATATTCTTTAGGCTGAGTCTGAGCTCAAGGACCATGGATTAGCTTTAAAGCTTTCATTACACCCGAGCAACGCCGGGCTATACTGCTAGTATATATATAATTTGAATTTTTTGCATATAATTTTAGTGAAAAAAATTACTAATATTAAACGTGATGAAATTAATATAATGAATAATAATAATAATAATAATAATAATAATAATAATAATAATAATAATAATAATATAAAATTATCGCAAAGCTCAAGCTAATAGGAGTTCCTGGGTAGCTTATCTCTGCCCACCACTGCGAATTTTAAACCTACACGTGGCATATATGACACAGGGGACTTTTGAAATATATTTTTAGTAAAAGATGTGCGCTTTATACGCCGTCAAATACGGTTATATTTTTTTAGCAGAAAATATTATCGAAATTAATATAATCCCGGATAAGGATACATTTCTAAATTTATTTGATGTTTGAAACAAGTTCTGCTGAAAAAATTGCCCTTAGAATTAAAATTTGAGCTGACATGACAAAGGTTGTTGCAGCAAAATCTGACACTTGACAAAAAGAAAACGAAATCGACAATAAAATCAAAAGTTTTATATTCAGAGAGCCGATAGTCTGACAACAAACTAACGTTTTTCTTTCTACCCTTTACAAGGATGGAATATGAGCGCAGATAATCGGTAGTAGCTTCTTTTCGCACCAGGAAGAAGCCTGCAAAAGAGATGGCCTGCTTTGTGTTAACGAGGGAAATGGCCATGGAGGAAGTGGAATTCGTGAGAGAACAAGGACGAGTTTACCGCCAAACAAAAGGCCCACAACGCTCGTTCTTCGGCCGTTATGACCGACGAGTTCGTCGCCGCCGTCAGAGAGACAGACGACAAAGATGGAAGCTAGAGCCACGCCAAAATCGCCGATTACATGGGCTGTCACAATTCGACAATCTACCGAACGATCAAGGACATTGGTTACTCCTCCTGCCGCAAGTTTTACCGCGTGCTCATCATCTCAGATTCCTCCAAGGTGTCGAGTAAGTTCAAGGCGGCGTCTTTGCTGAACGACCTCAAACACGGGTCCACCCGGATGCCGAGGTTCTTCTCTGATGAAATGAATTTCATCCAGGACCAAACGAGCAACAGGCAGAACGACAGGTGTATCGGCAAAGAAACCTAGGAGGTTCCCGTCGTGAAGCATCCAAAATTTCTCTCATCTGTCATGGTTCTAGGCATCAACTCAAGCAAGGGGTACGTCATACCTCCGTTGTTCTTTCAAAAGAAGCGTGAGAGTCACCGCTCAGATCTACCAGGGGGTGCTGAGGTGCGTGATTAACCTCCCGATGAACGAGATCACAGTTGGAAGCCCCTATGTCTTCCAGCAGGACTCCCTTCCTACACATAAGGCCAAGACAACTCTACAATGTTCCTCACCACTGGTTGCCGGACTTGCGGCCGCCTTTCTAACCCGACTGCAACCCCCTGGATTATTTTGAACTAGTGTGTGATCGAGGACAAATCCAACAAACACTCCCACAACACGGTAGACTCTGAAAGCTGTCATCGTGGAGGCGTTGACAAGGACAAGGACATAGTCGCCAAAGCGCGAGACTCATTTCGCACCTGCTTGAGATGGTCGTCGCCGCCAGCTGTGGTTACATTGAAAAATACTATAGTATGTAACTCTAACTGTTGCTAAATAAACCGACCGGTCTCTGCATAGAAAACTTTTGTTTTTATTGCCTACTTCCTTTTCTTTTTGTCAAGTGTCGGATTTTACTGTACACAACAGTTTGGAATTAAAAAAAATGATTATGTCTCCAGTTAGGATGGTGAATGATTACTGTCTAAAATACTTCCTGATACGATATTAAATAGGTGCCCATAGTAATGGTAAATACTAGAATAGAACAGAGAAAGTTTTCATTGATAGAGAAACACCCTCAAGAAATATTTCTTGTTTTTCGCAACCGAAATAGATCCATTTACTTTCAGAATTGATCGATGCCGATGGCAGACAACACAATGCTGCATTGTTCACAACTTTGCAAAATGTTTTCATTTTTTTTTTAGAATGTAATTCACCTATTTGCTAAGTTATTTTTTCCTTCGTAGTTTTAATAACATTTTTTGTTCGGATCAGCTGCATTAATCTTTTAGTAATTCGAGCTTCAAACGGAGTTAGTGAATGTTTTGGACAGGTAAAAGATTTCGGAAAAGCAGCAACGCTGATGCATTCAGCAAAGAAAGAGCATGCAAACCATAGTAAAAAAAAGAAAGACGCTAACGATTCTCCAGTGAAACTACTATAAACTACTATAATTTTAGAACTGAAAAGAATAGCCATTTTATATGTTATATATGTTGATTTTTCCTAGTGTACGACTGATATTTTGCAAAAGTGGTTGTTGTTTATGTATTAAATAGCTTAATCTCATATTCTGTAGTTCAAGCTTCTGCTCATATGAATCATTACCAGTGGGTGTGATTGACAAAAGAAATAAGCGTATTTAACGAACCACATTTTTTTTAAAAAGTGCCGACATTTCTTGAAATCTGAATCCAATGCAGTGGAAGACAAATCACGTGACAAAAATGTGTAATGGCAAAATACAAACACGTGTGATGTTATTATGATCATTTAAGAATACGCTGCCTCAAACTATGCTTACTTTTTATTCATAGGTGGTTAGTGAACTAAATGCAAATGGCTACAGTAATCTTATGTCGGTTTTTGCTACTACATTTATTAGGTAGTTCAGAGATTTATAAAGGAAACGGTTAATATTATTGTAATTATTCTGGTGTTAATTCTGCTGCGTTGGATTTAGCTTTCCAACAATTTTTATTTTAATCATATCGCCCCAAACAAGGCATTTTTGCTACCACTGTTTTGCCGGGGTTTACATAAGAGGAAAGTTATGAGAAAGAGTGACAGTTTATAGAGGGTGTCAGGAAGTGGGTAAGAGAAAGATGAGAATACTGATGAGAGTGGAGTGAACGGAGAAAGAAGCATGGGAGAGTGGATGCAGGTTAGTGATATAGGAGAGGACTATTGACTTTACATTTCAATACTTGGAGATTGTAGCTGTTGGGGAAGCAAGTAAATGGAAGGAAATTCCACAAGCGGGAAGTGCGAGTAAAGATGCTGAGGGAGTAGAATTTACGCTTACAATTTTTTGTTTTCACAGTGAAAGGGTGGGACCTAGTTGCTAATCTTGTGACTAGAGTAAATTTATATATAGGGGACACCAGTGAGCTAAGTTCATCGGAGCAGAAGCCGTAAAAGTATTTGTAGAAGCGACACAGGGAAGCCACATTTCACCAGTGAGAAAGTGACTGTGTCTGAGCTGCCAAGACGGGATCGATCACATTGCAAATTTTCCTTTGGATTATGTCAAGAGCACCTAGGTGGATAGCAGGAGCACCCAACCAGATATGGCAGCAGTATTCAATGCACGGGCTGATGGTAGATTTATATATGTGCGGGATTGTTTCAGACGGGAAAAAACTTCCTGGCCCAACACAGAGAAACGGCCTTCTTAGTAGCCAGCGGATTTAGCTATGGATTCTATTAGTCATTCCACTTGAGATTTATCATGAGAGTTAAGCCGAGGAGGCTTAAATTGCGATACTTTTAAATATAACGGTACATTCTCTTCGTAAAATGCGCTTTTTTTCTCACACACTGCCGCTGATGGTGACACGCGTGAGTTGAAACTTGGACGACACAGTATGAATTTTGGCAATTTTATACATAAACAACAGAATATTAACACCACGAAAAAAACTGCTTTCATTTAATCACCACAGAGAACGTTTTCAGCCTGCCATCATCATGGCTGACATCAGCCTCTAGGAGAGCAAAATGATTTACATTGACATGAAGTAGGGTCCATGACAACTACTCTTTAAAAAGAATCCTAATCAGTTGTTAAATAATGCAAGAAATGACCTGTAAGCTTTAACACTTCCAAAACAAAATTGCATTCATTTAACTACCGTAAAGAAACATTTCTTCCTGCCATCAGCATGGCTGATGCTAAACACCAGGAGAGTAACTCGCTACGATTTCTTGACCTTACGTTTTCCAATGACATGAGGTAGAGTTATTATATCGAATGAATTACTACGTCTACTACAAGGAAAGTTGGTTCACTGTGTCGTGCCAGAATGTTTTCTGGCCAGAATCCATGTTGCACAATTGTAAATCTTCTTTCGCTCGTGAATTGGATAATATTGCTAAATCTGGTATGGTGCTCCTGCTGTAAATCTCGGGATTCTTCACATAATCAAACAAAGATTCTGTAATATACACGATCCTGATTATGGCTTCTCGGCATCAGTTACTCTATCACCGACAATGAAGTGTCCCCTTTTCTATTTCTTCTTCTTCTTTTACTTCCTTCCTGCTTGTTTGATTTTATTTATATTTTACTTTCTCTTTCTTTGCTTTTTTGTTTTCTTCTTTTTCTTTATTTCTTTATTCTTTCATTCAGTTTTTTTTTTCATTCATTTTTTTCTTTAATTTTAAGCAAATCCTTTTATTGCCTAACTGTTTTGTTTCTACTAATTTTTTATTTTTTTCCATTACTTTATTTTTCATGCTTGTCTTTCTTCTTTCGCTCTCTTTCCTTCGTTTCCGTCTTACCTTCTTTCTTTCTTTCGCTCTCTTTCCTTCGTTTTCGTCTTTCCTTCTTTCTTTCTTTCGCTCTCTTTCCTTCGTTTTCATCTTTCCTTCTTTCTTTCTTTCGCTCTTTTTCTTCGTTTTCGTCTTTCATTCATTCTTTCTTTCGCTCTCTTTCCTTCGTTTCCGTCTTTCCTTCTTTCTTTCGCTCTCTTTCCTTATTTTTCGTCTTTCCTTCTTTCTTTCGTTCTCTTTCCTTCGTTTTCGTCTTTCCTTCTTTCTTTCGTTCTCTTTCCTTCGTTTTCGTCTTTCCTTCTTTCTTTCGCTCTCTTTCCTTCCTTTCGTCTTTCTTTCTTTCTTTTTTTCTTTCCGGAATTGGTCAAGTTACTATAAAAATCCATTAACATGACTTCTACAAATGTCAACGGTTAATATCGTCCAAAACTAACAGTGTCCAGTCGACCAGACACAACCAGCTCACTGATCTCTGACAAAAGAGCCATTGGAACATTCAGTAGAAAGAGAAATCATATGACTGACGAATGAGAAACTCACGTTTGTTTGCGGAAAATAAGTAAAAAAATAAAATGGGATAAACAAAAATAAAGAGAAAAGTAAAGAACGGACTAAAATATAGAAATAATAAAACCGACCCCCCCCCGTAGACTTCCTTTCTTTCCTTTTAGATGTGAAATAAACAATTGCATGAATCACAAACCAACAAAACGATAAAATCGATTTGGTCATCGTATTTTTTTGTGTTTACTGAAAGGTCAGTGGAGAGAACAAGCCACTCTATTGGAAGTTGCTGTACAAAGTGCATCACCAGGTAAGGGTTATGTTTTTCAATAGATTTCAGGCTAAATATTTAAAGAAAGACGAATCAAATTCATTCTTAATGCTAGAACTGTCCAATAGTCCAACTGTTTTTATTGTTATTCGTATTTGTCATCATCATCTTCATCATCATAATCATCCTTAAAGTTAGCTTGCCATATAGCACATATATTTGCATTTTGACGATAATATTTTACAAAGCATGCGTATTTATTTTTCGATTTTTATGTAACGTTGTAAAAATTTATTTTCGTCTGCATTTAGAACGAAGTTTTGATTGTTTATTTAGTAAATGTTTGTGGTCTAAGAATGTGATTATAGCTATTTTCTCATCCTGACAGAGTTTAAAGTTTTGGGATTTATTGTTTTAGGCTCATGCCCTTTTCCTTATTTTTCATATTTTTAGTATGTTTAGTATATTTTTATATCCCATTTATGTTTAGAAATGGTTATACTATTTGCGTATTGCTATTTGAAAGTATGTTTTCTGTGTGTTATTTCATTAAGAAACCACTCTCACAGAAAAATATTTAAAAATAGTAAATAAACAATTTCAAATTTACTTAAAATACTAAAAACGAATATCTTGTATATTCAGTCAGTCAGTTAAGTGCCATAAGTGATACACTCTTGGGTGATTATGTCTCGAAGGAGACATGACTGACAGGCAGAACATTATCCCGCAGTAGGTTGCCATTGCTTTCTGTGGTAGACTGGTTGCCGGCCAAGAATATAGAACCCAATCTGTCCTTTTATTTAACCTATAACTGGAGGGAAGATACGGATTGTTACCTTTCCCAAGGGTATTTCTTCCTTAGTGAATGCAAGGAATTCAACCGGAATTTGAACTCGACTCCTCGATTTCTCGCTCCGAGTCGATATCCACTGCACTACAACGCACAACCATCTTGTATATTACCATCAAAGAAAAGGCAAATATGTATCTTGTCTATCAAGGAAAAGGCAAATCTGAATATATGAATTATATAAAAGGCAGATGATGTAACATACATTTGTAGTGAACAAAACAAGATATAGAGTTAA
The DNA here is from genome assembly GCA_037127315.1 of Ascarosepion bandense. Taxonomy (NCBI): domain Eukaryota; kingdom Metazoa; phylum Mollusca; class Cephalopoda; order Sepiida; family Sepiidae; genus Ascarosepion; species Ascarosepion bandense. Next base: position 1,424,522 of record JBBBDQ010000562.1, read on the forward strand.
AAATTCAAATGCTAAGCCCTGACTCATTGATTTTGCTAGATATAAACGAATTTAATCGAATTTACAAAACTTTGCTTATCATACACGCAAAAGCGAATCCAAAAACAAAACTTGTGAAATGTCACACCTCCATGCGAAATGTTTTTCGACCAATAGAAAACTAGGAAACATCTAAAAACAAAATGTAAATGATCATCAATTATCAGAGACAAATTATTTTACGGACCCTTTTAGCAAACCGACGCGAAGTTTTTTTTTTCTCATCCAAAAGAAAGGCCAGAATCTCAGCCAGAAGTGAATTCCTAAATTAACTTTTCGAGCCCCACAAACGAAATAAAAGACGGCGTAAGCTCGACTCTCACCAGAGAGAAGGTAACGAACGTAATTAGCACGATCCTTGACAAACGTCAAGCGATCGCTATTATTGTCTCTACCTTTCTCTCTCACCTCTTACATCCCTTTATATTTGATAACCGAACGGAACCCTTTAAAACTGAGGGAATACTTCAAAGATATTCCTACCCAAAAATAACGCTTATACATACATGCATACGTACGTTCCTGCCTACATTCACACGAGTTACTACTATAAACTCTCAATACCCTTAACTTCTTAACACTGTTTCTCACTGAACATTAACTTCTCCTCATTCATGTTATTCTTTTCTATTAATAAATTTCTGTTTAAACATACAAAAGGTATACTTTTATTCTTCCACAAATTCGCATGCTGAATGACCCTCTGATAATTCCGATGATATATGTTAAAACCTGTAAGTTGTAGGAAGTTTGGTTATGTTTGACACAAGGCTAAAATAGGGATTAACCATCTCCCCATCTCTACACATTAAACAAAAGGATACGGTAAACAACTCCGAAAACAAGAGTTATAGGAATGTTTTATTTCCTAAACATGTTAAGCACTTTAAGGCTGTATTCATAGTTGATATTATTGAGTTTTTATTGCTGTTTTTATAAATAATGCGTCCATTGTGTGGAAAATACCAAACGCCCACAATTCTAGATACGTTCATAAAACAAGACATACATTCAGATAAAATAAAAATAAGATACCTCTACGATAATGGCTAAAAGTACATCTTGAACGCTCGATCATACAAAATATTTGGACAACTTCTACGTAATATGCGTTTAAAAAAGAAGAAAAATATAGAAACATATGAAAATTTAATTAAAAAAAAACTTAATCGCAGTACCTTGCCTCTACCTAACTTTAATTCCAGATATATACAGTGAACTGATGAGGTACTAACCCTAAACTTAACCCAGCAAATCTAATCCACTCATGGAGTTTATGATGATAACTGACAATGATTCTGATGACACTGAGCTATTGACTTGTTTGAAAGTTCCTTTAGAACGGATTAAAAAAAATTCGGATTACGTGAATTAGGAAATTGTGGCTAAATCAATATTTAATTAAACATCAATCAAAGTGAAAACGTTTCCTGTACTTTGAATTTTGATTCTGTTGTATCGTGGAATAAAAGAGATACACCAAGAAATGTAGCTAAACTACTTTATTAACAGAGTGATACAACCAAAATGTATATACAATACTTAAAGTCTCTCGCAGTAATAGTTTTAACCTCCCGAAGTCCGTTATAATGACAACACTCCTTGTGATAAGCGCACATTGCCTTTTATACATCCGGGCGACCGGATGTCACATGGTACGAGCCATGACACAACAGATTCATTCTAAACTGCAAAAAACTGGAGTAACAAGTACTGAGAAATATTCTATTGATAATTTGCTCATATGAATCATGTCAAGATCATTTTTATTTTTAGTTTTAATGTATTTATTAAATTTAATTTTACAAAATTTGAAATTGTTCAAATATGAGATTCTCTCTTTTCTCCGTAACTTCTTCAATAGCAATACCAGCCGATCAATAGTTTTAGAAATCTCATAAGTGATATATTTATTTACGCATCTTTCCAAAAGAATTTATGCTAATCCAGCGTTAGACAATTCAATTGTAAATCTTCGGGATGATTTTGAATGGATTAAGAAAAGCAACCAAAAACGTCGAAGACTTTTAGCATCGCTCGGCGTTCCTTTCCTAAGGCAAAAAAGATTTCTTTGAACATTAATCTGATGTCTTTTCTTTATTCAAACAGGAAACAAGATGTTGATCAGCTCAGAAATCTCCCGTGAATCGCTGTTTTCAAACTATATACCATTTATCTCAAGATGTATGACAGTATAATATATGCTGATATTCAAAATTTTATATCAAAATAAGAAAGAGCTGCATTTTTCTTTGTGTAAGATACAAGCAGCTTAATTTTTAGATACTTTGTTATTTCATCAGTTGGTGCACTGCGAATACACGTGAGTTAATTCTCCTTCGCTTTTTGTGATGTTATTTTGATGCACGAATTTGGGTCATTGCCCGCGTGTCATGCATCTTTTCTGACTAGTCTGTTTACATAAATGTTATGGGGAAACACACCTATTCCTCAGATAATGGACTCTCCCTCCTATTTTTTTTAATCGTATCACCCCGAGCAAGGCGGTAAGGCCACTGGTGTGCAGGAGGCTACGTAAGAGTGAATAGATTGGAAAAGAGAAAGCCGGAAACCACATCCTAAACAGGGAACAAGGGATGAGCCTCTTCACCTGTTCAATAGATGTTGGAGGAGTGTGAACCGGGCGATAGTTTAGTCTATCCACAGAGATTGATCTGTTGTTAAACAAAACTCGAACTAGATTATACGCTATCCCCCAGACACTGTGGTTATTATCCGCGAATCATAGCTACTGTAAAAATCACAGGCTGACTTTTTAGATATTGACGAAACGGAAATGTTCGCGAATGAGTAAAACTTAATCAACCAGGTCCGAGCGATGCCTACATATGGAGTATTTTAACTCTTCGTAGGATTCCTATTTTTAGAAAGAGAAATATTCATAGTGTGAATGTGTTTTAGTTATCAATAGAGGATAGGCCTCTACACCTGTTCAATAGACGTGGGTGGAGTGTGAGCCGGGCGATAGTTCAGTCTATCTAGTCCAATTGAAAAAAAAATAAACAAAAAAGAAAAGTGGAAAGATTGGAAAAGAGAAAGCCGGAAACCACATCCTAAACAGGGAAAAAGGGATGAGCCTCTACACCTGTTCAATAGACGTGGGTGGTATATTTGTAAAAGTTAACAAGAAGTTCTTGGGAAGTTCATAGGTGTTCTTTAGACTTCTATTGGAGTTCAGTAGAACTACTAGGCAGTTGATATTATTCGGCAGTTAGCCGAATACTAATGAGTCAGCTTTCAGTGGAAGATTACCAAGTTCCTAACATTTTGGGTACGTTAAGTCGATTAGCAACCGACATAGCAAGATTATAACCTTCAGTGCGAAAACTACTCCACAACAATATAAATGAATGCTTTTATCATGACGTCATATATTGCCAACCAAAGCTAAAGTATTTCTAATTACCAAAACGGTATCATAAACCCAATTTCACGCAAAAGACTTGGAGCAGTTCGCGCAATGATTTTTCAGACTATTTCCAACACGTTGGGATCGTCTCCTTTACTTTTCGATCGTGTTAGAATTTGAACCCGTGTATCACAGTCACAATTTACACCTTCTAAAACCTCGGTCATTACGCGTATTGTTATTAGGGCACGTTTGATTCCTTGCATTCACTTACGCACAAATACCCTTGGGAAAGGTATTAAACAGTCTCTTCCCTCCAGCTATGGGTTAAATAATAGAACAGATTTGGTTCTCTAGCTTTGACTGGCATTCTACCGCAGAAAGCAATTGAAGCCTACTGCGGGATAATCTTCTGCCTAGTCAGTCATGTCTCTTTCACGACATGATCGCCTAAAGCGTGTATCACGTATGACATTTAACTGACTTATTGATTGATTTAGACACATGGTTAAATCGAATGTTATTGACTTTGTATTCTTCATAAATATTAGGGTGTATTAAAAAGCTTTATGCGTTTTAATAAATTGGGAAAACAGGTCAGGGTTCATATAGTTATTTCACGCTTGTATCTTCGTCTATATCTTTACATGATCATGACTCTCCTTATAGCAAAGTTTTCGAATCCAAGTAGTCGGATTATTTTTTAAAGCAAATTTTCGAATATTGATGGTTGCCCCCTTAAAATCTCGAACCAGTTTTGTGCTGTTCGGTCAGATATTATGGCTGTTTCTTTCTCTTTCCGAATTCTGGGAACAGTTTTTGCCACATGGTGGCCGAATTTAAATTAGTCACACCAGAGTCTCAGTACTCGATATAAAATCTAAAAGAAAGTTAAAACTGAATAATATTGACACTCCTATAATAATAATAATAATAATAATAATAATAATAATAGAAAAGCAAAACAGAAGCCAAGAACCAATTATTGCGGCAAAAAATATGAAAATGAAAGCCAAAGATAAAGCTCTTGAAAAGATGAAACAGCGCTGGCAGGACAAACCTCTGCATGGCCAATATCCAGTACGTGCCAATAAATCCAATGTTGACAAAGTTAATACTCATCGATGGATACGTGCATCTGGATTAAAGTCTGAAACTGAAGGATTTATACTTGCAGCACAAGACCAAAGTCTTTTCACGAGAAACTTTCAGGCAAATATTATGCATAATAATATGGATCCAAAATGCAGGTTTTGTGATAAACACCAAGAAACAATAGACCACCTAATCTCAGGCTGTTCTGTGCTTGCCCCAAACGAATATAAAAATCGCCACGACAGAGTTGGGCAATATTTACATTGGACAATGTGCAAACATTATGGAAAAGCTGTAAACAAACACTGGTATGAACATCATCCAGCACCGGTTACAGAAATAGAAGATGTAACCATTCTATGGGATTACACCATCTACACAGACAGAAAAATTGAAGCAAACAGGCCAGACATTATTGTTAAAAACCAGAAGGAGAAAACTTGTCTATTAATTGATATGTCTTGTCCAGCGGATTGTAACATAGCAATCAAGGAATTTGAAAAACTGTCAAAATATAAAGACCTGGAAATTGAAATAGAAAAAATGTGGAAATTGAAAACAAGAGTTGTACCAGTGATAGTAGGTGCACTTGGAATGATAAAAAATGGAACAAAACAACACATTGAAAGAATCCCTGGAAACCCCAGCTTAAGAGACATACAAAAAATTGTCTTATTAAGTACAGCCCACACACGAAGGAAAACTTTATCTATGTAATGCTGGGGATGATAGGGAAGATAGAAAAACATGAAATGGAGCCATAACAACACGCCACTACCTGCCTTAGGTCTCCCCGCAGACTTGGTTGGTAGTGAGACCAAAGCAGAAATCGAAATATGATGAATAATAATAATAATAATAATAATAATAATAATAATAATAATAATAATAATAATAATAATAACGGGATTCGAATTACAACGAGAATGACGTGTTTTTCTGAGGCTCCTGGAAACGTAACGTTTTTTTTTTCCTAATGAAATTTTGTTTTACTGTTTTAAACGTAAACATGAAATTTTCTTCGTATATCATTTAGATTATTTGTTTCTTCTTTAAATGATTCCAGATTCATCAACTAGTTTTCTTATTATTCATATTTTCCTTAGTTGTCGATATTTCGAAAAAAATTTTTAAACTATGAAATCTTTCTTAAAAACACAAAATAAAGAAATAATAAATAATTTTTCTTAAAAACAAAAAATAAATCTAGGATAATCTTTCTTAAAAACAAAAAATAAAACAAGACAACAGAAAAAATACGATGAAAAACACTAAAAACAGTTCGATACAATTTCTACGATAATCTTTCTTAGAAAGAATATGTATTTATTTATTTTTATTTATTCATTCATTTTATTTATTTATTTATTTTTTCGATAACCTTATTTTCGACGACTTTAATGAAAGAATAACACTAACAGAATATATAGGAGGAAAACAAATTATTATTTTTAAATTTCACGGAAGTAATAAACTCAAACGTATGTCATCTTTTTCTTTTCCATTAAATTTTGATTTTTTTAAAAATTTTATCTTAACAATTATTTTTGTTGCAAGGACCAGTGATGGTAGCAACAATTTTTTTCTTTTAACAAAATACTCTCTAAGTGTAGTGGTGTTTTTTTTTCCGTTGAACAGCTGTTTACGTCCAAGTTTTTTTTTAACCAGCGTCTCTCTCTCTTTGAATTTTTTTCTATATAAAATTCTGTTTTACTATTTTAACATAAACATTAATTTTTTTTCATATATTATTTAAATTTATTGAATTTTTTTTTTAACATAAACATGAATTTTTTTTAACATAATCATGAATTTTTTTTTAACATAAACATGAATTTTTTTTCATATATCATTTAATTCTATTGAATTTTTTCCTATATGAAATTCTGTTTTAGTATTTTAACATGAATTTTTCTTCATATATTATTTCTGTTTCTTCTTATGATCCTAATATATAGAATCCTAATAAATGATCCTAATAAATAGAATCATCAGTTTTTCTTATTCATATTTCCCTTAGTTGTCGATATTTCGAAATATTTTTTTTAAACTATTATAATTTCCTTAAAAACAAAAAATAAAACAAAACAACAGGAAAATAAATACGATGAAAAGCAGTTTGATTATAATTTCTACAATATTCTCTAATAAAAAGAATACAATTTATTTATATATCTATTTTTATTTATTTATTGATTTTATTTACTTATTTAATTTATTTTGATAACCCTATTTTCGACGACTTTAATGAAAAAATAACTGAATATACAGTGAACGAACAAATTATTATTTTTATTTTAAATCTCACAGCACTAATAAACTTAGTCGTATATCAACTTTTCTTTTTTATTAATTTTTTTTTCTTAACAATTATTTTTTGTCACAAGGACTAGTGATAGTAGCAACAATTTCTTTTTAACAAGATACTCTAGTGTAGTGATGTTTGGTTTCGTTGAGCGGTTGCTACGCCCAAGTTTTTTTTTAAACCAACGTCTTTCTCTTTGAATTCCAATCGCGTCTCTGTCAGCTGTCGCTTGGCAACCCATTTAGGAGAAGGAAAACTCCGAACAACAACCCGCAACTCAAGGTGTTAATCGTGCCGAGGGGTGAATGGCTACTACGTTCTGAGGTCACAAACGACCCCTACAGGCTTCGGGACCCTGTTTGTAAAAGACCGTTACCCAACGTGCCGGGCAACTTTGGGTGGACTTTTGGACCCGTGCGTCACTCGTGGGAAAATATGAGAAATACAAAGAGAAATAAAAAGTCCAGTGTGGCTGATCCAGTGGATAAACAGGGAGCCCGTCCTTCAAAAGGGAACCTATCTGAGGTCGGAAAATCTGCCATAGGAACAAACTCCTACACAAAGAATGAATCTTCAGGTCCCCACAACCAGGATAATCTTAATGATGGCCCTGAAAATTCTCCAGCTAGATCTATAACTGTATATTTAAAGAAACAAAAATAAAATGGTCTCGTGAGGAGTACAAAGTCGTTATGACTGCATTTCAGGAAGCGTTGCTCAAACCTCAAAAAAACATCACTCGCCAAACATATGATATTTGGCGAGAAGAAGTTGAACAAACAAATAGAAAGTACATAGACAAAAATAAATTAGCCAATGTACGAAGATACATCATGCGAAATAACCGATTGAGATAAAAAGAATTGCAACCAGAATAGACGAATCATCAAAATATGAAAAGGAACCGGAATCAGAAATAAAAAATAGTAACATCAAACAAGCCACAGGTCATAATGTAGAAACCATGATACACACAAATCACTGTGAAGATAATGCTGTAAGTTTAAAAGTGCTGGAAAGGTGTGATCTGAGTCAGTTACAAGACGACAATAAAACTAGTTCAGAATACATTGAACAGAAATATTTTACAGAAAACAAGACGCTTCTAGTTTAAATGTAAAAATCATTTATTTCTGATGAAAAGCCGAGGCCGGTCTGAAATATCAAATATATATATATATATATATATATATATATATATATATATATAATAAAAATAAATAAATACTGTCAAAAATACATTTTTAACTTACATTTTAGTAGTTTTCCTATACATATATATATATATATATATATGTTTATTTGTGTGATATATTATTTTTATTTTATGCGAACAAGTGAATTATTTATTGGAATTAGTGCATGTAGGAGCTGTTTAAATAAATGTTTATTCCGTGCGTTTTCGCCAAATCTGCTAGCCATTTTCAAGGAACTTTTATTATGCTATTTTAAATTGTGTGTGAGTGTTGTTGAAATCAAGATATTTCTAATTACAGATTACGGCCAGGTCATTGTGTCCGTGTTAATATTTTATATTATTATACTTTATTTATTCAGAGTCTTTTTGCCAGCTAGAAGTGCGTATCACAATTACGTTCTGAACGATTATATTCCATTCTACATTTTACTATGTTCATGCTGGTTTTAATGGACTCTTATAGATATTCATTTCTTGAGGCGTCGGATCTGTTATCTTGATAAGTGAGTGGTGTTATATCTGAGATAACAAAATAAGACAACAAAAAATCACAGTAATTGTTGATTTTTTTATCGGGTCTAATCTTTGATAATGGCTTATGTGAGCCGAAAGCTTAGACCCGATAAAGAAAACAACAATTACTGTGATTTTTTTGTTGTCTTTCAACGATATCACCATCAAGTATATCAGACGGTACGAACGGATCCTACACAAAATGAATAGACAGAACTTGTCTATATTATTCAATGAAACATGTTAATATATATATATATATATATATATATATATATATATATATATATATATATATATATATATATATATATATATATATATATTGTGCATCGTGGTCGAGTGGATATCGGCTCAGATCGAAAAATCGGGGAGCCGTGTTCGAATTCTAGCAGACGAAGTTCGTAAATTTGTAAAAAGAACCTTCGGATATTGGAGGCCAACTACATTAAATCAAAGTAACTCACACTTAATAAAATCACTTTTAAATCTGATCACAGCACATTGCATTGCATTTAGACATAGTTTCCTGTTAACATGTCGGTCTCTCACGTGGTGTGACGTCACAGAACTACATTACTAATTTACGAACTGCATCTGCTATTCGGTGACTGTTATCGTTGCATAGCAATGTTTTATGTCAACACAAGATAAAATCATCTTTGATGGTAAATGTCTTTATGTTAACATCCCTGTAACCACACTGAAGATGACTCATGTGTGCCGAAAGCTTAGAACCAGCGTTATAAAAAGATATGCTGGATAATTTTTGTCTTTATTTTCACCTGAAATTAAAGCCAAAATACGATGTTTAAAACGACTCATGATGAAACATAATAGACGTTCATTGTCTGTATATTTAATAATAATAATAGTAATATATATATATATATATATATATATATACAGGTTTCAATACAAATGTCAGGCTAGGTGTTATCATTAAAATTTTTATATAATTTTTCATGTGTTTGTATCATTTTTTCTTTGTCAGTCATTTTTAATGAAACCTGTATAAAAAGAGATTACTGGCCAAATACACAAGATATATATATATATATATATATATATATATATATATATTGTTCAGTACGTGGTGACATAATCATAGAAATATAAGGCACTGTTAAAGAGCAAACACGCGGCAAGAGCATTCATAACGGGTAGTAAACTTTAATCACTAGTAGTAAAGAGAATAAACTGAGTTTACGCTTTCTCGTTATTGTCTCTCTCCCTCTCTCCATGACAGGATATATATATATATATATTTATATAGTGTATGGGTAGGTTTTGAAGGCTATCACAATACGCTTGTGGACTGTGCCTTTCAACGAATGGTCATTTTTAGCTGCTACTGCGGTCGTTAATTGTAGTGAGTGTGTGTGTGTGTACGTGTGTACCTGAAAGTGTGTTTGTGTATGTATGTGCGTGTGTTGGTACGGTATAAATAAGTGTGTTTTGACCGATAGGAGGGTTTGGCTTTTCGCATCTTTGTTAAAGTGATAGTAGGCGCCAAACGCATTGTGATAACCTTCAAACCCTTTCCAAAAAGTACATTACTACAAATAATGGACTGTTAACCCATTTGTTTGTACTCTACCTAACACACACACACACACACACACACACACATATATATATATATATATATATAACAACAAGAATAACATATGAATGGAAGGCAGTAAATAATCGCCCCCGACGGAATTAAACAACAAAAATGTGCTCATACTATCGGGAGAAAATTTAGCAAAAACATACTTACAAATTGTGGAATACGTACTAAGCTACCCGGGTTTCAATCGTTAGGTATCTTCAGGCACAGGTGCGGAAATTCTAATAAAGATAACTCCCAAAATATGCTAACAGAAAGTGGGAGTAATGAAAGTGAAGGAAAAAAGAAGTTCGAGGAGAGCGAAAGGGAAAAAAACAAACACGTTGGAGACGGAAACAGAATTTGTTCACTACCATTTAAAATGTCTATATTTTTACTTTATTTAACTTTTCCTTATATACATATATATATATATATATATATATATATATATATACTCACACACACAGACACACACACACACACACACACATATATATATATATATTAGTCAACGACATACAAGCCTGTTTCGTAGCTCATCAGTGTGGCTAGACACATCCACTTGATCCTGGCCGAGATCGAAACTCGACCGATTTGGTGTCAGTCGGAGTACATACGCGGAAGGAAAAAACGGTAATAAAAAAAGAACGCGCTAAGCACTTGAACATCAGTTAAAGTTCGTAGCCCAAAGAAAAAAACCCGAGACGAGTAACCTAAAACAAAAAGCGCAGCGCTCAATACACAAGTAGAGCAAACAAAGTAAATAGCTAACCTAGAGAGCCAACGAACCTCCCAAGGTTTCACCTAATTGGATCTTCAGGGAAGTTTGATTAAAGAGGCTAAAAGAAGGCGATAAGACATAGGAAACTCAAAAACCCACGTGATCGAAACAGATGAATGACACCAAACACCAAAAGTGGGGGTAACAACATTTTATGCCAAAAAAAAAAAAAGAAAAAAAAGAATCTTCCCTGAAGATCCAATTAGGTGAAAGAGTAAACACGCGAAAAGAGCTTTCACAACTGGTAGAAAAGTTTAATAACGAGTAGTGAAGACAACGAACGGATCCTACGCTTCCTTGTTATTGTCATTCTCTCAATCAGCGAAACAAGAGGGATATGTATATATATATATATATATATATATATATATATATATATATATATATATATATATAAATATTTAGAAATGAGTTAATTCCGCTATTAAGGTTTGAATTTTTCTGTATCATCAAGCGATTTACAATGACTGATTTTACCGTTTTTTCAAATGATCGAACAGGGATTTTACGAACGCAACTCAAAATTTCAAACAACTAAAATATTTTCAAAATTAGGGAGGAGTTATTTAAGAATCTTAGAACACTTTCATCCATGTTTGTATGATGCTAGTATGTATATATGGATATGATTACATTTAGACGTAAATTTGGATTTTTTTTTAGCAACTTTTTCTGGATGAAAGTATTCTAAGATCCTTAAATAACTTCTCTCAAATTAAAAAAAATGGTTTTTCGAAAATTCCAGTCACGCGTTCGTAAAAAAATCCCTGTCTGATCGCTTGAAAAACGGTAAAATCACTTATTGTAAAGTGCCTGTAGATACCGAAGAGAAAGTGACATAGCGAGAGAGTGTCGGCTTAGTTTATTAAAGAGACAGTGCCATGTTATTTTTTGCAATAAGTGTATATATATATATATATATATATATATATATATATAAACTTATTTATAAATGGAACTTTGTGTGTGTGTGTGTGTGTGTGTATCCGTTACCTATAGACTTCGAAACGGCTGAACCGATTTTCTTGAAAATTTAAACAGTTTTACTATAAGCGTCTGCAAGTGTTCTTAGCTAGGTTTTGTGTCAAGGTACTCCCGATAAATATCGAAAATCGATAATCGAAAAAATCGGGTTATAGATGGAATGGTCCGATTTTAATGAAATTTGATACACTCATAGACAAAGACGTAAGAAACGATATTCAGAAGTTTCAAGGTCGCAGTTCTTGCAATAGTGCAGAAAATTTGATATCGATACCAGGAAATCAAAATTTGACTTACATCCATTCATTTTTCTTTCAGTCTACGATTTCGCTTTAACTGGAAACAACTATTGCTTTTTAGTCTTTCGTGCCAATGTCCAAAGAGTCTGAGCTCCATGGATTAGTTTTAAAGCTTTTATTACACACGAGCAACTGTCGGGCTATACTGCTAGTATATATATATATATATATATATATATATATATATATATATATATTTTCTAGACATATTCTATTAAATATAAGAGACAATGAATGTCTATTATGTTTAATATTGAGCCGTTCTAAACGTCGTATTTTTGCTTTAATTTCAGTTGAAAATAAAGACAAAAATTCTCCAACATTTGGATAATTATTTATTGGTTTTCTTCTAAGCTTTCGGCTCACATGAGCCATCTTCAGAGAGGTAGTTTAAACTGAAATATTATAAAATCCACCATCACCGACGATTTTATTTTGTGTTGACATAAAACTCCGCTTGGCAACGGCAATTTTTGTCTTTATTTTCAACTGAAATTAAAGCAAAAATACGACGTTTAGAACGGCTCATGATTAAACATAATAGACATTCATTGTCTCTTATATTTAATAGAATATGTCTTGAAAATTACTTGCTGCCTCGATATACTAAATATATATATATATATATATATATATATATATATATATTTCTTTAAACAATACTGACGTCATTGTGCTAACCTGAGGAGCCTTTTCGGCCAACACTTTTCGAAGGTATTCGTTGGCGTTATTATGAATATTAAATCAATACAAGGAAAAACAACAGAAGTTTGACTTACAAAACAGGGGAAAGAAGGAGCTTGTCTAAATGTAAATTTTAATCAAATAATTAAAATGTAAGGGGGATGTAAATACACAGTTCCACCAGAGTGAAAAAATAGAAAAATATAACACTCACAGACCCTCCAGTAGTTGTAAGCACCGAATAAATCGCTCTTTCTGCCTGCACAGGTTTGGCTGATGAATCTTAAGGCAAATAGCTTCCAAAACTCGTAAATGATAAGCTGGAAGAGCACTGTTTAGGACAGAAAACTATGTGCCCTCGTACTGAGAAGCATACTTCCGATTGTCGAGCAAATGCTAACCTATAACTGACTCCAGAACTCCTGGGTTGTTTCTATGGACCGTTGAGGGGTACCTGAACGGATATTTGCAGGAACGTGCTGCGAAACCCCCGTCTCCAACCTAAGATTGGTTTGTCTTATGTAAACCGCGTCACAGCGGCATTTGAATTGATAAACAATAGAATTTCTGCGAAAATAGGGCAACCCATCATTAGTAAAGGAAGGAAACGCAGGTCTAGTTTGAAAAAGAGCACGTAATTTCACTGAAAATTACCCAGTCGAAATACACGCCGAACCATTGTCAGTTACAATTAGACAACTCCCACCAAGCCCCGGCAATTTTAAATATATTGGACAGCGAGTAGGTCCAAAGACTATTGGCTCTTTATAACGTCTGACTTTTCTATCAATAACACGTTTGACTACATTAGTAGGATAAAAATTTGCCTCAAAAATACCTTGTAGGTACACAAGTTTACTGTCTAAACATTCAAGAGAACAAATTTTAAGGGAACGGGGAACCAGAGTCTCTATCAAACCTATCTCGTGGGACTTTGGAACGAACGTGTTCTAACTGGTATATACACCAGTAAAAGTGGGTTTAAGAAAAACTGTAATGATGAAAACCCCGTCCCGGCGCTGAACTAAGACTCCAAAAATGGGAGAGACCTGTCCTTCTCTACTTCCATAGTAAATTGGAGGGAGGGATATAGAGAATTTAATAGAGCCAAAATTTATCAGCCTCACTGGCGTCATCAAATATTGAGAATGTATCATCGGCATATCTCATATACACTAAGGGCTTGTCGACCTTCTCAAACAGTAAGCTCTCAAAATGACCTACAAAAATGTTGGCAAGAACACGACCCAAAGGACTACCCATCGCAACGCCCTCAGTCTGAATGTACATTATACCATCAAAACTGAACTCAAATCCTTCCGTTGCTAACTGCATGCATTTCAAAATCAATTCTTCAGGAATGACAGCGGGGCCCAAATTACCTCTGTATAACATATGTTAACAAATGTTAATAGTCTGATGTAGTGGTACATGTGTGTATAGACTGACTATATCATAAGATACCATAAATTTATCTTCAAAGGAAAACTATAAGTTTCTAACGAAACTGGAAAAAGTGAAGGAGTCTGAAATATTGCATGTGGACAGCACGTTAGACACAGGTTGGAGTAGTTCTGCCAACCATTTGACCAAATCTTGTTGTACGGAACCCACCATAGACAAAATCGGTCTAAGTGGGATTCCTTCCTTATGTACTTTAGGAAGGCCGTACATTCTAGGACGTTTCGATTCAACAGGAGTTATTCTACTGTAAATGTCTTTTGAAATCAAATTCTATTGTTTATTAATTCATATGCCGCTGTGTCGCAGTTTACATAGGACGAACCAGTCTTAGGTTGGAGACGGTTTCGCAACACGTTCCTGCAAATATCCGTTCGGATTAGCCCTCAACGGTCCATAAAAACAACCCAGGCGATTCTGGAGTCAGCATTTGCTCGACAATCAGTAGTGTGCTTCTCAGTACGAGGACACATGGTTTTCTGTCCTGCATAGTGCTCGTTCAGCTGATCATTTACGGTTTTTGGAAGCTGTTTGCCTTAAGATTCATCAGCCGACCATGTGCAGGCAGAAAGAGCGATTTATTCGCTCCTTACAAGTACTGGAGGGTCGGAAAGTGCTATATTTTTCTATTTAATCACTCTTATGGAGCTGTGTATTTACACCCCATTACATTTTAATTATTTGATTAAAATTTACTTTTAGATGAGCTCCTTCTTTCCCTCGTTTTGTTTTTCCTTGGTCTGCTTTAGTATTCATAATGACCCCAACGAATACATTTGAAAAGTGTTGGCCGAAAGGTTCCTCAGGTTAGCACAATAACGCCAATATTGTTTAAAGCAATTTATTGTTTCTCTGGGTACAAATCTTTGTTTATATATATATATATATATATATATATATATATATATATAAATTTATATTATTCGAAGATACCAATAGGTTGAAACAAATGTTTCAGAAATGACTAATTTCAAAATGAATAATATGCAAGTGCTCAACAATATAAATATATTAAGCCTTTTTTGATGCAAATTAATACTGTTCAAATTCAATTATGACTACAAATTATATATATATATATATATATATATATATATATATATATATGATTATTGATAACTACCTGATGGGACATTTTTCTTTCTCATGTGGAAACAAAATGTACAATTTTTCTGTAGTTTATATTTTTTACGTTTACATGTTCTAACAGTATATATATATATATATATATATATATATATATATATATATATATATATGATTACCATCATTGTTAGTAGCTACCTGATGAGACATTCTTCTCTCTTATGTCGAAACAAAATGTGCAAGTTTTCTGTAGTTTATATTTTTTACATGTTTATATGTTCTAACGTTATATATATATATATTCTGCCCTGTCTCGCTTAGGTGGGATAACTTGTGAGGAAACAGCTAATAATTCTTTCAACATTTTGCTGTCAATTTTTACGACAGTGGTACAAAACATAATCCTCTAGTTTTGCTAAAAACATTGTGGAGTAGTCCTAACTCGGTGATCGATGAACCTATCTACTCTTATTGTCCGAAACATATTAAAAATAAATAAATATATAGTCAAACTTTCAGTCATTAGGTGGAGACGTTAGAAGTGTAAAATTGAAACAGAAGGTACGCGAACCCAGTACTAACTTGAAAAGAAGCGATATAATTCTACTCCTGTACTTATTGATTTAAAATCTTGGCATCATAGGTATGTTGCTTTCAGACATATTGGTCCACATATAGGCACGTTTATTGTTGTGCATTTCGGGTGAGGAATCGCACAAAATAATGAACAACAAAACAGATATTTTAGATAGAAAAATAAGTTATATTAAACGTAAATATACAAACTTGAACGCAGGTTAGTAATCCAGGAATATGATTAGTTAGGAATATATATATATATATATATATATATATATATATATATATATATATATATATATATATATATATATAAGTCGTTGAAGTGAAGCCGTGCTGGAAATAGTAAAATAGTATATCCGTGTAATATTATTCTGGCTGAGTAGAGCTCAGAGTTACTATGACTACTGACGCGGTATTCTCTGTGTAACTTTAGTATCTATCGATAACTTACGGACTTATTACGGTACTCGTACAGTGTCTGACGTATCTCACTAACGCAGGAGTATATGTATACTCAAGTAGAGTCCATTATCATTGAAAAAAGGGGAGATCCCAACACATTTGTAACCGTAAAAATGTATTAATATTTAGTGTTCATATATTATAGGTACTATTAAGTTGTACACTATACATCTGGCAAAACGCGTATTTATACAGAAATAATTACGGCCCTAATATCTAGGAAACAGTAGACTTATATCTCACACAAGAAGATTGACCTAACTGTAGGAGATAATTCTTTTACGATTTTGTTTTACACTTTACTACAGCAGTAGCAAAACAAGATGTTTTACTACTCGTAGAATAAAGCGTCACTGTTAACGCATCTTGGAGAGATTTATTTCTCTACTCTAGAGATTGGTCTTTAAGTCTTTCTTATTGCTTGGAAGCACTATCACTGCTCTCACCTCTCAGTATCAAAAGTATGTAATTACAGGAAGACTTAAGAAAAACGGAATCTATTGCAGAACCAACCATGATTATTTAGCGAAAATATCTTTTCCTTTACTGCCAAATTGAGTGGGAAAATTATAAGTTTTTATTTGTTTCCATCATCGAGAAAAAACAAACAAAAAACTATCATATTTAAAACTTCTAAAATCATCCAATCATCAGATGAAATAAACGTAAATTTTGCACTAAAACGTTGACGTAACCCTTCGCCAAAAATATATTTATTGTACACGCGCGCGGTGTTTCAGCAAGGCTTATTACACTTATAACAATAATATATATATATATATATATATATATATATATATATATATATAAATTATAAAAATTATATAAATGCATATATGTACATATATAATATTTATTGTCATATATATATATATATATAATGTGAAGATGCATTTATTCGACCTGAGGTGTCAAGATAATTATTGATTCTCACGCAAAGAATAGTTTGATGTGTTGGTTTTAGTATCCCTTAAAGGCTCAGATCGATTCTCTTGTATTGTCGATTTGAATGCATTCTATTTTGCAGAACAATGAAGAAAGTCGTTTATTCTTTCCGAAGAATGCAATTTCCGACACGTTCAAGACTTTCATTAATAATTATAGCTCTTGCAAAAAATCCATTGCGGAAATCAACACTTTCACTTACACTACTGGTTCGCGTGTGTTTCGATTCCGTAATTGAAAATTTCTTTGCGACAATGAAACATACAAAAAAAAAAATATATATATATTTATATACGCACGCACCTAAGCAACCACACACACACACACACACACACACACACACACACACACACATTTATTCTTTGATGGTGGATGTATTTATGTTACCGTCCCTGTAATCTCTCTGAAGATGCTTCATGTGAGCCGAAAGCTTAGAACTAGCATAATAAAAAAAAATATCCAAATGGATATTTGGATATTTCATCTGAAATTAAATACAAAATACGATCTTTAGAACCGCTCATGATTAAACATAATAGACATTCATTGTCTGTTATATTTAACAATATATATATATATATATATATATATATATATATAAAACAGTTGAAGCCTAACCCGAACAAAATTAACTACGAAATCTCCACACACATTCTCAAATGCCTATATTAGATAACAGAAGCGATTGGTTTTTCCAATGGCTTTCCATAATACCTCTCGCCCCCACACTCGTGTGGTCATGTGAGACGCCACAAGCTTCCAGCATGCACGCACGTATTCGATAATCCTCCACACAAACGAAATAGACGACTACTACTATCGGTCGTCCGCAAACTACCCGTTACAACCAACACTATTTACATCTTAGATAATGGCTGATGTAAGCCAAATGCACAGAAAAGATTAAATAAAAACATGTATCAATGTTGTGATTTTCTTTCCTCTTTCAATGATAATGTTATTAAGCTTATCAGACGATATGAAAAAAAATTTACATAAAATAACTCAACAAAACTTGTTTATATTATTTAATGGAACATGCATCAATATATAGATAATATATCATATATAACATCAGATATATTATATATAATATATAACATCAAAAATACGTCGAGCTATCCGCAGAGAGGAATTGGACATACAGCTGGTACACTACGGCCCCACTCTTCGCAGACACCTCAATCCCAACCACAGAACAAATAACAACACCACATGCGCACTAGCCAACTGCCCTATTGCAGGCACCGGTATATGCCACCAGGCATATGTCGTATACCGCATACAATGCGTCAAATGCGATGCATTCTATGTCGGCAGCACCACAAGACCATTACATATCAGGATAAGAGAGCATTTACACACGCAATCATCGTCCTTTCAAAAATATTTAAAAAATGCAAAAATACGAACAAGATCAACATCATGGCTAGGGAACGCAACATAGGTAACCTGCACATTAAAGAGTCCCTAATAATAGCTAAATTACAGCCGCCAATTAACAGTCGACAAGAGTTAAACCTAGATTACATAACAGAATAGACAACACTAAGACGCACATGACACATACTCAGCACAACAACAAAGCCCATACACACACGCAAGTCAATAACAATAACCACGCACACACACTTCTCCCTCCCGGCGTAGTAGCGTAGGCGCTTATAACAAACCGCAAATTAGGCAAGACACACACACACACACACACACACACACACACACACACACACACACACACACACACACACACACACACACACACACACACATATATAAAATAAGGTAGATTTAATTACAATACCACACAAAGCCTATAAACAAAGGCAAGACAGTAACAATAACCTCGCACACACATTTCTCTCTCCCGGCGTAGTAGCGAAGGCGTTTATAACAAACCACAAACCAAGAAAGAACACACACACACACACACACACACACATATATATATATATATATATATATATATATAAAATAAAGTAGATTCAATTACAACACGCACAACGAGCAAACACCACCAGATAAATCAGATAGATAAGACAACAGTAATAAAGCTGATACTCTTTGACCCGGTCAAAGTCATGTTAACTCACAGATCACACAGGCCTGAGGACTGATTTCATCAGTCAATAAAAACCTCAATTAGAATACACACACATACACACACACACGTACAGCAGCTTGAATACACGCACACGCGCGCGCGTGTGCACACACACACACACACGCACAAACACACACACGCACACACACACACACGTACAGCAGCAGTGGACAAAGGCAGCCATTCATAGATGGACCACGACGATGTTCGGACAGTCTAAGGGTTTCTCTGCCATTCTGATGATAAGATTTTAGTCTCGAAATATTGATTTAATAAATAGGTCATAACACACTTCCTGACCTTCCTTTATTTCATTCAGCGCATTGTGACAGCCTTCAAGACATAACCCATATATATATATATATATATATATATATATATATATATTGAGAAATGGTTGCTTTAAAAACAATAGCTACTAAGGCATTTATGCATCGTTCATTTAGTAATGAATTTGAACACACGACTATTTCTGTCTTTTTACATTGTGTATATAACACGCTAAAATCTGCCTTCCTTTACCGAGCGCCCACACATTAGACGTTAGAATTGCCGCTTGATGTCATTTTGGTCGGGTTTCAATCCTGGCTAGAAGCAATTGGAAATCTAACCGTTCTGATCTGCTATGATACAGCAAAACAGGACAGTCAGCGGACGACTGGAGTAAATGCTGCGGAAAGAAGCTATGCTCCATGTTTTGTTAGGGAAACCAAAATTGATTTCGTCAGACTTAATCTACAGGGAATATGAAAGTAGATATATAATAAGTACATGCCAGTATTATAATAGTTGTTCTTGGATTCTTTAAATACTAGAATTCATGTAATTAATTAAAATCATTTTTAATATTTTTATTTTTCATAATTTCTCTTATGTTAAATTTATCATTTTTATATTTGAAAAATAATAATAAATGTTTTGCAACTGAAAAATGTGTTTAATGACAGAGGCAAACAGTTTAAAAATTAGAGGAATGCTTATTACTGATATTTTTTTTATAATCATATCGACCCAAGCAAGACATTTTACTGCCATTGATGCACAGGGAGTTACACAGGAAGAAAGTTAGGAGAAAGAGTGACAGGTTATAGTGGGTGTCAGGAAGTCGGTAAGCGAAGGATGAGAATACTCATGAGAGTATAGTGGACGGAGAAAGAAGCATGAGAGGGAGAGGATACAAGTTAGGGAGATAGAAGATGACTATTGACTTTACATTTAAATTCTTTTAAATTGAAAACTGTCGAGGAAGCAAGTAAATGGAAGGGAATTCCACAGGCGGGAAGTGCAAGAAAAGAATCTGTGGAGTAGAATTTGTGTTTACATTTTATTGGCTTCACAGTAAAAGGGTGGGACCTAATTGCTAACCTTGTTGCTCGAGTAAATTCACATATAGGGAGCACCAGTGAGCTAAGTTCATTGGAGCAGAAACTGTGAAAGCATTTGTAGAAGGGACACAGGGAAGCTATATTGCGCCGGTGAGAAAGTGACTGTATCTGAGCTGCCGAGTAGGGATCGATCACGTTACAGATTTTCTGTTGGATTTTGTCAAAAACCCCTAGCTTGATAGTAATTTTTATTCTTTTTTTTTTTTACGATCAAAAGCAAACGCTTTAAATTGACAAAACGATGAAAAATTTGACTTTTACTTGCATAGAAAATCGCAGAGAATGACACGTCTACACCGCAAAAAAAAATAAATAAATAAATAAATAAAATAAAATACCCGGTGGTCAAAGCTGCTGGTAGTGCCAGGAGTTGCAGTTTCGCTTTAGTCACTGAAACTATGTCACCTCCCCTGGAAAGAGGCTGATGAGAGCAGGGTATTGCTTATGATCTTATACGTTGCAAGTATTGAAAAAAAATAATCATTATCAATACAACACTTTTTTGTATTTCATTACTGTATAGCCCGAATAAAAGCGAAAGTAGCACAAAGACAGAAAGTGAGAAAGAGAGAGAGAGAGAGAGAGAGATTGAAGGTAAGAGAGATAAACAGTGCGTAAGAGAGTGTATGACTCGTAAACTGTTGTAGTTATTTAAGTAGTTTCGTTGAAGTAACAAACCAAGGTCAATCAAAAATTTACAAAATATATTTTAGGATTTCAATCTTAAGAATCATTCTTTAATATTAATGATGTTTTCTTTTTCCCTAAAAATCATTGGGATTTGAAAAATAAAAAAAAAAGACAAAGATTAAAATCGGAAAGAGTCTTCTTTTTATTATAATAATAATAATAATAATAATAACTACGAAACTTACCCCCGACAATGTTGCAAAAATAGTTTAAAGAAACAGATAATGATACAGTTTGAAGTTTAAATGTACTGTCATATATATATATATAGTCGTCCGCGGGCAGATGTGTATCGCTGTACCACAATTCATTAGTACGGATAGACAGCCGATTGCTTTTTATCCAGGATTGAAACCCGACCGCATTGGCGTCAGTCGGAGATGCTACCTCTGAGCTACGGGCGCTCGGTAGAAGAAGGAAGACATTTTAGCGTGTATATTATCATTATGCACGCCCAATAGTTGAGAGTGTTATATATATGGTAGAAGTCCACTCGTAGACTGACTTTGATATAGATATTTTTATGGATGACGATTCTTTCGTTGCTGTCGTCTGAGATCTTTTTATATACCTTGAATATATATATACACTACCGGCCATAATTATTAAACCATCCCAGTATTTTAAGAGAAATGTTGTATTGAATTATTGAATGAAAGAACAAAAATTATAACCATTTCATAACATACTTATTAGGTTCATACAACCATGGATAAAAACGTTATAATTTCTACTAATTTTAAAAATAGCGCGTTCAAAAATTCCCCGTTACGGGGGCATCTTTAAAAAAAAGGTAAAATCGGCTTTTGCAAATCGCCTGAAGACACGACATGGTAGAAACCTAGGTCGCGTAATAACTCCTTTACAAATGAAGAATATTCAAAATTTCTGAACACTTTTTCATACAACTGACCAAAAATTAAGTAACTAAACAATAATATATATTAAACAATTATATATATATATATATATATATATATAAGTTTTTTTTTCTGTTTTCTTGCCTTTAAGGTCGCACTATTCTTATTTTACTACTTTATAATGACTTATTTGCAGCTGCTAAGAATTGTGTTGTCTTTTAAACAACATATATTTTTGGTAAATTATTTTTTTGATCCGGAAACTCGTCGTTGTCGGCATTCATTGGTGGTAGACACAGTTCTTTTTTCCAGCTATGATTCCAAAGGAAAATCTCTTTTTGCCACTTACGAAATGATTAAGCCTAAAGATGAGCTTATTTCACTTCATAACAAACAAAAGTGAATCTGACCCCACGACTCGAACATCCGATTAAGTCTCACCGAAACTTAAGAAGTTTTTCTTTTAAAAAAGATTAGACGAGCAAAATACCCTTGATAATTTCCCATTTTTGTAACGGGTTATCATTGTCTTTTGTTTTAGAAAATGGTATACAGTCAGTTATAACTTCTTAGACTGTAACATTAAATCTAAACTGGAATTATGAGTATGATTCCGAATTTTTGATTTCAAATTTTTTGAACTCAAAATATCATTCTATAACTTTTAACTGTTTACCAACATGCAAAACTATTTTGTGCTAAACCTGTGCTGCCCTCGTCAAAACGTTTTCACATTTTGGTTAGAGAGCCAGGTTAACTCAGACTCACGAGATTAAATCGTGAAAAAAAAAATGAATTCATTTGAGAAAAAAAATTATTCATTAGTCGAGTAAATCTGAAATACATAAAAAACAGAAATAAATTCACCGTGGAAGTATAAGTACGAGAGAGAGAGAGAGAGAGAGAGAGAGAGAGAGAGAGAGAGAAAGAGAAAGAAGAAGCATATAACAATTACCACTATGGAGAAGGAAAGAGAAAGAAAAGCCCAAATATCAGCACGACAAAAGAGAAATTAAGTTAGACAGAAGAAATTAAAATAAATATAACGAAGGTCGTTTGAGATCGGCAAGGAAAAGCATGTCTAGTTTATTTATAGTTGGTATCTTAGCAACGTCAACGATAAGAAATTATTAAACAATTATCTCCCTTAGATTCATAGCTATATAATTACATTGCTAAAGTGAAGAAATATATCTAATCTATTGTAAAAAAAAGTCATGAGCAGTTCTCGTGTTAACAAGAATTAAGTTTAAATATAAAGGACGCAGAAAGAAAAGAAAATGAAACCGTTGTGGGCTAGAGTTAAAGCGGTAAATTTTCGTTTTAGGTGCCGACGGTTGAATGTATATACTGAACTCAAATCAACAATTAGTTATTAAAGAAACCTACCTTTTTTGTTTTGAAAGTCCATAACAAAACGAACTATACCTCGCACTTTTTCTCTCCCGTAACTCTCACGAAGTCATGTAATTAACTGCAGAATGACTTTCGGTGTAGGCAACAAATTTCTATCGATTATTGGTCAATTTTCTTCCTTTACTGAAACTTCCGGCGATGTACTTCCTGTCATGAAAGTAATAAGCGTAGAAATACAATAGCGCATTACTTTCATGACAGGAAGTACATCGCTGGAAGTTTCAGTAAATCGACCAAAAATTGGCCAAAATTCGTTGCCTACGCAGTACGTCATTCTGCAGTTAATTACATGACTTCGTGAGATTTACGGGAGAGAAAAGTGCAAGATATAGTTCGTTTTTTATGGACATTTAGAAAAAAAAGCTAAGTTTCTTCAATAACTATTTGTTGATTTGAGCTCAGCATATACATTTGCACAGAGATAATGCTATTTTGGATAAATTTGAAGGGGAAAAGCCGTCGGGAGTTGAAACGAACACTTACCAAATAAGCATTGTAACATGACAAAACCATTATATTAATTAATATTAAGCCTCACAATGCTTTATGTATTTCTACAACTTTTCTCTTGTCATTACCAAGCAAAATTATTTTTTTGGTTCAGTCAGTGCAATATTAAACGTCGATATGTATGAAAATATGACATCATCTAAGAACAATCTTGTTAAATGGAAGAAAGAGTGCGACCCTACTTGTCCCCTGTTTAAGGAAAATCCACAAACATTAAAACATGTTCTTAGTTCCTGTAAAACAGCTTTTATCAATTGGGACACAATAGTATTTTGGATGAGCTGGTCAAAATTATAAAGAAATATATGAAGTCTGAGTCATCTAATTAAACCCAGAAAATTGTTTCAGAGGGAAAAATATACGTTGGTTCAAACTAAACTAGCAAATTTTAAGTTATATCCGGAAAAAAATCTCCTTAGTTCTGGTGGCATTAGGGAGATACCTGCAGACCTTTCTGGTTGGCGTAATGATCACCCCAAAATAATATCAAGTAAAGGTCTTCGACCTGATATTGTTCTTCTATCAAGGGTGAACTATAAAATCATCCTGGTAGAATTAACAGTATCATATAAAAGCCATGAATATAAAACTAATAAATATGAAAATCTAAAATCAGAACTGGTAAAGGAAGGGTGTAATGTAATTATTAGAGCAGTTGAAATTGGAGCAGGGGTTTCTTTGCAGGCCCTCTGCACCAATTTCTGGCCAAATTGGAATCAAAGGGTGTAATCATGCCAAAAGTATAAAACGTCTAATAGAAGTAACTAAAATTAGTTCTATGTGGATATGGAAAAAAAGAAATATTCCGTGGGACGTTTTAGTAAACATGACATCACTGATCGAGAATATGTAATGAGGTGGATGTTGCATTCTCAGAACCCGACGTTTGACTTTTTTTTATAGTAAATCTAATTTCGCCGGAAACATTTGAACTAGTATATCTACAACACACTAATATATCGTTATAATGGGGCCTCACATTAGTGAGTGAAGCTGGTGCGCAAGTGAAACCGTTGAGAGGAAGGCCCCGAAACGGTGCACATTCTCTCCTGGTGACCACAAATTTAAATATAATTTCGAGAGGAACACATTAAAAGAAATTCAAGGAAATTATATGAGTAGAGAGGCTCGGTGGAAATGTTATTGGCATGAGGAGCATTACACATTCAGCTCGCTTCAGGTGAGTTTCAATTACTTTCCAGTAATTTCCTTCTTGAAATATAATACCAAAGTCAAAAGTTTGCATTGGAATATTGAAATTTACCTCTCAAATGGTAAACATAGAATTAAGAAACAAAATAATTTCATCAGAGAAAAAAGATCTTAAATTATATGGGTCCTTCTATAAAGCAGTACATATTAGTAGATTTCCGCACAAATAAAAAAGAGTTGAGAGATTCGAGATGTAGGCCTGCAGTAGAATGCAGAGAAATATTGCTAAGAGAAGATGTGTGCAAATTTTAAAGGAAAACAGAAAGACAGACGTCAAATATATGATAAATAATAGGGAAAGAAAACTTGGAAGATTTGACACTCACAGAACAAAACAGGGACTTTATGACAGTAAATAGCGATATATATTTAACATGTATATATGTTTGTGGCACAAGGCCGATTTAGGGAGGGGGAACAAAACCTCAGGCTGGTCTACAGTATCTATTCTCTCCCTAGCTAATCCAACTCACGACCCAAACATACTTTACAATTTTCTCCTCCACCACAAGAACTTGTCCATCAGTATTTAATCCTTCATACACCAAAATGTCTCATACGTACCACAAACCTAAAAGAAACGAAAACAGATGAACATTAATTTTTTTTTATGTATAATAAATACAAAAAAATATTTAAAAATTCATCATGTGGGGAGGGGCATGACACAAATACCCAAAACACATTTTTTAAGTAAAAATACAAACAGAAATCAGGATGTTAGTTGGACCCAACCAACTCACAAAACAAAGAGAGCGCTGTATTCTGCTCTTATGACAAAATCAAGAGGCACTCTTTCTACAGGGAGTGAAGAGGAGAAAATAAAACTGGATGAGAAAAATATAATCCTGACCCAGACGAGATAAAACGGGGCAATTAAAAAACTGGAGGAAACTGGGAATCTTGACTGTCAATAGCGATAACAGCTAAAATAGATCATTTTTAAAATGAAGAAAAAGCAATGACATAATCAAGATGTTTACGTTGGGAAAAACGCCAAATAAAAGATTAGGAACGAAACCCCCCACCACCTCACTACTAGAAAGTACAACAGCTACTCGACTTGAAAAATTATTTAAAGACAAAGAATTTGTAAATTTCAGCCAACAGTAATGTTAAGTGTTCGTTAAATGAATGGTGAATGTTTCTCTCGAAGTAAAACTATATTACAATTACCATTAGATATATTTGGATCCCACCCTGATGTCCAAGGATCAAATGAAAAACGCAACTCCTGTTGTTCTGTCTTTTAGGTTAATGAATGCGGCATCTTTCCATATAAGAAATTAATTGATAATAATTTTAACTCTTGCTCTCGTGTGTATATATATATATATATATATATATATATGCACACACACAAACACACATATATATACACACACACACACATATATACATACACACACATATATATATACACACACATATATACACACACACACATATATATATATATACATACATACACACACACACATATATATATACATACACACACATACACACACACACATATATATATATACATACACACACAGACACACACAGACACACATATATATATACATACACACACAGACACACACACACACACACACATATATATATATACAATAGAGAAATTAATGAATCTCATCCTGTGAAACATTATTCCATTCACTTTATACCAGTTGGCACAGCACAGAAGAATTGTATGGGGATCAGCTAAAGCTGTTCCACTCAAAGTGTAGTACCCGGAGAGTTTTCAGGAAAATAAAGAATCAGTAGTCACATGACACGCCACGGAAGACTGGCGGGATATTTGACTCGGTTTGTTTAACATTTTTATTTTAGTTTTCGATATATTATAGTTAAATTATTCAATTAGTAACATTTTTTTTTCAACTTTTTTCAGTTTTCCAATTACTAAGTCACCGCTATAGAACTAACAAATGCAATATAATGAACAGAAAAAATCAAACTGAAATACGTATGGCAATATCACCGTGATGATGTTGCGTGTAACATCAAAGAATACAAAAAAAAAACAATATCATAAACATATACTTCGAAATCGGTCTTTATAAGTTCGCCCAACTATAGTTAAAAGAATTACTCACATGAATTTAAACCAATTTTTAAAAAATTAACTTTTAATTCGTTGTATTCATAATGTAGCTGCCTAGAAGATTTTCAAAATTCAGTGTAAGTCTGTTGCGACTCACATGCATACGTGTATCATGTGTAAAGTCAAAAGAAGTAGCAAAAATATGATACCAGTCCTAGCACACTGAGGAGATTTGTTACATCAATGATGACTGGCATTAAAATGAATAAGGCATCACGTCTGCTCCTGGGTATGACGCTAAACTACATCCGGTAGCAAGACCTCTGATTGGAAGGGTCTGAGGAACATGGAACCACCTCTTAATTACTGTTGTTCCCAGGTCCACTCTGACCATGTTAGGGTCCCAGCTATAGATAAATATTTAACCCCCAAACCTGGGGTCAAAACACTATGAAAGTATAAAAATTGACTTTTATAGAAAAATATACATTTTTGAAGAAAAAGTATTACATAGAAATATATAGAAAAAATATACATTTTTGTATATAGAAAAATACACATTTTTGAAGAAAATGTATTACCAACAATGCATCTTTTAAGGAAAAAATATTACCATAAATCATTTTTGAAAGAAAAAGATTATCACCAGCAGTATATTTTTGATTGCAAAACTAGAAGATACCTTCAGTTTTCTAAAACAAAAGAAGTAATAAAAACGAAAAAAAAACTTTTCATCGAAATCTCAGTCAACCTTCTCACTATAACAGAACCTTAATAAAATATGTTAAAACCATAACCTTTTGGCATTAAATAGCCCACAGAGTTTGATATGACATTAAACAAAACTCAAACTCAAACATCATGTCATCACGTTTAGTACAGATAGTTTCAAAATGACTATTAAATAGGACATATCTCCAAAACACTTTTGGAGCACAACGCCCAGAATCCCAAGCTGGATTGGGAACATTCACTCGCCAGTTTCTCGCACAAGGAACAAACACAATCAGTGTGCTACATCAGTTTGAGAAGTATTAAACTAAAGGATTCCTGAAAGTTATCAAACAGCTTGCAGAACAGAATTACTACAGGCATCATAAATCTGACGTTTATTTCACTGGAACAATATACATTAACTTCCCGTTACAAGATTTAGTTGTAGGACTGGTTAGATAACATTTTGGATGTACTTAGTAGAGTTCAACGTTCACTCCACAAGCATCAAAGGTTTGCGAAAGTTGTAATTTATGGCAATGCACAGAACGATGCTAAAAGTTTGGCATATGAGTTACAGAGAAATACACGATTTAAAAATACACTCCGTAAATGTACATCTTTCAGACAACCCCTCCATAAGCAAATCCTGGCCATAATAATGCTTTGGAATATAAATTGAAATCTAACGCACACATGTTGTTGCAATTAAAAGATGTTCTACGGTCCAGACTGACATTTCTGAGACAACATTAGCTTTGATCCATACCGTGGGCTATACGTGGCTTGCCAATTCTCCCTTTTAAATGCATCGATTTTTAGAAAATATCTGTACTAGTTGACCATCCAGAGCCTCATCTACCGTTATAGGTATGCATTGGGCGATTGTTGCCTAATATATGCAGAAATGTTCAGAAATAGTTAGCCAGCCACTCAAAGACTCACATCCAGCCTCTTTCAAATGGCTCTAATTAAACAAAAGAATTGTGTACGTACCGTCGTAGATTGAAACATGTTTACAATAGACTATTTCAGAAACTTATCGCAGTATACCTCATCGTTTCCAACGCAGAGGATGCAATTTGCATGAGTCTTTGTGCGTCAAGATGTCTGAAATCTCAGAGAAAAAATCAGAATATATACTACCAATTACTGTGTATATATTATATCATGGGCAAAATCAGCACCGGCTTTTGGAGTGTAGCAATTTTATTTTTTATCAGTGTATGCACCGATGTGTTTCATATTTCCTTAGGCTTATTTTCTTTGCGCATTAATTTGTTTTCCACGCAACCTGCACTAAGACTTACCTGTTGGTACACCATACGAAAAAATTACGAACTAAAATAATATTTGAGAATCTAGTTTTTTTCTGAGATTTTAGGTACTAAAATCGAGTCTAATCGATCAGTAGGTGCAGCTTATATATCGTGGAATACAAGCAGTCGTAAGAATTTTTTTTTAAGAAATTGGTCAGATTCAAAAATAGAAAAAAAAAGAAGCAAACTATGATTTAACATTTTTAGATTTCTTTTTAAATTTTGTAAATTTGGATGATTAAAAAACATCACGATATCTTATTGCACATTTTTTCAGCATAATTCTTAGTGACATTTTTTAACATCGATTCTTCTTCTTTTTCTTCTTCTGTGTGCCCTGTCCTTTCAGGACGTAGGCGATCATGGCCTTCTATGTCTCCCTATCAATGGTGGCTACTAAAATCAAACAGATACAAAAGTTTAAATACATGGGAAGTCTTATAACAGAAGACGGAAATTTGACACAGATTCTAAGGCGAATTGGCATGACGAAGGACGCATTCCAGAAGTTGGGTAGAGTATTGACTTCCCCATACTTGTGTCCTATTCGGTTGTATAGGTTTTCTTCTAAATATGCTATTGTGAGTATTGCATATGTTGTTGCTATTTTTGACCCCATCGCGATACCTTTTGTCTGAATATAATTTTTGTTGTTAAATTGGAATGAATTGTTGTCTAAAATTAATTTTGTACTCTGCATACTAAATTCTTTTGTGAAGCGTGTGGAAGGTATTTCGGGGTGTTTTTTTAAAACTAAATGTATTGGCCTGTTTGCTTAGTTTATGAGCTGTATTGCTGTACAGTCGGTTCACGTCAAATGTTACGATGAGTGTACCTGGGTTTACTTTTTGTGGTATGAGGCATAGGAAATGTATGTTGTCTCTGATATCGCTGATGTAGCTTTTTATTTTTGTGGTATGTGGTTGTACTATTTTATCTGTTAGGTTCCTCAGTCTGTTTGTTAGGCAGGCTGACCCTGCTAAAATTGGTTTAAATTTAATATCA
This sequence comes from Ascarosepion bandense, assembly GCA_037127315.1. Classification (NCBI taxonomy): domain Eukaryota; kingdom Metazoa; phylum Mollusca; class Cephalopoda; order Sepiida; family Sepiidae; genus Ascarosepion; species Ascarosepion bandense. The sequence continues at coordinate 1,455,185 of JBBBDQ010000562.1, forward strand.
CTAAGTTTTGGGGTGTGAATATATACAAATTTTGTTAATGAGTATCTGCTTGTGTTTGATTTATGTAGCCTTGGGCGTCTGTAAAAATTGCTGTTTTTTAAATAACGTCAGTAAGAAATTTTTTTCTTTTTTTCGTTAGTATTCTACTGTGTTTAAGACAGGGATTTTTTTATGCAACGTTTTCTCTATATTATGGTTGATTAATCTGTATTTATTTTTGTCTAGCATATCTTGAATATTTGTTTTGTATTGAGTAATGCCCTTGTCTGCTTATTTTATTATAATGTCATTGTTTTCACGAATGATTTCTAATGAAACTTTTTTGTTTGCGTCTGAGATTTTTATGGGGGCTGGGATTATTTTGAAAGTCTGTGTCCCAGAGTTTTTCAAAGAATATGTTCATTTCATTTGAATTGTTATTCTTATTTAGGAATTATTTAGATTTGTTTTTACTATTGAGCTATCGGTAGTATTGCTGTTGTTGTGTCATGTTTCTAATTGTCTAAGTTCGAATTCGCTAAGGTATTTTTAAGTGTTCAATGTTAATTTTTAGGTTGGAACAAAACTTTAGACCTACCTTTAGAGGGTTTATTTCCTTTTCTTTTAAAGGATATGAGCAAAGATTAATAATAATAGATTCTGTATTTTTTAAGTTGATCTATTCCTTCAGATCGGATGTTCTAAAATGTTTTCAAGTTGGGGAGGTACCTCAGTTTATATGTTTTGAAATTTCTGGGTGGTTGAGGTTTGGGTTTCAAAATGTGATGTTAGCATATCTAGGTGATCTTGGGTGGGAGAGTATGTTTCGATTGTGGAATTATACAAATATATATATATATATATATATATATAGAGAGAGAGAGAGAGAGAGTAAAGTAAATAGCTAACCTGAAGAGCCAACAAACCTAGCAAGGTTTCACCAAATTGGACCTTAAGCTAAAGGGTTAGCCCCCTTTAGCTTAAGGTCCAATTTGGTGAAACCTTGCTAGGTTTGTTGGCTCTTCAGGTTAGCTATTTACTAAGGCGATAAGATATAAGAAACTTCGAAACCCACATTATTTTAGCCTCTTTAGCCAACTTTCCTTGAAGATTCAATTTGGTGACACCTTGGTAGGTTCGTTGGCTCGCTAGGTTAGATATTTCCTTTGTTTGCTCTACTTGCGTATTGAGCGCTTTTTGTTTGAGGTTACTCGTCTCGGGTCTTTTCCTTTGGGCTACGTACTTTGACTGATGTTCAAGTTCTTAGCTCGTTCTTTTTTATTACCATTTTTTCCTTTACGAAACGAGTATAACGACACATTTACATTTATATATATATATATAAAGGAATAAGAATATAGTTGTAAGTTATGTTTGTTTATATGTATAAGTGTTCAATGTCAGGGATACAAGACGAATAAAAATGGACATAGTGGTTAACACCGAGTCCTGACATTTTCTTTCATGCTTGAACTCAACTTGAGGTGATGGAGATAACGCTCAAGCAGTCACTTTTAAATTTAGAGTACATTATATGTATATATATATATATATATATATATATAGGTATATATGTCCAGTTCATAAACAGTGAGGATAATCCAACAAGATTAACTTAATATAAAATATTAAGTTTTTTATCTCTATTTAGAGCTCAATGGATGTTATCCAGTGCAAATTATATTTACATTTATAAAGGAAAACTCAACACGTTATTTCAAGTGGTTATAAAGTATAGTTCACTTCTATGAGCTAATTAGCTCATTTCATCAGACCTTACAATATTCATTCTATTTGGTACAAAACATTTTGCCGGAATAAGCATTTTCTAATTAGCTCATAGAAATGAACTATAGTTTATAACCACTTCAAATGACGTGTTGAGTTTTCCTTTATATATATATATATATATATATATATATATATAAAGGTCATACAAACATGGATGAAGGTGTTGTAGGATCCTTGAATAACTCCTCTATAATTTCCAAAATTATACTTGTTTAAAATTTCCAGTTCAGATTTTATAATGAGAACAGAATTTCAGTCTAAAAATATCTTAATAAATAATTGTTATATCTTTTTTGTTTGATGTAAAATTTCGCCTAAAAGTATAAATGCATTTTACGGCGCCTGACCGGCAAGCCATAAAAAAATAATGTTGTTTAAAGATGTCAGTGAGTGTGAAAATTCAGGTGTAAGTTAGGTTTTGTTCAGACGAACAGAGGTAAAATAAGTCAACAGATGAAATATAACAAAATGCAGCGGAACATTACGCGCCGGGTAAAGCTGGCCTATCTAAGGCCGCGGGTAAGAAGAAACTAGAGTGTTTAGCTT